>CM062623.1:22866530-23223967 GCA_025617555.3 Puccinia polysora
AGCACACAGCAATTTATGTGTTCAGAAGCATGTGATACCAAACAAACCACCAGTACAAGTACCACAGGGCTACCCAGAAATATATGCAGGCAGCCAGAACCATGCAGTACCAAACAACCACAGAACCACACAGAAATTTATGCAGCCAGTAGCATGTGATGCCAAACAGAACTACTAGTACAAGTACCACGGGCCTACCCAGCATGATATGCAGGCAGTCAAGACCATGCAGCACCAAAAAAACTACCAGTAATGCACAGAAATACATGAAGGTAGAAGCAAATAGCACCAAATAAACCACCAGTGAATGCACAGAAATACATGCAGGAAGAAAAGTCAGTACCAAATAAGCAACCAGCACCAGACCAACCTTATCAGCACCTCACAGAAGTTTATGCAAGGCTTTGCAGGCATGAAAACCCTGTACAATCTTTCCCAATCAGCAGAATTGCCTCAGTTTCATGCAGTGTCTTTTTCCAACCAGGTAAAATGTCTCATGTACCTGTATCCCACTGTAACAGGGGAAGCCCCATGGCACCCTCAGGGGCAGCCCTGAGAATCCCCTGAGGACCAGATTTTCTATTTAAGGAGGGCCTCTCTGCCCTATCCAGGTTTTATCCCCATTAATCTGTATGCAATCCCCCTGTATTCCATCCACCTCTATGCCCTCAGATGCCATCTGGCCTACCCACCTAAAACCTCAATCACCCACCACCTATAAGGCCCTCTCGGCCCAGATAAAAATAGTATCAGTGAATTAGTTATAAAAGGAAACCAGAAATCAGAAATCAAGTTATTACCCATCTTTAACCAATTAAACCACCCACAGGGGGCTTGGATAAAGGTTCTTCTGTGACCTAAATATTCAGCATCAGATAAGAGAAAAACCCCCCCTTAATCAATAAATAACCCTTAAAAAGAAATAGAGCACAACAAAAAGCAACCACAAACCTTTCCTCTACCCAGCCCCCTGTGGGTAAACCAATTTTTGGGTCCCTCCTGAACCATCCCTTTGATAAACCCTTGAACCCTATGATATTAGGATATTGGTTAAGATCATATATATCTGATCAATAATAACCCAATACATCTGGTCTATTCTTCAAAAAATCCTACCAATAAACATTTAAATAATTAATCTAGGTCTGATCTGAGACCTATATTAAGTCTTAAAGAAATCAGCCATCAATCTAAAAAAATTATTGTGCAGACTTACTATAGTAATAGAAGGGCAGGCAATTCAAAACCACTCTTAGTATATACTAATACTCCAAATTAGCAGAAGTAATACTAAATTCCCCTTCAAGGACTGCCAGAAAGCTGATTTGCTACTTTATTTATATAATCGCACAGGAGTCTCTACATTTCCTGAAGAACTAAAGGGAAAAAGTGTTATTGAGGTCCTCTTTGAACATATTGGTAATTCAGTTTGGGTTCATCAAGCATGGTTCAGTGGAGAGGTTCACTTGGAGGCGCTATTCTTGGATCACCCAGAGTAGGTAAAGCTTTGCAAGCAATTCAATCACATAGCTATGATGAATTGTACTTATTAAACAAATAAGTACAAAATCCCCCTATTGCACGTTGTAAGAATTACATCCAAGCAGAAAACTTTCATAAAAGCCTTTGTTTTTGTAACAAGAGAAACATTTTAGATCTACAGTTTTTCTGTAAATGCACTACTTTAGGGCTAGTCAAGTTGAACTTGTATTTTTTTGGTGTTTTTACTTTAGAGATACTCATGTTTAACTTGTATTTTTTTGGGTTGGTTTTCTTCAGTTTTTTTTTTGTTTTTTGTCTTTTATTTTTTTATTTTTTTTACTTATTCTTATTTTATCTCTTATTTCATTTGTTTTTTTTAACCAAAAATTAATATTTCAATTTTTGGGGTGATTTCTGTTTTTTTTGTTGATTTTTACTTAGTTTATCATTATTATTATAATTTTTTTGGGGGGGACACAAGACTTGCAGTTGTGTGGCACGGCAACACAACTACATTTTGAAAATATGGAAAAAGGACTTGATTTTGTTGAAATCAATGAAAAGATTCCATGATCAAAATGGCTGTAAAAGTTGGACATGGGTCAAATAATAGCAGATATGTATGAAAGACCAATATGTTTCATTTCATTGGATTCATTTTGTACTTATACACCTATGGAAATTGGTTTAAAAGAACAATCAGATGCTATGTTCATTTGCTTTGTTAATAGTAATCATTAGGTCCAGCTTTTACTTCAGGGAAAAGTGATTCCAATCCTGCCCATAGTTTCCAAACCAAACTCCATGATTTCTAAAAAAGCAGATAGTTGGGTTGATCAACTCAAAGATCAAATTGGTTTGTATTCTAACTTATAGATTAATTTCATCATTTGGGTTTGGTTTCTGATGCTGATATTGTAATTCCATTAATATAAAGGGTTATCACATTTTGAACATCATTATGTTTAGTGTTTGGGGGTAACATCATTATGATGAGTGTATTCAATGACATTTTAATGGTAATTTGGTTCAACTTGTGTTGGGATGATCCCATCATAAGGATTATTTTTACTTATTGTGATGGGATCAGCTTGACACAAGATGAACTTGTTTTTTGTGGTTTTTTTACTTTAGGGCTGGACAAAAAATTATTTTTTGGAACTTTTACTCAACAGCTAGTCAAAAGTTGAACTTTTATTTTTTGGTTTTTTTACTTTAGGGATAGTTAAGTTGAACTTGTATTTTTTTGGTGTTTTTACTTTAGAGCTAGTCATGTTTAACTTTTATTTTTTGGTTTGGTTTTCTTCAGTTTTTTTTGTTTTTTGTTTTTTGTTTTTTATTTTTTTATTTTTTTTTACTTATTCTTATTTTATCTCTTATTTTATTTGTTTTTTTTAACCAAAAATTGTTATTTCAATTGTTGGGGTGATTTCTGTTTTTTTATTTTTGATTTTTACTTAGTTTATCATTTTTATTATAATTTTTTTTGGGGGGGGCATAAGACTTGCAGTTATGTGGCACGGCAACACAACTACATTAGTCCCTTGTAGGGCACCACATGACTCAAATGTGGTCGGGATTAAGGCCACACGGCAGAAGACCGCCACGTGAGGGCTGCAAAACTACACTTGATTCGTGTGGTACCCCACACAGCTCCAATGCAGTTGTGTTTCCATGCCACATGGCACAAATGAGTCCTGTACGTGACTCATTTTAGTCGTGAATTTATCATTTCCCTAAAAACATACATCCAAAAATTGGAAAAAAATTCTTAAAAAGCTCTTTAATAGTTACTTTAAATTTGAAAAACTTGAATTACCAAAAAAAGTTAAAAATTCAAAGAAAAGGATCCAAAAGTTCAATGAGAAAATTGAATTTTTTGAATTTTTTTGTTTTTCAAACAAATTTTTCAAGGTAAAATAAAACATGCAAAAATTCTGAAAAAAATATTAGAATTCTATTTTACTGTTTTTCTAACTTTCTAATAGCTTCAATCATCAATAAAAATGAAATAAAATGAAAATAAAAGGATGAAAATGTCTAATGAGAAGGTTGATTTTTTAGTTTATTTGAAGGAACTTTTTAAGGTAAAAGGATACATACAAAGAATTTAATAAAAAAATTCTGGAAAGAACTTCTAATTTTTCTTGGAAATCTGGATAGCTAAATTAGACAAAAAAAATTAATTGAGGTAGCCAAAATATGAATTCAAAAACCCATTGAAAAATTGGTTTTTGCCAATTCTTTTAACATTTTCATTAGAGTTTTGGAGGGTTTCTAATGCCCCCAAAAATACCAATAATTTATTTTGGGTGATGTTAAATTCACGGCTCCAGTCGTGTGTGAGCTGCGTAGGACCCCACACGGCTTGTGGTATTTTTGTAGGGCCCCACACGGCCTGTGGGAGTTGTGTAGGGCCTGTCAACGCGTGGGGGCCCATACACTACTCCATATAATTTGTAATTTATTATTTATTATTTATTATTTATGATTTATTTTTTATTTCTGATTGTTGATTATATATAACTTATAATTTATTATTTATTGTTAGTTATTTGGTATTTATTATTTATTATCTATTATCTAATATTTATTATATATTATTTATTATTTATTATATATTATTTATTATATATTATATATTATTTATTATTTATTACATATAATTTATTATTTATTACTTATAATTTATAATTGATAATTTATAATTGATAATTTATAATTTATTATTTATTATTTGTAATTCATTATTTATTATTTAGTGGAGGCTATACAACTTGATTTTAATTTTTTAGCTTGCCGTACAACTCAAATGGGACGTGTAGCATGCCAAAAAGCCCATTTGAATTGTTTAGCATTCCACACGGCCCATTTGAGCCGTGTAGCATGCCACAGGGCTCATTTGAGTCATGTAGCATGCCACAGGGCTCATTTGAGTTGTTTAGGGTGCCACATGGCCCATTTAGCTGTTCACAGCGCCGTGTACACGGCTCAATGAGCCATGAATTTAACATGAACCATTCATTTTATAACCCCAGCAAAGGGACTGTGACTTCAAAATTCAAAAAAAGCTGAATTCTTGAAATGTGCATGAAATAAAGTATTTGTCTGTGTACCTGCAAAGGTTTTTAATGGTATGCAGATGTAAAATTCTTTGATTTAATGGATTGGGGGTGTGAGAAAATTAATTTCCAAAATAAATAATGAAAAATGCAAAACAAAAATCCAAAATTGAAAATTGCAAATGAAAATTAAAAAAATTTACAATTGAAATGGGCAATGTCAAATTTGCAACCCTACATGACTTTTTCACCACCAAAATTGGGTTGCGTGGCACAACTCACAACTGATGTACAACTCCAAACAGTGCTGAGCCAGAGGCAGTTCTGTGGAGGGGAAAAGGTTCTGTTTAGGCTGCCCTCCTGAGTGTTGAAAAAATATTTGAATGTAACCAGAATCAAGATCCAGAACCTTGTAAATAAGGAACCAATAGGAAGGTTGAATTTTGATAGTAGTTGGTAAAAATGGAAAAACACTATCTTAGGCAAGATGGGTGTGGAAAATACTTGAAAAAACAAGCCAAAGTTTTGTTCAGAGTTCAATAGAACAAGGCAGTTTAATTAAAAACTCCCACAAGCTAATAACTCTGGTTGTCAGCAGAAGATAAGGAAAGATCAACTCAATCCCAACCAAACTCCAGGTTCTCAATGAACCTGCCCAAATCTCCAAAATCAAGCGCTTGAAGGGTACCAGATAACTTTAGGTGGCTGTACAAAGCAAAGCAATTTGTTCTATGAAGCTCTGGAAACAAAGCCATAACAAATTCAAACAAGAATTTCCCAACACTTCTCAAGGGACTCAAGAATAGTGAGCCAGAATTCAACTTTGAGGAAATAAAGGGAGATTTAAAACTCCAGGTTTCAAGCTTAAAGAAACCTCTCATTCAAACATGACTGGTTTGGGAAAGACAATCAAATGAATGATCAAG
Source organism: Puccinia polysora (assembly GCA_025617555.3). Taxonomy (NCBI): domain Eukaryota; kingdom Fungi; phylum Basidiomycota; class Pucciniomycetes; order Pucciniales; family Pucciniaceae; genus Puccinia; species Puccinia polysora. Next base: position 22,872,001 of record CM062623.1, read on the forward strand.
AACCAAGTGGTTGGAGAAAGGTATCAAAGGAGTGGCTTAACACACTCAAGAATTCAACCCAATGAATTCTTCTTCAACCAGCAAGGCTATTGGTTGGTGATCAGGATCAGGTCACAGAGGACCAATCAAAGCATTTTTTGTATTAAGACCAAAAGGATCAAGGGGAAATCAAAAGATATACCCAGGATAAGGATGCTTGGAAAAGGGCAAGAGCCCCATGGATTGATTGCTTAGATGATGATGATTTGATTATTGATGATAAGATGGATGATTATGGTGAAAAAGGCAGGGTAGAGCCCCTCCTTTTATGGGAAAGAGACCCTTTTGACTATTTACAATTGATACTACAAATGAGTGTGGGAAAAAATATTTTATTTCATTTTTTTTAAAAAAAAATCTGGATTTGAAAATAAATGAATAATGACATAAAAAAACTTTAGAAGGAAAAACCATAAAAGAGATGAACAGGGGAAAGACGGACAAGCAGGCAGAGACAAGAGGCAGTGATGATGAGCGGGCGCATCCGGTTGCTGATGGGAATCCGCAAGTTTTCAAACAACCACAACAACTGTCAGCAATGGCTTCAACCAGTGATGCAAGGCGTGGTGGTGGATCAAAGGACCAGTTGAGGGGGCTGCTTGCTGCAATGGTAGATCCAGGTTGAGCCCATCATGAATTGTTTCAATTGTTGACGATGAGCAAGATTGGATTGCCGCAATGGGAGCAATGATTGAGCTGGAGATTGGGTTGGATGGGTGACTCAGTGGGCAGGAGGAGATAGGACAAGGAGCAGCAGATGAGCAGGAAGCAAGATGGACAACCCAATGGCAGCAAGCGACAGCTTGCAGTCCTTCAGTATTGAGGAGTTGATGGTGTTGATGATTATCAAGAGGTCTGAAGGGGATGCTGAGGATGATTGGTGGTGGTGATGGGGACCATATGCCCACGTCTTCCCAAAAAAAAGATTTGGTTTCAGGCCCAACAAGGAGGAGTGAAACCCAGGATCAGGGGATGTGGACGCACTAGCGGCCTTTCCTAGACCACTAGTACAACAAGGAACTGGGGGATGGGAAAGAAGGAGAGTACCCATAGCAACAGAATTTTTTTTTCTTAGAAGGAAAACTAAGAAAAATATTTTTAAATTTTTTCCACCTTTTCTGGAGGTGCACCAAATTGGTCACCAAATCTCTCCCCAACTTACAGACTGTACCTATTTTGCATTTTGAATTTGAGAATATTAAGGAAAAGAGGCATACAAGGAAATTCAGACAGGGGAATGGCCATTTCTTGATAATGAGAGTGGTTGAAAAGTTGAAAAATATCTTGATCCATCCAAAAGAGCCCTAGAAGTGGCAGGAGAAAAAAAAGAGGCTTTCCCAGGTGCTCAATTATTTGGCACACAGTAGAGTTTCACAACAAAAATGCAGCAAATGACCCTGGTGGTGCACAATTGGGAGGACTTACTTTGACCCCAAATTGCCCCCACAACCATGAAACCTCTTGACTTGATCAGCAGAGAACCTTCTGACCAACTGAGTACCATCCAGTTCTTCCAAAACATGGGATCCACCTCTGACTTGACAAACCACCCAATAAGGAACATTCCAACAATTTGAAAAGAGATTTCCCCACTGAGTCTCCAAGGATTGATTATAAGCTAAAACTAGATCACCAGGATTTAAGGGGTCCCTGATTTGATTTGTATTCTTATCTTCCCAATACTGAACTGATTTTTCTCTTGATTCCATCATCTTCTGATAAGCTTTGTTGCGGATGCCTTCACTTCTCTCCAGTTGCTTTGATCTGGCAACTAATTGATCAGTGGTTGAGGAAACCTGCTCCCATGAGATACCCAGGAAAGACTACATTTCAAGATCAAGACAAAGAACCGCCCTTTGGCCAAAAATGATTTTGTGAGGTGAGTAGCCAGTGGTCTGTTTAGTTGAGATTTGATCAGAGAAAAGAACCAGAGGAAGAAATTTTCAACAATTCTTTCCACTCTCACCAGCCAGTTTTAAAAGAGAAGCCTTCAAATGAGCATGGCCTTGTTCCACCATGCCTTGTTGCACCATGCCTTGGCCTTCTGGAAAATATGGAGTAGTAACCTGATTTTGTCCAGGAAGTGATTGGATCATTTCAGCAAGTTTGCCACCAAATTTAGAGCCACCATCAGTAGAATAATATTGAGCCAAGCCATAACGCATTGTCCAGTTCTCATGAAGGAAATCTGCCACTGATCCAGATCTGAGATTCTTAAGGAATTTATCTTAAACCCATCCAGAAAAATTGTCTCCATCCATAATTAGATACTTAGCACCACCTGCCTTAATATGAACCACATCAATAGCAATCCTTCCAAAGACAGTGGACTCCCTAGTTGGATAATGAATCTTGGATGAGCACCTAAGATCACGTTTCTGGAAAACTTCACAACTCCGGAACCATTGAGAGACATATTTCTTCAGAGATGGCCACCATGGATATGCATTGATAAGTTTTGGTTTCCCCACAATGATCAAGACCTTCATAGAGACTTTCAAGGACCAAATCTTGCTTAGAAGGGATAGTAACAACAATGAGAGCACAAGGATTTCCTCTTTTCATAAGCCTAGAACCTTGGACAAAGAAATCAGAGGACTTTCTTCTAAAGGATCAAAATTATTTGGCAGAGAGATCAGGGGGTCTTTGGATATTTCAAAGGTACTGTTCTGATTTAAGCCAGAAATCCTGCCAAAATCCATAATAATCTTCAGAGGAGAAAGAGAAGAAAGGCCAAATTATAGGTTCCTCCTCATCAAAATCCACTCCAAAATCCAATTCATCATCTCCCCAAGGATGCTGAGATAAACTGTCAGGCATGGTGAAAGATTTTCTGGGCCTGTGAACAATATCAAAAGAGAACAACTGAATAAAAGCCACCCATTGAGTCATTGGAGCATTGATAATTTCAATGATGGACCAAGGGTCTACTTGTAATTCAAAATGTTGACCCCAGAGTACTGTTTGAAGTTTCTTCAACATTTGAGCCATGCCCCAGAGTTGCAGTTTTGGTTGAGAGTATCTGGATTCTACATCTGAATATAACAAGGATTCATAAAGAGCAGGCCGGTCCCAACCATTTTCATCTTCCTGAGTAAGAACAGCCCCAACAGATTGACAACTATAATCAACAGCCAGCTTAATGTTGCCAGCTCAAGGTCCATAAGAGATCTGTTTCAAGACTATGTCTTTATAAACAATCATTTTAAGCAACTGAAAAGAATTTTCACAATCTTGGGTCCAAATCCATTCATCTTCTTCTCTGGTTAGACAACGCAAAGGGGCAGATATTTTGGATAAAGATGGAATGAAGATTTGAACATAAGTGACAACACCTAGAAAGCCTCTAACTTAAATGGGATTGATTGGAGCGGGCCACAAGCTGATCTTGTTGACTTTGGATGTGGGAATCCTCCTTCCTTCCTTGCAGACCACATGACCAACAATTTCCAGAGCAGGGACACAAGCAGCCAATTTTGATCCAGAAAAAGTCAGTCCCAATTACTCAATTCAAAACAGAATCCTTTCCAAAGTAGTAGCGTATTCCCAAATGAATCAAAAAATCCCTGGATGCCAAGATAAGAGATCATTATCATAATCAGACACTGGACCTTTAATTCCGCCATTGTCAATTAAGATACCAGCATGATTGGGAATTTCATCCTGGAGGATCCATATCATCTGAGCCTGATATACTGTAACCAAATTGGTGGCACCTTGAGGCAATTGAGTAAGCTGGAATCTACCAAGAGTAGTATCAAAAGTAGTGAGAGGATGAGAGATAGGATGCAGAGATTGTTTTTGCACCCCATAATGCCCCCCAGACCATAGCAAGCTCTCTCAGAAACTATTCCACAAATTCTTCAGTAGCAGGAGGAACACCAGAGTCTTTAATTGTAACTTTGTTGATAGGTTGAAGATTGTGAAATACCCTAAGTTTTCCATTACTTTTACAGACACAGAAAACAGGGATGGAATATCTGAAAGTTGACTGTTCATATAGACCAGTATGGACTTTTTTGTGGATCAAATTGATAAATTTGTTGACTTTAGCGGCAGGGATTGGAATCTTTTTCTTTTTCCAAGGATTGTGCTCAACTACGGGGACAATGTAAGGGAGACCATAGGATTCTTTCAAGAGACCTCTCTCTTCTTCACAGAAGGCAATAGAATTTTCCCTCAGAGATAATACATTTTTTATCAAATTCAACTCATCAGGAAGAAGCCATACATTTGGACCAAATTTGACCACTTTCAGACGTTCTTCAGTGACACAAACACAAGGCAAAAAAGAACCAGTAAGAGATTTAGATAAACCACAGTAGGGATTGAGGGATAAGGGAGGACTCATGAGAGGAGGATTGAGGTTGAGAGGCATGGGCTGGCTGACTGGTTGGACCTTGTTTGCAACTGGTTTATACTTGGTGGCAAAATAGAGAAGTTCCTGCTTCCTCCAAGCATTGACCAGCAAGACCTTACTGCAAAAACCAAGACTAAGTTCCAACATTTTCCATGTCCTATGTTCTCAAGTGTCCTCAAAGGGTGAATTTTTCATAAGAGAATGACCAAGGGATGATATGTTGCTCACAAGTGTGGCACAAGGTAGAGTTTCAAAAATTATGGTAGAAGAAGGCCCTGGCGGTGCATAATTGGGAAGACTTACTCTGACCCCCAAGTGCCTCCACTGAAGTCCATATTCCTCAATACCAAAACCATTAAGAAGAGGATTGAGATCAGGATCTAGTTTATACTCATTGCGGAGATTTGAGCCAGAACTAAAAGAAGATTGAACAGTATTAAGAGACCAGGGAAAAGAGGAAACCACAGATCCAGAGAGAGAGGAAATATTTTTGGTATTTTTCATTTTGACATGTTTTTGATTTTTAATAACTTCCATACCAGAAGAAAATGATGAAAAAAATGTGAAATAAGCCTCTGGGATTAGAGTTGATCCTTTATTTGAAGTTTGAGGCTGGGAAAGACTACAACTATCAGTAGAATCAAATAATCTGCTAAAAAATGAGAGGAATTAGAATTATCCTTCTGCTTACCCTTGAAAATCAATTTGGGAGTGTGACCAGGGAAATCTCTTTCCCAACAACCAGAATCCAAAGAACAGATACAAACTTCAATCTTTCTACCATCAGCATCAGGCAGAAAAATTGTCTCCCCAACTTGATCAGAAAACGTAAAAGTAGCACTAAAGTCCATTAAAACCAGTGAACCCAAGATCATAGGTCCTTCCAAACATTTAATCCAGAAACAACAGGTTCCAAAAATATTTCAACCAATTTGAATGGGAACATCTTCAGCAATACAAACTAAATCAAAAGACTGGTTACCTATTCCATACACTGCAGAGTTGAAACTAACTCTAGGACTGAGCTTGAGTTTTCAGGCCATAGAATCCAAGATCAGGTTAAGTTGGGAACCAGGATCAACCAGGAGAGAAACCATTCCATCCAATTTGCCAAGACAAAAGGGAAGAAAACCAAGTGGACAAGATTACAGGTTGGAATCTGAGGAGGGATCAGTTCTGCCAGAGTCCTCAAGCAACTTTCCAGATGAAAACTTCAATTTTTCAGAGCCAATTTCCACACGTCAAAGAGAGACCCATTTCACCATCCCTTTAGCAACAGAGGGAGAAATTTAAAGGAGCTCAGCAACAGATAAATCAGGAATTTTAAGATCAGAGATTTTCTTTAATAACCCTTCCATAGCATTGGGGTTGTCCTTAGAGATTCCCCTCTCAAACCAAACTTTGGGCTGGGTGGAGGGAGGATGATCAGTTGAAGCAGGGATTATGAAAGGATCAGTAGGTTTAGGTGTTGCAACAGGAGAAGGATCAGCGTGATTTTGAAACCTCTGCATCAGAGGTTCCGTTTCTATGTCCATATCCTCCACCACAAAGGAAGGAGGTTCAGGAGAGCATTGACATTTGACCGGTTTATGAAGGATAGCGGATGGCATAGGAGGAGCTTTGTGAGGTTTGGGTTCCGCATTTTGTTTCCTAGCTGGATCAGATTGATAAGCTCCAGAGAATCTGGAGTAGGAGACAGCAGGTGGATACCATGGTTGAAGAGTACAAAAGGAAGATAAAAAATACCAAGAGGCTAAAGATGCTTTCTTAGGGGAATATTGCTCAAAAGAGGCCACCACATGACAGATAGGGCGTGATTAATCAAAAGGGATCAGAGCACCATTAGGAAGAAAAAAATTATTTCCATTCTGTTCCACCAACCTTTCCTCCTTATCCTTCTGGAGTTCTGGGCATTTTCCAGTTCCATGACCTTCCCTTTGGCAACAGTAGCAGACCAGAGTTGATATAGGAACAGAATTAGAAGGTTTAGGAGCAACAAGAGTAGAAATATGTTGATCCATCTTGTTTTCAAAAGCTTGGAGAAGCTTGGTGATTTCATCAATAGTTGCCATTTCTTTGCTTACCTGAGGATTTGATTTAGGATGACAACTGGCCTCCATATTCCTCATAATTTTGTTGGACTCAGAAAATGGGGGAGCAGAAACAGGTTCAGTGGTGCGGGGTTTCTCAAAGGTTAGGGAAGTTTGACCTTTCATGAATTTATTCCCTGCACCCCTAAGGACAAGAAAAGCAGGAAGCTTGAAACAATTATCCCTAGTTGTGATGATAGATCCACAATTAACTAATTTTTCCCTTATTTTCTCCTGGACTCCTAACAAAAAAGATTGAAAAAATTTGACTCAAATTTTGTCCAAGGTGTCTATATGATTGCTTCTGAGGAGATAAGATTGGATAGGATCCCACAATTTCTTAAAAGATTGGTACTCAGAGGCCAAAGAAATACCATCCTATGAGATCCACTGAGAAACAAGATTGTCCAAGTCCTGCAGCATAAAACGGGCTATGTCTATCTTTCCCCAATACGCCAGCATTGCTTTGTTCAGAATCTTGCAGTTTTAAAAATAGAATCCATCAAAAGACTCCATTACTTCCATAGATTTTTCAGAGGAAATAAATAATTGCAATTGGTAGGCCATATCTTTTTTTCTAGCCCCATCCACTTCCACAACCATTTTGTAAGGATCCAGGAATTGTTAAACATGAAACCCAAGTTATTTTTCTGAGGTTTGATCTTGACCATCTTAGCACAAACAGAGGAGGAGGAGGCACCAATAGATTCCATCTTGAAAGATTTCCCAGAGGATCCAAAGAGCAGCAGATTTTCAAAGTGGCTCACAAGTGTAGCAAGAGTAGGTTTTCACAAAAACAAAATAATTCTTTCCCAAGTGGTGCACAATTGGGAGGACTTACTTCTGAGATAAGTTACCTCCACAGATCAGAAAAAAAAAGAAACAGAAGAAAATAAAAGACAATTGGATTCTGAAGTTGATTCCAAACGTGTTGGGGCTGTAAATCCCAAGGTTGCTGGTTTGATCCTGGCCCTGGGAGAACAAATGTACAACTCCCAATGGTGCTGAGCCAGAGGCATTTATGTGGAGGGGAAAAGGTTCTTTTTAGGCTTCCCTCCAGATTTTTAAAAAAATATTTAAATTTAACCAGTATCAAGATCCAGGACCTTGTAAATAAGGAATCAATAGGAAGGATGAATTTTGATATTAGTTGGTAGCAATGGAAACAACACTATCTGAGGCAAGATGGGTGTGAAAAATACTTGAAAAAACAAGCCAAAGTTTTGTTCAGAGTTCAATAGAACAAGGTAGTTGTAAGTAAAAACTCCCACAAGCTAATACCTCTGGTTGTCAGCAGAAGATTAGGAAATATCAACTCAATCCCAACAAAACTCCAGGTTCTCAATGAACCTTCCAAACTCTCAGAAATCAAGTGCTTGAAGGGTACCAGACAACTGTAGGTGGCTGTAGAAAACAAAGAAATTTGTTCTATGAAGCTCTGGAAGCAAAGCCTTAACAAATTTAAAAAAGAATGACCCAACACTTCTCAAGGGACTCAAGAATAGTGTTGCGGAATTCAACTTTAAGGAAATAAAGGGAGGTTTAACAGTCCAGGTTTCAAGCTTAAAGAAACCTCTCAGTCAAATGTGACTGGTTTGGGAAAGACAATAAAATGAATGATCAAGACCCTAGTGGGTGGAGAAAGGTATCAAAGGAGTGGCTTAAAACACTCAAGAATTCAACCCAATGAATTCTTCTTCAACCAGCAAGGCTATTGGCTGTTGATAAGGATCAGGTCACAGAGGACCAATCAAAGTATTTTAGTATGAAGGCTTAAAGGATCAAGGGGCAATCAAAAGATATACCCAGGATAAGGATGCTCAAAAAAAGGGAAAGGGCCTCATGGATTGATTGCTTAAATGATGATGATTTGATTATTGATGATAAGATGAATGATGATGGGTCAAAAATGCAGGGTAGATCCCCTCCTTTTATGAGCCAGAGACCCTGTTGACTATTTAAAATTTATAACACAAATGAGTGTATAAAAAAAATTATTTTATTTTATTTTTTTATTTTTATTTTATTTTATTTTTTTAAAAAAAATCTGGATTTGAAAATAGATTAATAATGACATAAAAAAAACATTAGAAGGAACAACAATAAAAGAGATGAACAGGGGGAAGATGGCCCAGTGGGCAGAGACAAGCGGCAGGGATGATGAGCAGGCGCACCCGGTTGCTGAGAGGCGTCTGCCAGTTGGCAAACACCTGCAAAAACTGTATAGAACTTCCACAACTGGTGATGCAAGGGGCGGTGGTGGATCAAACAACCAGTTTGCGGGGTTGCTTGCTGCAATGGTAGATCCAGGTTAAGCCCATCATCAATTGGATCAATTTTTGAGGATGAGAAAGATTGGATTGCGGCAATGGGAGCAATGATCAAGCTGGATATTGGGTTGGACGGGTGACTCAGTGGGCAGGAGGAGATAGGAAAAGAAGCAGTGGATGAGTCGGCAGCAAGATGGATGACCCCAATGGCTGCAAGCAAAAGCTTGCTGTCTGTCAGGATCAAGGAGGTGATGGTGTTGATGATGATCAAGAGGTCTGAAGGGGATGCTGAGGATTATTGGTGGTGGTGATGGAGACCATTTGCGTTTTCTTGGCAAAAAAAAAAGATTTGGTTCGACGCACAACAAGGAGGATTTGAGCCCAGGATCAGGGGAAGTGGACGCGCTAGTGGCTTTTCCTATACCACTAAGACAACAAGAAGCTGGGGGGTGGGAAAGAAGGAGACTACCCATAGCAACAGAATTTTTTTTTTGTGCTCAGAAAAAAAAGTAAGAAAAATCTTTTTAAATTTTTGCCTCCTTTTCTTGAGGTGCACAAAATTGGTCACCACACCGCTCACAACCCATCTCAATTTTTAAAATCCACTTGTGACCCATTTTAGTTTTGAACAGGCACCCAAAACCCCCAGTTGGGTTTTCAGCGGTGTGATGACCAATTTGGGAAACCATGTAAAAGGGGAAAGTTTTTTAAATTTTTTGATATACATTCTTTCATCCAACTTCCATCAAAAAAAAAATGTGTTTCTATGGGAACCCCTCCATTTTCTCTTCTCTCATCTCCTCATTTTCCTAGTGGTCTAGGTAGGCCTCTCCAGGCCTTTCAAATCCCCAGATACACTGTTCAAATCCTCCTCCCTGCAAAAGCTTTCTGCCTCAATTTTTTGGCCAAGTGCGCATGCAATTTCCAAATTCCTTCTCACTGGTCATCTTCATCACCACATCAACTGATTAATCATTGACCATCTTGCTACGCCATTTGACGGACCACAAGCCATTTCTTGCGGTCATCTGCATTTTTGTCTCTTGAAAAGCAAGAAATAAATCAGTAAATCATCCCCATCAACAGCAACACCAACCAATCTCACTGGCATTGGTGACAAAAACAAAGGTTGCCGCCAACACCATCAAATATTCCCCTTCTTTTCAAACTGGCTGGATGATGGCCATTGTTGATGCTCATTGTCAGCCAACATCTATTGTCCCACTGTAATCATCCGCAGCCACCTGTTGAGACCTTCCCAAGCTCTCCATTCCCATTCTCATCACCTTTGGTTTGCTCACCTGACAACCAGCAAGCGGTCCCTTGCAGCCATTGGTGCCGCTTTTGTTCATCATCTGAAAATCACTCCATCTGTCTCCAATTCCCAAAAACCGCAAGAAATGCTTGCAGCCGTTGGAGTTTTTGCATTGATAATTGACCCCCAATCAATCCGCCTCTGTGGCCAACGGCCAACATGACCAACATTGGCCAATCCGCTGAAAGCCCTCATCATAATCTCCCCCCCTCCCCCCCAACCAATCAATCACATTGCCTATCCCTCCAATGATCATCCCATCCCAAGTTTTTTTTTTATCCATCACTGTTGTCACAAGCCATTGCCCGCTGTTTCCACTGTTCATCAACTGCCTGCTTTCACCCTTGAAGCAGGCTGGTTTCCTTGTTATCAGCTTCTTTCTTTTACATTTCATAAGCTTCCTGTTGCCAAATTTGTTATTCCTCACCATTTTTTTTCTCATATCATTCTAGTAAAAAACAAAATCTGCCTTCATTTTTAGTTAGCTCTTTTAAGTAGTCTACAGGGCTCTTTTCCATAAAAGGAGGGGCTCTCCCCTGCCTTTTTTCCCAATCATCAGCTATCATCAAATAATCCATCCTATCATCATCATCTAGTAATCAATCTGTGGGGCCCTTCCCTTGTCTGAGCATCCTTATCCTGGGTATATTTTTTGATGTCCCCTTGATCCTTTGAGCCTCCATACTCAATCCTTTGATCCTTCCACTGTGACCTGATACTTATCAACAACCAATAGCCTTTCTGGTTGAAGAAGAATTCATTGGGTTGAATTCTTGAGTGTGTTAAGTCACTCTGTTGATCCCTTTCTCTGACCACTTTGGTCCTGATCATTCAGTTGATTGTCTTTCTGGAACCAGTCATGTTTGGCTGAGAGGTTTCTTTAATTTTGAAAGCTGGAGTGTTGAACCTCCCTTTATTTCTTTAAAATTTGAATTCCACCACGCTATTCTTGAGTCCCTTGAGAAGTGCTGGGTCATTCTTGTTTGAATTTTTTGCTGCTTTGCTTCTAGAGCATCATAGGAAAAATTGATTTTTTTTGTACAGCCACCCACAGTTATCTGGTACCCTTCAAGCCCTTGATTGCGGAGAGTTGGGAAGGTTCATTGAGAACCTGGAGTTTGGTTGGGATTAAGTTCATCTTTCGTAATCTTCTGCTTAAAACAAGAGCTATTAGCGTGTGCGTGTTGTTACTTACAACTGCCTTGTTCTATTGAACTCTGAACAAACTTTAAATTATTTTTTCAATTCTTTTCCCGCACCATCTTTCCTCCAATAGTGTTTTCTTCCATTGCTACTGAATACTTCCAAACTCATCCCTTCCACTGATTCCTCATTCATAAGTTTCTGGACCTTGATTCCAGTTACATTTGAATATTTTTGTAACTCTTAGGGAGGCAGCCTAAACAGCACCTTTCCTTTCCACAGAACTTCCACCGGCTCAGCAACATTCTTAGTCTTACATTTGGTCCTCCAGGCCAGGATCAAACCAGCAACCTTGGGATTTGCAGTGCAAGTCACAGTTGGAATCAACTTCAAAATCCAATCTCCTTTTCTTTTTTTTCTGTTTCTCTTTTTCTCAGATCTGATCCATGTATTCAACTAATTCCAAAAGTAAATGCTCCGAATTTTGCACTGCTTGGGCAAGATTCTTTTTGTTTTCTGTGAAACCTTACTCATGCCACACTTGTGAGCCACCTTGGAAATCTGCTCTTTGTATCCTCTAGGAACTCTGTTATTTGAGCTGGCATCTTCTTGTACTCCCACCACCTCTGTTTGACCTAGGATGGTAAAGATCAAGCCTCAGAACAAGAACTTAGGTTTCAATGGGGTAAATGTTGAACAGTTCTTGGAGTCCTACAAAATGGGGGCTGAAGTGGATGGGGAAAGTGAATACAATATGGCCTACCAGTTACAATTCTTTATCTTGTCTGATGAAGTCATGGAAGTGATCAAGTCATTTGAAGGATTCAAAATGCATAACTGGATGCTCCTAAGGGAAGGAATGTTAGCATATTTGGGGAAAATAGATGTAGACTGATTTACTTTGCAGGACCTGGAAAATCTGGTAGCCCAGTGGATCGCCAATGGTGGTGTATCTTCATCCTCTTCCTATTGGTCTTTCAGAAATTCATGGCACCCAATCCAAAATTATCTTATTGAAAATACCACATTGATACAGGGGACAAAGTTTGAGTGTGTTTTTCCAGTCTTTTTTGCTATCAGTTCAGGAAAGAATTAGGGATGGATTGGTCAACTCTGGATCAATGATCACCACCAGCAATGATTGGTTCAAGCTCCCTGCTTTCCTTGTCCTTAGGGATACTGTGGATAAAGTTATGAAAGTTCAAACTGCTTTAACATTTTAGAAGCCTAGAACTACTGAACCAGTCCATGCTCCTTCTTTCAAAGATTCAAAAAATATCATGATTAATATGGAGGAAGATTGCAGGCCTAAAGCAGATCCTCAGTTAACCCAAGAAACTACTACTATGGACAAAATCACCAAGATACTTCAAGCTTTTGAGAGCCAGATCAATCAAAATATTTCTGCCCTTACTACTCCTAAACCTTCTACTTCTGTCCCTAAATCTACTCTGGTCTGCTATTACTTTTATAAGGAAGTTCATGGAACTGGACAATTTCTGGAGCTCCAGAATTACAAGGAGGGAAAGTTGGTTGAGCAGAAGGGGAAAAATTTATTTCTTCCTAATGGTTCTCTAATCCCTTTCAATTCATCTTGTCCTATTCATCATGTAGTGGCCTCTTATCAGCCACCACCTCCTATGAAGGAATCCTTGGCTTCTTTCAATTTTTGATCCTCCTGTGGTACTCCTCAACCCTGGTACCCTCCAGCTATCTCTTCCTCCTCACTTGCTGGGGCCTATTAATCTGATCCAGAAAGGAAAAGACATGAGGAACCTAAAACTCATAAAGCTCCTTCTTTGCCAACTTCAATTCTTCAAGTACCAGTTAAACTTCAATCCTCACCTGAGCCTCCTTCCTCTGATTTAGAAGACATGGAGGTGGAAAAGGAGCCACTTGTGGAAAGGTTTCCGGATCACGCTGATCCTCCTCCTTCATCTAAATTACCTCAGCCTTCCAATCCCACCCTAATTCCTGCGTCACTTGATCATCCTCCCTCCACCCAGCCCTAAGTTTGATTTTAGAGGGGAGTCTCAAAGGATCACCCCAATGCTGTGGAAGGGGTATTAAAGAAAATTTCCAATCTTAAAATTCCTGATCTATCTGTGGCTGAACTCCTATCAATGTGTCCATCTGTTGGTGAAGGAATGAAGAAATTGGTCTCTTGTCAACTTGTGGAGATTGGTCTTGAAGAATTAAAGGTCTCCTCTGGCACTTTGATGGAGGACTCTGGTGGAAAAAGTCCTTCCTCAGATTCCAACCTTTACTCCTGTCCTCTTGGTCTTCTTCCTTTTTATCTTGGTGATTCAGCTAAAACTGTCTCTCCTCTTTTGGATTCTGGATCTTGGCTCAACTTAATTTTGGATGCTATGTGTAAACTCAAACTCAGTCCTAGGGTCAGCTTCAATTCTGTGTTTTATGGGATAGGGAATCAATCTTGTGAATTGGTTGGTATTTCTGAATATTTCCCCATCAGAATTGGTCAAAATATTGTTGGAACTTGTCATTTTTGGATCAATTGTTTTGAAGTTCCAATGATCTTGGGTCAACCTTTCTTGATGGATTTTGGGGCTACCCTGATGTTTTCTGATCAAGTTGGGGAGAGAATTCTCCTCCCTGATGCTAATGGTAGAAAGAGTGAATTTCCTCACTGTTCCTTGGACTCTGGTCATTGGGAAAGGGCTTTCCCAGGTCATCCTCCCAAATTGTCTTTAAAGGGAAAGCAGAAGGATAATTCTAATTCCTCTTATTTTTTTATGGGAATAGTTGATCCTACTAATAGTTAAATTTCTTCTCAGCCTCATACTTCAACAAAAGGATCAACTATCATCCTTCAGGCTTATTTTTCCTTTTTCTCATCATTCTCTCCTAATCCAAAAAGCATCAAAAATCAAAAACATGTTAAAATAAAAAATTCCAAAAATATCTCTTCTCTCTCTGGATCTGTTGTGTCTTCTTTTCCTTATAATCTTTTGACCAATCAATTTTCTCTCAGTTCTGGTTCAAATCTCCGCAATGATTATAAACTAGAACCTGATCTTGATTCTGTTCTTGGTTGTTTTGGTATGGAGGAATATGGGCTCCAGTGTGTCACGCTCCAGAGTTAAGGGTTATTGTTTCCTCACTTTTTGATATACCCTTCTCATCAGTACCATCTACCTCAGTCTTAAGCATGACAAACATTAATGCACACTTTCAATAGTGCAATCTGCTTACTACCTCCAGCTTGTGCAATAATCTTCCAATCTTGGCGACTCAGTCTATACCTGCAACACCTTGCAGTTGATCAACCATCCATTTGGACATTGCTCCATCTCTCCTTGGGTATCTCAGCCCTTGAACTTCCATTTTTGGTTATTCTACTCTTTTAGCTTGCACAATCATCAAGCCACATCAATTTTATAGTTCCATCTTCAGACTAACACTCTTCCCTGAATTGTCACCTCTGTTACTACTTTTGTTCATTTGAAGTGTCATCTCATGTCATTTGTTCATGCATCATATTTACAGGGTACATACTTGCACAGTCCTCTTGTCTTGCACCCATGCTATGACTCCAGAGATGTTGTATTGTTAAATTTCATCTTCCCATTCCATTCCTGTCATCCATTTCATCATGCTCTCTAGCTGTAGAAGACTTTCCATCAGGTTGTATCTAGTCACTCTGGATTACCTTATAAGGACTTACTCCTTGCCTGCAGATTGTTTCCTCAGTTAGTTAATTTCATAAATTCTATGCTTTTCTAAGGAAAGACTATCACATTGGGCCTTTCCTTAGTTTCATCTCTATGGAAAAAACTCCATCCTTCTTGCTACTTGCCATCAATCATACCTTGCAGTTAGCACCTTGCTACCTCACACTTCTCCTTGCACTTAGCTTTCTCCCTTGCTCTCACAATTTCCTAAAGATCCCCTCCAGTACATGAGGTGGTTGTGTGACAGTAAATTAAATAAATCAACTCATCTATTATAGACTGCCAATTTATCTTAGATTTGATTTTTAGATGTCACGTACTCACTTGACCAGAAACGCTTTCCTAACCCCTTACAATGATGATATCAACAGGGTAGGGAGATCCAGTTTTTCTTTGGCCATAAAACCCTTAGATCCCTTTCCCTCTTCTAAATCCCCTTTAGTTGAACCACTCAATGACCCCTTAGCCAAAAGAGTAATTTCCAAAGCTCTAGATGATCCCCTTGAGAAACTCAATGATTCCAACCACTCCTCCAATGAAACCTTGACATGTGGTAGGAAAAGGCCTGGCCAAAATGCTCCCAATTCCAAAGCTCAGGAGGTTATCTCCAGGTTGTTCAAAGCTCTCAACAAACATACCTTGCGGCCTAGTGCAAGCACTCTGAGCTTTTGCACTCTGGGCATGAAGCAGCCTGACCACTTCAATGGGGAGCATCCACATAAGCTCTGCTCCTACCTACAGTTGTGCAAAATTATCTTCTTGAATGATCCAAAAAGCTTCCTTTCCAACTTTCAAAAATTCATGTATGCCTCTTCCTTCCTAGGAGGTAGAGCCTTGCAATGGTTTGAACCATACCTTGAATTATGAGATAATACTAGCCCCACCTGTATACTCAACAACTGGGAAAAATTTGAGGAACAACTGTTCACCTTGTTTGGCAACCCCAATGAAGTTTGAAACACCAAATACAAATTAAATACCTTGGTGATGAAGGAAAATAGTAGGGCTTCTATCTACATCTCTCAATTCCAAACGCTTCAATCCCCCATCCAGTGGAACAAAGCAGCACTTCTCCTCCATTTCCAAAAGGGTTTACCCGCACGCTTGATTGAGCAGCTTGCAGTTGGGGGACATAAGACAACCTCCCTTCAGCAGCTAATTGAACAGGTAATCAAGCTTGATAATGGCTATCACAAAAAGAACTGCTTGCAACAAAACAATCATGGACAGTCCACCTTGTCCCCAAAGGCGGAAAAATCTTCAAAAAAAACAAAAGAAGAATCCAAATCAAAGCAAATCAACCTCAAATTCAAACTCCAACCCAAAAGGGAAGACTGCCACAAAAACTCCAAAGTTCCTGGACACCAAAACCAGGATTCTGAAGAAAAAGGAATGATTAAGGAGGGAAGATGCAGGGTTGTGTATGTATTGTGGAGGTACTCATGATGTGAATAGTTGTGCAAAGAGGCTAGCTTGTGAAGCAGCTAAGCTTTCAAAAAAATAGCTGGTAGTCTTTCTGATACTTGCAAGTGATACTATCCATTATCTAAACAGCAAGTCAATCTTTGCACTTGAAAGTCACTGGGTGCTCCAAGTTCAAGATTTGTAAATTTCCATTCCAACAACACTCCTTACCAAGTTTTACTTTATTCTGGCAATAACGTTTCTTTTATAAGTACAGCATTTGCCACCTCTAAAAATCTTACACATTCCAACGTAGAAAAATTACCCATCTATCTAGTAAGTGGTGCAAACAAACCGTCTCATTGGGTTACCCATAAGGCAACATGGACATTTGAATTATCCAATTTCCCCAGCTTTGAATGGGATTTGTTTGTCTTGGATATCCCTGGAATAGACCATACCATTCTGGACCATGACTTCCTAGTCTACTGGAATCCGGATGTGAATTGGCAAGAAGGAGTAATTGACCTTTGCACCTTTCACCCAAAGAAAACTAACCCTTCCATCAACCAGGAATTAAACAGCCTACCTGACACTGTCATTGAGTTGGATGAAACCTTTCTGCCAGGAGATTTGCAATATCCTGACTTCCATTCCCATGTTCTCTCTTCAGATTTAGGAGTTATTGCTTGTTTGTTCAAATTACAGCTTCCTTTTTTCTTCAAAGAGAAACAGGCACCTACCAAAAGGTGTATTTTTAGCTCCTTAATCCTCTTGCATTGTGCAAATAATTCAAACCCTTTGTTAGAATACAATGATTCAATTGAAGATTTAGAAATAATTCAATATTCTTTGCCTCCATTTTATCATGAATTTGCTGACATCTTTTGAATTGTTAAATCTGATAAACTTCCTCCATCCCATTCATATGATCAAAAAAATTAACTTACTGGCCCACCTCTGGCACCTGTTCCAGTCTACTTTCTCTCAAAGCAAGAATCAACAGTGCTTCAATAATACATTGCAGAAAATGTATCAAAAGGATTTCTTCAACCAATCAATTCAAACACCGGCTTGCCCATCCTATTTGTTACAAAGAAAGACGGTGGACTTTGCCTTTGCCTCAACTATAGGAAAATGAAACAGGTAACCTGGAAGAGTGCCTACCCAGGAACGCCTATGTTGCACCTCCTCACTCTCTTCCACAAAGCTGCTTATTTTCCAAAGTGAGACCTTCAAGGTGCCTATAACTCAATTTGCATTGTAAACAGTCATGAGTACTTGACCGCAATGCAAACCTGTTTTGGTAGCTATGAGTATACTGTCATGCCTTTTGGCCTCTGTAAAGCTCCTTCCACTTTCCAGCAATTTTTAATGATGTTTTTACCAACCTTGTAGAGAAATACCTTGTGGTATATCTTGATGATATACTTGTCTACTCAAAAATTCTTGAGGAGCACATTGCCCTTGTGCAAGAGGTGCTGCAGCAACTTCAAAAGAATAATTTTTTTGCAAAAGCCTCTATGGGCAAATTTCATACTAAATCCCTTCAATTTTTAGGTGTGATAGTTTTGCAGCAGGGACTAGCCATGGACTCAGCCAAGTGACAACACATTTTGGACTGGCCTGCACCTTCTTCTGTTAAATCCCTTCAAGTTTTTCTTGGTTTCAGTAATTTTTACAGGAGTTTTATTGAGCACTATGCCAAGAAGGCAGTGAATCTTACTAACTTTCTTCAAAAAGACACTCATTTGGTCAGCTTGCTACTATGTACAGAGCAACCTGTCATAGCAACACAAAACTATAAAAAACAAATTAAACAAGAATATCTAAATTAACAAAAGAAGGAGTGAGAAATCCATAAATATTATTGAAGAAATGGATTCCTCACCAAAAATTAGGTAGGGTCTTTCACTGACCCCACCCTTGAAATCCAAGTCCTTACATTTTTAAAATAATTAAAAAGAAAAGTACTAAAAATTACAACACCAGTATGGCACCTTTTGGCCATTCTAACATTTCACATGTGTTGTCACGTATAGGGTTTACACCTAAAATTCACTCAGAATTGAGGTGTTGTGTATATTTTAGGAGTTAAACGCAGAAATGTGTTATGTCACAACTCCTGGGCGCAGCCCCGCATCCTTACATATCCCTACATACTTGTAGTAGCAAATTCCGGCGTACTAGAGACCCGCGCGCAGCTAATTCTGCCACGCACGCAGCGAATCCTACCCCGGGCGCATCTGTACTGACTGATCCCCACGTCTGGATCCGTCGTGACTAATCTGACAACCAGGTACTGCTCAGAAGAGCTACAACCTAGTTAGGGTTGCCCGGCATATGTAACAAGTTGAAATATGCATTATTAATAGTCTAAAACAATCAAGAACTAAATAAAATCAATAAAAATTAATTTTAAAACATTTTTTAATAATAAATCAAAGATCAAGGATTACCACGTAAATCATTGACTCTGATCTTTGAAGACCACAAAACACTACAAGGAGTGTTCATAAAAATTATTGAAAATTATCTACGTGATCAGCAAATGATGGAAAATCAGTAAAAATCCACATCTGTTCACTTTGAAGCAATAGTAACAGTAAAAATGAAGGACAAGTGCAGAATGATCAAATTTACGCCATAATAGATTAACAGATCCTGTGGCTAAAATAGTACAGAAATCCAGCAGATCTAAAGTCATCTGATTGAAAGCACCAAGTTGACGTGCTAATTTTTCCCTGACTGGCTTTTCAGCCTCAGACCATGAGCATAACCCTCTCTACTTGCCCTGAGAAGCTCAAAATCACCCCAAAAAGGTATTTATATAGACCTCTTTGGATCCATTATTCCAGAGAGATTATCAGTTTACCAGGAATTATTATTATCAATCAGAACCCGTGTCATTGTTATCCAAATTGTTATGAAGATTCTAAGCAAGTGATTTATGCCTTAGTCTGTAGTATTATTATTATTTCTTAAACCAATCAACCAATTGAAGTTAAATCAAGCAATCCTCCCCAAATTCTCTGAAACCCTTCTTATTATTGCAGGATTTTTGTGATAAAGTGCTCAAAGTGAGTTTTTACCTTCCTTTCTTGGCCCTTGTGCTGTTTAGCCCGGCCACATTAGCGGATAAGCCCTTTCTAAGGCACCAATCTTGAATCCAAGGTTCTTAAACTGTCTAAGGAGGCCCCTTGAAGAGAGGTTGCTTTGTCTGTAAAGACCCCCAGTAGTATAATACTGTGGCCCCTCTTTGATATATATATTGAAAAACTTTTATTACCAAACCAATTAAACCTTGAAACTGCTCTTATTATATTATTTATTTGAGCCTCTAAGTGTTTATTTTTGGAATAATTATTATTATTATTATTCCAGTATTTTTATCACTCTCTGTAGCTAAAGGACTGCAAGTTTCCTGGTATCAGAGGGCTGAAAACTGGGGGTCTGGCTGGGAAATATCCTTGAATAATTAATTTTTGATTATTTATTCCTTGGACTAGTCTATTTATTTTTTTAAAAAATAAGTCAACATACTTACAACATATATTTTTGATCCTTTGTTTCTCTAGTAAATCTTAAGGCCAACAAAGAATTGATCAATTATTATTTGAACCTTCATAAAAAAAAAGAAGAAGAAAAACTCCGTAACTTTTTCCCTGTTATTTTAACTCCTGAGGAACAACAGGAGAAATTGCTTTATTATAAACAGCAAGCTATAAAGTACAAGGAACTTGAGCTTGAAAGAATTATCAATTTCAATTCTTTATTAAGGCAACATAATGAGTGGAAAATTTATCAAAGGAAGCTTTATATTTATGAGCTAAATAATCCTGAAGATAAAGACAAATCCAAAATTAATAAAATTGATTATTTTTCTGTAAAAACATCATCTTACCACGTAAAAATACAAAAAAATATTAAACTCATATTTTTGTTTTTTTTATCCATCTCAGTGGATTTTTTTTTGGTGATCTCATTGACCAGGACCTCCTAGAGGATATCCCCGGCAGTGTACTCTTGGAGTTACCCTTGGATTTATCCCAAGATCTGATTGGAACAAACTCAGATCCCGTTGGAATACCCCCCAAGGACAGTTGTGATCCCAACCAAGTGTTGGTACCCTTGAATTTGACTTTAAGTAAGTTAAAACATATATAAAAAAATTATTAAAAATATAAATACTCCAAAAATATTATTTTTTTATATTTTTAAGTCTTTTTCAAAAGTTTCAACAGAATACTTGCACATTTTTTTGGTGCTATGGATCAAAAAAGGCGCAACACCCGCGCAACCGGTAGAGCCCCATCATATGGATCTCTGCCCAGAGGAACCCATACGTGCAAGGAATCCAGTTGCAAGCGCAATGAGAGGGCTCAAACCCATGAACATAAAGTTACGCGGGACAATGTTGGCAACAACCACAGCCTCCAATTTGCCAAAAGACCGTTGGAGAACCACCCTCTGCCCAACGTGTTATCCCAGGAGGATACTGGTCCTCCTATGCCACCCCAGCTGGACTCAACCAAGGAGGAAAGATTCAAAGTGTTAGTGAAAGAGCACGTGAGCTATTAGGAACAGTTCAAGTTGGCTCAGACCCAGGAGGATCAGCCAGGTATGAGAAAAGCTATATCTCTGGCAAAGAAATCTCAGATTTCTCTGCAAAAGTTGATCCCAAAGAAAGAAGTAGAAGGCTTCGTGCAGAGCTGGAATCCTTGGGATAAGTTAGCTTCCTTAAAGGAAAAGGACCCCAAAAAGAAGAGTTCCTCAGCCCATCAGAGGTTAAGGAACCCAAAGGATTGGGACAGCATAATATCCCTAGCTCAGAAGTGGAAAAAGGTGTACCACAATTAGATGTGGAAGCTCTTAACAAATTTTCTGTAAATGTGTCTCACAATTTTACTATTATCAGCGAGTGCTTTGACAAAGTCTATCAAAAATTGGACAAATTGAGTCTGAGTATTTTCAGAGTGATTGATACCCAGTCTCAGACTATGAGAATTGATGAGTTGGAACTACAACAAATCAAGGATAGTATAAAATCTAGTAATTTGGACCTGATGAAACATATTGATGATAACCAATCAATTCTTCAAGAATATATTCTTGCAACCATGGACCAGCTTAAAGAAGAATTTAAGAAAACTAGTCCTACTCCTACAGCTCATCTGATTAACAAAATTGATTTATTAAACAACAAACTTAATTTGGAGTTAGTTATGATTAAGAATGATCTCAGAGATCTTAAAGTCAACTCTACTAACTCTCCAGTCATTGACCTGGAAGAAACTAGACCTTCTAGGTTCACCAGTACTCCTAGTGTTCCTCCCAGAACCATGACAACTAGGAATGAATCTTTTAGGCCCAGTCCTACTCCTGAAGTGGAACAGCCTTTTAATTTACTTCCTCCCATTACTGAATGGACTAAATTCTCTGGAGAAGGAGAATACAACCATGTCAGTTTCATTAAATTTATTGATTATACCCTTGCTTCTTATGAAATCCCTGATGAAATAGCTGTGGTAAGATTGCCCAGACTGTTTGAAGGAGTGGCTCTTGATTGGTTTATCAATAAAAGGGAAGAAGTTGGAGCTTTATCCTGGGGTTCTTGGAAAGAATTGATCAAAGTACAATTTGTTACCAGGATTTGGAAAATAAAGATGATGAAAACTTTTGAAACCTCCCAGTTTAATCCATCCAAGGACAAACCTCACAAGTGGTGTTTAGACCAGAAAAGGAGGTTAGACTGTTTTTACCCTAATACTGATAAAGAAGAAGTCAATGAAAGACTTCTCAACTTATGTTGTGGACAAATCAACCACAGTGTAAGGTGCAGGATGCCTATGGATTCTGATCTTTCTACCTTGATAGGTGTGTTGGAAGAGACTATTGATATGAATGGTCTTGATAAGAGATTCAACAGACTCCCCAGGGAACAAAATACTAGGAACAGGGAAGAGTATACCGCCAAAACTAAGGAGTCCCCTGCCACTAATCCAACCAACTTGGAGGTCAAAAAGACTCCAGATTCAAAGGAAAAAGTATTTTGGAACTGCAACCAAACAGGAAATTTAAAACCTGATTTTCCTCTACCTAGGAAAAGGATTAATCCTATTCAAGGAGAAGAGTATGATAATCCTGACCCTCACCTTGATGATACTGATGGAACACTTTCTGAGTGTGATTTAATGATCACTAACCCCATCAATTTTATTGAAGGAAGTATTGAGTCTTCTCTGGAAATAAATTCTGTTAATGAGGATTCTAACTTACCTCAAGAATGGAATCCCAAAATGAAGATTCACCAAATCTCTGAGGCTAAGGCCTTGACTCTGAAACCTTCTACCGGTAAAAGTTACACTTCTGGAAAAACATGCTACGCTACTGGTTTGATCCAAGGTTCCCCTGTTAAGTTACTCTTGGACAGTGGAGCCTTTTGCTCTTGTGTTGGTTCAACTTATTTGGAGAAACAAGACCCAAACTGGAAACTGAACTTATTACCAGTACCTCAGGCTAATTTCAGCAGTTCTAATTCTTCTCTCAATGCTGTTGGAGTATGGTCTTCTGATATCATACTCCCTCACTCTAAAGGATCACTCAAGCTGAAAATTGAATTTGTAGTGCTCCAAAATGGAGTATGTGATTACTTTATCCTTGGAAATGATTCTCTTTGCTTGTATGGTATAGATGTATTCCAAAGCAAGGGTAGATACTTCAATTTAGGGGGAGACTGGAACAAGAAGTTCCAAATATGCCATGTCAATGCTCAAACTTCTGATTCAACTTATGGAAAACACTTAGAGATTGTCAATCAGAAATACTTCTCTCAAGAAGCTTTGAATTCCCTGCTCAATTAAGAACAAAAATGGGAAATCCTACAAGTATGCTTTGAAAATCAGAATGCTTTCTGTACCAAGGATCACCCCATTGGTAACATCCAAGGACATGATATGATTCTGACTCTAAAAATTAAGCCTCCTTACCCACTTAACCTCAGGAGACCTGCTTACCCTTCTATTCCAAAATCTAGAGCTGCTCTGGAAACTCATATTCAAGAGTTGGTTGACTTACAAGTCTTAAGGAAAGTAGGACACAATGAACAAGTGGATATCACTACCCCAGTAATTATAGCTTGGAATAATGATAAGTCAAGGATGGTTGGATATTTTAGAATGCTGAACAACTACACCCAAGCTGATTATTATCCAATTCCAAGGATTGACCATGCTCTGCATAACCTGTCAAAAGCTCAGTACATCACTACCATGGACATGCTGAAAGGTTTTCACCAAATACCTATCGGCCCTGATAGCCGGAAATTCATGAGAATTATCTGTCATTTGGGAATTTATGAGTATCTAAGGATGCCTTATGGTATAAAAAATGCTCCTTCTCATTTTCAAAGGATAATGGACACAGTTCTAGGATTGTTCATCAGACAAGGATGGATGATGGTTTACATTGATGATTTTATCATTTACTCTGATGATTGGGATACCCACCTGTATAAAGTAAGATTAGTCCTCAAAACTATTTCTGCTGTGGGATTTAAAGTATCAATGAAGAAGTTTAACTTTTGTTATGGAGAACTGAAAGACTTAGGGCACATTGTCTCTGGACAAACCTTAGCTGCTGACCAAAACAAGATAGCAGCAGTAATAAATAGGCCAATGCCTCAGAATAAAACTGAACTCCTATCTTTTATTAGCTTCTGCAGCTACTATAGGAAGTAATTACCAAATTTTGCTCTTCTAACCAAGTTTTTGTATGAAATCTGCAACAACACCACCTTGTTTGAAATGACTCATGAAAGAGTTAAGAATTATGAGGAACTCAAGATGGCTATGGCTTCAGCTCCAGTACTGATTCAGCCAGGCTATTCTAAACCCTTCAAGCTCTATATAGATGCCAGTATGAACGTTCTAGGAGCTGCATTACACCAGGAAGTCATAGAGGATGAAAAACTGGTGGAAAAACCTATACTCTTCATATCCAGACAAGTTAAGGATACTGAGAAAAGGTATGGTGCAAGCCAAATGGAATGCCTTGCTTTAGTATGGGCTCTGGAGAAACTTCATTACTACTTTTAAGGCGCCAAGTTCACAGTAATTACTGAATGCAATGCTTTCAGGACTTTGATGAATATGAAGACCCCTAGTAGGCACATGTTAAGATGGCAGATAGCCATACAACATTACAGAGGTCAGATGACCATAGTTCACCAAGCTGGTGATAAACACAAGAATGCTGATAGTTTGAGCAGGAATGCTTTACCCAATGACCCAAGTAACCCTGCTTATGATCCAGAGGATAATGATATCTTCCCTATCCTTAACATTAACAGTCGGACGTTGAAACTCCTATAATGGGAATCCACATTTGTGAACTGGATGAATCCTTGTTCAACTCAATCAAAGAATCTTACGATTCTAGCATGAAAAATCTGATCACCATTATGGAAAGTACTTCTCCACAATCTGAATTGATCAATAGCCTACCTGAACCCCTCTTGAAACCATACAAAGCTGGAAGGTTCACCATATGGGATGGTCTAGTATACTACAGGCATCAACATTCAAGTGTTATAGTCTTGAATAAGAATGACCATATCAAACATGTACTGACTGAATGCCATGATAACTGCTCATCTGGTCATTTATCTACTGATAGAACCTTAGATAAGGTTAAACAAACTGCTTGGTGGATCAATTGGAGAGACTCCACTATCCAGTATGTTACTAGTTGTGAAACTTTTCAGAAGTCCAACAGGACCACTGGGAAAAGGTTTGCTCTACTGCAAAAGATTGCTGAACCCAAGAAAAGATGGGAGATCATCAACATGGACTTTGTAACTGGACTACCACCAGGAGGAGCCTATTCCTAAAAATCAGTCCTAGTCATAGTGGATAGGTTCTCCAAGAAAGCAAAGTTTCTACCTAATCACAAGGAAGAAACTGCTATGGAAGTTGCCCTGTTATTTTGGAATAGACTCATTGCTGATGTTGGATTTCCCATGATCATTATTGGTGACAGATATCCTAAGTTCACCTCTGAGTTCTGGAGAAATCTTCATGAAATGCTGGGAACTCCCTTGGCTTTCTCTATGGCTTATCACCCTCAGATGGATGGTTTGGCTGAAAGAATGATTCAGAATCTGGAAGACATGCTCAGGAGGTTCTGTTAATTTGGTCTAGAATACAAGAATTCTGATGGTTATTGCCATGATTGGGTTAGTCTTTTACCTGCACTGGAGATGACCTACAACAGTAGCAAGCACTCTACCACTAAGGAAGCACCCTACATATTGGAAAGAGGATGGATTTCTAAATTACCCAAGGATAACCTTAACCACCAGCTAAAAAATATTTACCCTACATGACTTGATTTCAAAAACATGATAGATGTATCTAATAAACATGCTGTTAAGTGTGTCCAGGATGCTGTGGAGTATAAACAACAAAGGTGGGATAGAACCCATAATGAGCGGGATTTCAAGATTGGTGATCAAGTCTTGATCTCTACCACCAACTTAACCAACTTAGCTGGAAATAGAAAGCTTACACCAGCTTTTGTTGGACCTTTCACCATAAATAAACTTCATTGTAAGAATGCTGTGGAAGTAATCCTTAGTGATGAGCTTTCTAGAAAACACCCAGTCTTCCCAGTAAGTCTCATCAAACACTACCACCCAAGGAAAGTAGAACACACTCCTTCACATGAAATACCTGTTGCAGAAGAGCCTGAAAAAGACAAAGTAAAAGTTAGCAAGATCCTTAAAGATAAAAAAGACAGGATCAATGGAAAAGATGTCAGACTCTACCTAGTTAGATACAAGGGAGAATCAGCTGATAAAGATGAATGGTTGCCTGAACAAAATATCCCTGATGGACCTATACACCTAAGAAAATACAGAGCCAGCAGAAGTCATTAGGCCCAGAAACTTTTTTCAGATATAGACATATCTTGGAGTGGGGGAATGTCAGCTTGCTACTATGTACAGAGCAACCTGTCATAGCAACACAAAACTATAAAAAACAAATTAAACAAGAATATCTAAATTAACAAAAGAAGGAGTGATAAATCTATAAATATTATTGAAGAAATGGATTCCTCACCAAAAATTAGGTAGGGTCTTTCACTGAACCCACCCTTGAAATCCAAGTCCTTACATTTTTAAAATAATTAAAAAGAAAAGTACTAAAAATTACAACACCAGTATGGCACCTTTTGGCCATTCTAACATTTCACATGTGTTGTCACGTATAGGGTTTACACCTAAAATTCACTCAGGATTGAGGTGTTGTTTATATTTTAGGAGTTACACGCGGAAATGTGTTATGTCACAATTGCTGGGCGCAGCCCTGCATCTTTACATATCCCTATGTACTTGTAGTAGCAAAGTCCCGCATACTAGAGACCCGCGCGCAGCTAATTCTGCAATGCACGCAGCGGATCCTACCCTGCGCGCATCTGTACTGACTGATCCCCGCATCTGGATCCGTTGTGACTAATCTGACAACCAGGTACTGCTCAGAAGAGCTACAACCTAGTTAGGGTTGCCTGGCATATGTAACAAGTTGACATATGCATTATTAATAGTCTATAAAGATCAAGACCTAAATAAAATTAATAAAAATTAATTTTAAAACATTTTTTAATAATAAATCAAAGATCAAGGATTACCACGTAAATCATTGACTCTGATCTTTGAAGACCACAAAACACTACAAGGAGTGTTCATAAAAATTATTAAAAATTATCTACGTGATCAGAAGATAATGGAGAATCAGTAAGAATTCACATGTGTTCACTTTGAAGCAATAGTAACAGTAAAAATGAAGGACGAGTGCAGAATGATCAAATTTACGCCATAATAGATTGACAGATCCTGTGGCTAAAATAGTACAGAAATCCAGCAGATCTAAAGTCATCTGATTGACAGCACCAAGTTGACGTGCTAATTTTGCCCTGACTGGATTTTCAGCCTCAGACCATGAGCATAACCCTCTCTACTTGCCCTGAGAAGCTCAAAATCACCCCAAAAAGGTATTTATATAGACCTCTTTGGATCCATTATTCCAGAGAGATTATCAGTTTACCAGGAATTATTATTATCAATCAGAACCCGTGTCATTGTTATCCAAATTGTTATGAAGATTCTAAGCAAGTGATTTATGACTTAGTCTGTAGTATTATTATTATTTCTTAAACCAATCAACCAATTGAAGTTAAATCAAGCAATCCTCCCCAACTGCTCTGAAACCCTTCTTATTATTGCAGGATTTTTGTGGTACATTGCTCAGAGTGAGTTTTTCCCTTCATGTCTTGGCCCTTGTGCTGTTTAGCCTGGCCAAATTAGTGGATAAGCCCTTTCTAAGGCACCCATCTTGAATCCAAGGTTCTTAAACTGCCTAAGGAGGCCCCTTGAAGAGAGGTTTCTTTGTCTGTAAAGACCCCCAGCATTATAATACTTTGGCCCCTCTTTTATATATATATATATATATATTGAAAACATTTTATTACCAAACCAATTAAATCTTGCAACTGCCCTTATTATATTATTTATTTGAGCCTCTAAGTGTTTATTTTTGGTATTATTATTATTATTATTCCAGTATTTTTATCACTCTCTGTAGCTAATGGACTGCAAGGTTCCTGGTATCAGAGCGCTGACACATTTTATTTTTAAAGAACAAGCTGCTTTGGGGTTGGAAGCTCTGAAAAAATCTTTTACCACTGCTCTGATACTTGCTCACTTCAAAAAGCTAACTTGCACTATTGTGGAAACGGACGCAAGCAACTATGCAATTGCAGGAGTAATCTTGCAGTTTTCCTCTTATTCTAATCTCTTTCATCCCATTACATTTGAGTCTTTCAATTTGCTTGCTGCAGACCTTAACTACAAGATTCATGACAAGGAACTTCTTGCAATTTTTTATTGCTTGAAAAAATGGTGTTCATACCTTTTGAGACTTGTAGAGCCTTTTGAGGTTCTTACTGATCATGATTCTTGTAAGTATTTTATGAGCTCAAAAGTCCTCACACGCAGGCAGGCTCAATGGGCCAAATACCTCTCCAAGTTCAACTTTACAATCACGTACAGACCTGGTAAACAAGTGGTTTTTCCTGATGCTTTATCATGTTGGGACAAATTTTACCCAGGGGGGTGGAGCCCCTTTGCAGACAACAATCCTGAAAACATTAGGACACTTTTGTCTTCCAATAAATCTGCCCAACTCAGCTCAATCATCACCCAACTTCAAGACAAAGCTTTCAAACTTTGACAAGTCCAACTCAATGACCCCAAGTGTAACAAGCTTTGCAAGAATGCAAATTCACCTTCAAGTGATTACAGAATAGATGAAAACCATTATTTAGTTTATAATGATTGTATAGTAGTTCCCAATAATCCTTGCATTAAGTTAGATATCTTTGAGTCTCTGCATGATTCTCTGCTTGCCGGTCATTATGGTCAGGATAAAAACTACCAATTGATTGCAAAAGACTTCTATTGGCCTGGTATGACCAGAGAAGTAAAAGACTATTTTAGCGTGTGCTATGATTGTAATTGTAACAAGTCCTCAAATCACTGGAAGTATGGGATGCTTCAGCCACTTCCAATCCTGCCTATTCCTTGGCACTTGTTGTCTATGGATTTCATTTCTCAATTACCCCTTTCTAATGGTTATTATTCTATTCTAGTAGTAGTAGATTTCTTCTCAAAAATGGCTTTGTTTCTTTGCTCTACTGTAACTGCCCCTTCAGAAGAACAAGCTTACCTCTTCATAGAACAAGTCTTCTTGATGCATGGTCTCCCTGATAAGATAGTTGGTGATTGCGGATAATTTTTTTTTTTTGAGCTTTTGGACCTCTCTCTGTCCACATCTGAAAATCACTTTCAAGTTATCAACGGCTTACCACCCGGAAATGGATGGGAAAACCAAACAATTAAATCAGACCCTTGAACAGTATCTTTGAATTTACATTGCCTATCAACAGGACAATTGGTTGCAATAGCTTGCACTTGCCAAATTTGTATACAACAAATCCACTCACGTGTCAACCAAGCAGTTGCCCTTTCAAACTCTTTATGGAAGAAACCCAACTTTTGATTCTATTCATGTAGCACCTTCTCAACCTGCTACCAACTACATTACTCTCATTTAATTTCTCCAATTGCAACTCTGATCCAACCTTGAAGCAGCAAACAAATGCTACAAGGAGCAAGCAGACCAACTTTGCAATTTGGCACCAGCCTTTGCGGTAGGAGACCAGGTTTGGCTCAATGCTCAAAACTTTTTCAGCAATTGACCTACCAGGAAACTCTCTGAGAAGAAGCTTGGCCTGTTTAAATTAGAATCATTCATCTCCCCTAATGCATTTGAAATTTCCTTACCTGCAAAATGGAAAGGTATCCACCTGGTCTTTCATGTGTCTTTCCTAGAACCGGCTTGAGTATTATACCCAGGCAAGGCTCATCCCCCTCCAGAACCCGTAAATGTTCAAGATCACTTAGTGTGGGAATTAAGCTGTATTCTGGATTCCAGGGTATGCAAAGGGAAGCTTCAATACCTTTTCAAATGGACTGGATTCCATTCCAACAAATATTTCACCTTGTGGGAACCAGCCCATCACCTTTGCAACTCTCCCAACTTGGTGAAAAACTTCCACACAAAGTACCTACATAAACCTTGTCAATCTTAAATCCCATTACATTCCCATCCCATTCCATGTGTATTCTAATCCCATTCCATCCCATTCCATCTATTCCCTCCTTAATTCTTCAATCCTCTTTCTACCATCCTTTCACATTCCTGTTCTTATCTCTTTCCTTACATTTCTCACCAAATTCTTTGAAAATAAATTTTTTATTTCATTTCCTTCTATTTCAAACATTCATTCTCTCTTAATTAAAAAATTAAAAAAAATCTGTGTATAACAAATAAAAATTAAAATAAAATTCATAAAACTTGTTACAAATTTCTTTTTACCTCTTCCTCCACATTTTCCCAATTCTTTTTTAAGTCCGCCACTATCTCCTCAAAATTTTCCAAATCCTCATTGCTTAATAGGCTAGACATCCTTTGCATCAAGCGCACTTGTGAAAACAATGCCTCCACAAAGACCTCTTTGCACTTTGAAACACAAGTCCTCTTTGGCCTGGAATTCCATTTTTCTTTTTCCATCAGCACCTCATGAGGCCTCTTCTTCAAAACTCTTGAAAAACCTTTTCCAATTTTGCCAGTAAACCACCTTGCATAAGTTTTTATTGGGACCACAACCCACAATTCAGAAACCTTGTCTTGGCCCTCCATTCCATTCCCTTCTGTTCCCTCTCTTCCATTTCCTTCCATCCCATCTCCCCTGTTTCCAATTTCTTCTCCCTCTGTCCTTTTTATTTCAGTTCCTCCTGCTTGTGTTTCCTCCATTTCCTGTTCTCCTCCCACTTTGACTTCCCCCACAACTCACTCTTCACCTCACACCTTGGTCCCTTGGTTCATCTCAAACTCTGTTGGCAGTCCAACGTAAGGTGGAGGTGGTGGTGGCATATTAGTAGTATAGCCTTGAAATTGTGGTAAAACTAGAAAAAATTCATTTCATTAAAATCCCCTCATTATATCAGTCATTAGTCAATTTCGCACCTGCTGTTTGCACCCCAAGGAACTCTATCTCCAGCACTGGAGGGATATGATAATTAACCCAAGGAGCTGTCCTATGAATTCAAACTTTGCTTTGTGGCACCTCAGATACCTCCATTAATGGTTTGCTATTTATAGTGAAAAAACAAGTCAACTTTTGGAGTCAACATGGCTTGCATTTTCAAACCCCACAAGAAGCAGTACTGGGAACACAATGCTTGTTTTGGCAAATGCAGTTTTCACAATGGCAAGAAGATGATGACATGATATTAATTATTAAAATTTATTAAATAGTGTACTATTGAGTAACAATATATAAGGGACCTTCTTCAAGGAAAGTATTTGACTTGGATTCAATGGGAATTCATCAAAACTCTCAGAGGAGCTTGCGGCTTTATACCTGGGCAACTGTCATGCTCCAGAGTTAAGGGTTATTGTTTCCTCACTTTTCAATATACCCTTCTGATCAGTACCATCTACCTCAGTCTCAAGCATGACAAACAGTAATGCACACTGTCAATTATAGTGCAATCCACTTACTACCACCGGCTTGTGTGGTGTGGTGTTGTTATATAGCCTTGGATTGGGAACCGTTCTGCGGTTGGCGCGCTCAGCATTTGGTAGGTCAGGATCAGCATACTGGGCACGGGTCAGGCTTAACTGGGTGTGGCGGGTTGCGGCCCGCTTGGACATTGGCAACCCAAGAATGGAGCCAGCCCAACCAGGTTTGCGGGAAGCTAGTTTGGGAAGATAGGGTGGGGCAATTGGGGCTATAGGAGCGGGGAGGGCGCCTCCAAGTGCGGGCAAAACCGCTGGGCAGGAAATCAGGCGGTGTGCCGGGTGGATACAGACAACGCAGGGGGCTCTGAGTAGGGCGTGGCGGAGGGCCGCGTCATGAGAAGGACATACCGGGTGTGTGTAACAGCTAGTTTGGGAAGGTACAGTGGGGCAATCAGGGCTATAGGAGCGGGCCACATGCCGCCAACCCATGGGGCACAAAATCATGTGGCGCGCTGGGCAGATATGGAAAATGCGGTGGGCTCCAAGTAGGGCGCGGTGGAGGGCTGCATCATGAGAAGGACAAACCGGGTGTGTGTAAGGGCAGGCAGACTTGAGGGTGGTTGCGGCATGGGAAAGGGTTGGGTTTAGGCTAAGGTTCTGGTTTTTAGGTTTTCTTTTCTATTTGTTGTTGGGCTGTCATTGCGCTTGCACTTAGGTTAGGGTTGAGAGTTTGGGCATAAATTCCACGCTCTCAACCAGAGCTTGGAGGTTATAGAGGGAAGGAGGGAAGGATTGGGGGGAGAGGGTTTTGGGGCTTAGGATACAGAAAGGAAAGGAAGGAAATTCATCTCTCTCTATCTCTCTCTCTCTCTCTCTCTCTCTCTCTCTCTCTCTATATATATATATATATATATATGGGCGCATCCTTATCCTTACAGATGCTAGGACCATTGATTCTGGAACTTAGGGACAACTAGGGGAGTTACACTCTCTTACTTTCCACAGCAATAAACTTCCAATCTTGGCAACTCAGTCTATACCTGCAACACCTCCCAGTTGTTCAACCATCCATTTGGACATCTCTCCATCTCTCCTTGGGTATCTCAGCCCTTGGACTTCCATTCTTGGTTATGCTACTCTTTTAGCTTGCACAATCATCAAACCACATCAATTGTATATTCCCATCTTTGGACTAGCACCCTTCCCTGCATTGTCACCTCTGTTACTACTCTTGTTCATTTGCAGTGTCATCTCATGTCATTCCTTCATGCATTGCATTTCCTAGGGTACATACTTGCACAGTCCTCTTGTCTTGCACCCATGCTATGACTCCAGAGATGTTGTATTGTTCAATTTCATCTTCCCGTTGTGTTCCTGTCATCCATTGCATCACGTTCTCTAGCTGTAGAAGACTTTCCATCAGGTTGTATCTAGTCACTCTGGATTACCTTATAAGGACTCACTCCTTGCCTGCAGATTTTTTCCTCAGTTAGTTAATTTCATATGTTCTACGCTTTGCTAAGGAAAGACTATCAAATTGGGCCTTGCCTTAGTTTCATCTCTATGGAACAACTCAATCCCTCTTGCTACTTGCCATCAATTATATCTTGCTCTTGTCCTTGCACTTAGCTTTCTCCCTTGCACTCACAATTGCCTAAAGATCCCCTCCAGTATGCGGGGCAATTGTGTGACACAACTTATGAGGATGTTTCTTTTTTCCCCACACGTATGAGTTTAGATGGGGTTTGATTGCTGGGCTTTCAATTCAAATGAATTTTGGGTGCATGGGCTGGAAGGTCTGTTTTCACAGATCCAAAAAATTTTGGTGTATTGAAGCTTCTGAGGAAGAGATCGCTGCGCAATCGCCGCAGCCATCAATTGATGTTAGCGTCAGAAGGAGCAGGGTGGATAAACATCACTAGTGAAGATTGTGGGATTAGATTCAGCCAAAACCATCACGGAAATGTTACACGCAAGAAAGGCGCCCCAATGTACTCTAGCGGTCAAAAGATTAAGACACAGCAGCTCGAAGTGTCACCTAGCCATGATGGATGAAGTTCAGTAGTGATTTGGGCCGCAAAAAACTATTGCGTATGGAAACAGACACTTGGCCGCAATCCTCTGCGGTTAAGCAATTTGAAAATAATAAGACAACGACTTAAAAAACACAAGACAAAAGCTTTCCCATAAGCAGTTCCTTACATTCATACATCAAAAAAAAAAAAAAAAAAAAAAAAGAGCAAGCAGGATCCATCAAGTTATCAGTATCTCAGCGATTCGGCCACGCCAGACCTCCTGGATTGGCCCACATATTTTGATTCAAATCACCAACACATGCTTTCAAAATTCATGCACCATTTCCAGCTTGGCAGACGGCGGGATTGCTCGATTAGATACCGAGAGTAAAGCTTGTAACGCTTTCACAAAAACGTCGGGAATGTGAAGATTACAGCAGTAAAATAGGATTCTAAAGGCGGCATTCGTCAAAAGGATCGGTTGATTTTCTGGTAGGTCGAAGAAGTATCTTCGTAGGGTGACTGGAATACCCTCGCCTGCTCAAGAACAAGCCAACTGGAATGATTACAAGGTCAAAGACCTGGTCTCAAGATGATCAAATCGCTCATCCATAAACTTACTCCAGAATTTCACCTACATGCTCCTGTACGATTGAGATTATTTCGGGCTCCATGGTGGTGTGTGATATCATCTCTGGTAGGTTAACTAGAGGGCGGCCATTCAAACAATATGGTGCTCGATCGTTAGGATGCCGATCAAAATTATAGGCCAAAGATAAAAAGATAGCACCGACCCACCAAAGAGCCTCATTAAATGTTCGGCACCATAAATTTCACTGGGAGGTTTTCCTTCAAAGCCCGACTTTTTGCGTATCTCAACGTACTGCTGCCTTTCGTTTCGATATAAGAGAGAATGTCCCAAGGACCTGTCGAAGTAAACTTTTAACCCAGCATGAACTTCCTTCATCAAGTTTTGGGCCTGCGGTGAAGGAGAATCCTTCGCAGCATACGCTTCGTATTCTTGCAAGAGGGTTTTGACTGTCGGCGTTCGGGGCAAAGTAACAACCTAGTAAGCACATAGGATGTCAAGCTCATCTACATACATTTGCCCAAGCCTAACGATGAGGAATGATGCTCACTTGATTTTTCCGCGTCACGGCCTCCCAGTCATCGACTAGTTGCAGCTTGAGAGGTTCTGGAATCATGATCGTGATGGACGGCTTCTTTGGGTTCTCGTCTTCCTGTTGAAGAGTATGAGAAAATATCTTAGGCGTTGACCTTGAAAAGGTGACATTCAAAATGATCCAGAGCATGGGTGAACGTCAACTTGCCGGCTCGTAGCCCATATCACGATTCCTTTTGGTGCCTCTACCTTCTGCCTTCTTAGTTTTATCAACAGTGGTCATCGTTCTCACGTCGTTAATTTTGGAGTCCTTGATGATTAGTTTGTCATGGATATCCTTCACCCGCCGAGCTTCATTCAGTTCTCGCTGCTTGCGCAGATTCTCTTCGGTTAGCTTCATCAATCGACTCTCGCCGACCCATTCGTCCCACGACTGTTTCCAGCCCTTGTAGTGGACAAAGTATTGAGCCCCCCTATCCTGAGAGACTTCAGATTTTATTCCTTCCGACTTCAAAACCTGTTTCGGAGGATTATTCGAACGGATTATCCTTCAACTGATCCACACATTCTCAAAGACTCATCTCTCTCCTGACACTCCTCACCTTTGCCTCGTATATCAATGGACCATGGTAGCAGAGTACGCGTTCGTTTTCAGAAAATGAAAGTTTGGGCATTCTTCTCCGCTCGGACGTTGGCTAATCGGTGGCTACGCCACGATCCACACGAAAACATTCGGATCAGGAGAGTCGCCAAACTTGAGCAGGACATCGTGGCTGTGCGGCTGCTTGGTCCTCATTCTTGGGTGGGCTTGAAAACAACGTACCGGTAGGAATTCCGCACTGATAAAGATGGTTCTCGAGCGGATCCACTGGGTGCTCCTCGTGACCTGGTTGGATGTATGTATGATATGTGAGTGTAAATTTATTTTGCCTGGTTCGTTGTCCTCCCGCCTCTATCTCACCCCTCACACTGGGCGGTCAGCTTGCAGACGTCGTGGACCGATGTGTCCGGTGGGAGATCGGCTTACGGCGGGTCACCCGTGGGTGGTCGGCCCGGCCGTCGTTTTGGCTGCGTTTTCGGGGGTTTTCGTACCCACAGGCTGGACGCCGAA
The DNA here is from genome assembly GCA_025617555.3 of Puccinia polysora. Taxonomy (NCBI): domain Eukaryota; kingdom Fungi; phylum Basidiomycota; class Pucciniomycetes; order Pucciniales; family Pucciniaceae; genus Puccinia; species Puccinia polysora. The sequence continues at coordinate 22,907,712 of CM062623.1, forward strand.
GGGTTTCCCCGGGGCTGGCTGGCTGCCCGTGGTCGTTGTCGTTCGTCGGAGCAGTTATGCCCGAGCTAGCTTCATGAAACCCACCGCCAACCGACTACTCCAACTCTGCTTGATAAAACATGGCAGTCAAGATGAAGTCCAGTGGCAAGAATCGGTCCTCCTCCTCCGCCGGTCCCACTAAGCAGCATGTCAAAGGTATGAATCAACCAAAGCTCTCATCATGATGATAAACTCCAATCGATCGAAAGAGCCAAACAACCGGTTGACCGAGCTGACGATGATCACGACGTGCAGGTGAAAACTTCTATCGGGATGCCAAGAAGGCAAGGAAAGTTAAGCTTTTATCGAACGATGGAGCTAAAGCCATCCGCGATCGGGATGGTAAGATCATCAAGGCTGCCGCATTTCAATCCTCAGATGCGCCGGTCGGCCGCATCCAGCCGGATCGACGATGGTTTGGAAACACTCGAGTGATCTCTCAGAAAGCTCTGGACCACTTTCGAACATCCCTTGCTCAGAAGCAAGCCGACCCCTACTCGGTCATCCTCAAGCAAAACAAACTCCCCATGAGTTTATTGCAATCCGATCTTGAGAGGGCGGCTCAAGGTGGAAAGGGGATGAAGGTTGATCTAGTGACCGCCGAACCATTCGAACAAACGTTTGGACCCAAGCAACGACGAAAAAGACCAAGACTTAGTACGGCGGCTACATTTGAAGAGTTGGTTAAAGAAGCTGAGGATTTGAATGCCAACAAAAAATCCAAATCGTTAGCCGGTGAGAAACTCCCCCCGGTCGATGGTCTTGGTGAATTCATCAAGGGAGGAGAGCAACAATTAGAAGCTTCTCTAAATACTCCAGACGAAGAACTACACGATAAGGCCGTCGATTATATACTTAGCGCCGGGACTTCCAAACGCATCTGGTCTGAACTCTACAAGGTAATCGACTCATCAGATGTCATCCTTCATGTACTTGATGCTCGTGATCCTCTCGGAACGCGATGCTTGAGCGTAGAAAACTACCTGGCGAAGGAAAAACGTGGTAAGAAGATGGTCTGGATCTTGAACAAAGTTGATCTGGTTCCGGGATGGGTTGCCGTGAGTCCTATTTCACGCCCTCAGCCTCTTACCATTGGCCTGTTCATGTTGGTCTGTCTGTTTCGATTTGATAAATTATAAACAAAAATGACACATTTCTCTCAAGCTAGTCGCGATGGGTGAAATATCTATCGAAATTTCATCCCACTATCGCCTTTCATGCATCCATAAACAATTCATTCGGCAAGGGTTCCCTTATTCAACTCCTCCGTCAATTCTCTTCACTTTTTTCTGACCGAAAGCAAATTTCGGTCGGATTTATTGGCTATCCGAACGTCGGAAAATCATCGATTATCAATACTCTCAAGAAAAAAAAGGTTTGCAATGTGGCCCCGATCCCGGGAGAAACGAAGGTGTGGCAGTATATCACTCTAATGCGTCGAATCTATCTCATCGATTGCCCTGGTATCGTCCCACCCTCGGCAAAAGATAGCGAAGCTGCAAAGGTATTGAAAGGCGTCGTTAGAGTCGAACATCTTTCCTGTCCCGCCGATCACATCCCTCCTCTTCTAGATCGCATCCGACCTGAGTACATCGCCCGCACATATGGCATTCATGAGTGGCAAGATTCCGAAGATTTTTTGACCCAACTTGCCAGAAAATCCGGAAAGCTTTTGAAAGGTGGGGAGCCTGATCTTCGTACTATCGCCACTTGTGTTCTTAACGATTGGATCCGGGGTAAGATACCTTACTTCGTCCCACCGCCCACCCAAACACCTGGCCTCAAGTCTCAAAACATCACCGAGGGGAAATTGTCTCAAGATCAAATGGACTCGAACAGCAACCAAGCGTCTTCAGGTGCAGTCAAGACGTCGAGTGACGAAGTTGAGAAGACTGCCAATATTAAGGGAGTTACTCAACCGTTGCACCAGATCGTTCGATCAACCAAATTTTTAGAGGACGATGAAGTCGGCGAATTTGAGTATGCCGAAGCAGAGGAAAGAGAAGATCAAGTCCCAGGGAAACCTATCTCGCAAGCCAAGTCCACCGGAGAGGATGAAAGAGACTCGGTCGATCAAGAAGAGTTTGGTTTTTCTGATTCTGGAGAGTGGTCTGGTATTGGTAGTCAGGATGATGAGGATGAACTTTGCTTCGAAGATTTAATTAGAGCTCAAGCTTCCCACTCAGCTGATGTGAATAATGAATGTAATGATGATAGTCAAGAGGAGCACAGTCATCAAGAATCGGATCACGATGACGAAGCCGAGAGTGAGGATGAGAATCTTGACGTTGTTATCCAAGAACATCCAACGGACCCACGGGATGGGAAAACTTGCAAGGTTAACAAGAGCAGCTCAAAACGGGAAGGTCAGTTTGACTCTCCCTGTGAATTTTCCATTCGAAGTCTGACTTTTCGTCTCACTTCCACATCTGTTGATTACTTTCTTTTTTTTCTATCTGGTCTTGATTTGGATCCTGAATCTCTACCCGACATCGTCTAGGCGTAGCGGAAGATTCGGGATCGGATTCGAACGATCGGAGGAAGAAGCAAACCAAGAAAGAACCTAGGATGACCACTAATAAACGGAAAGCGGAAAACTTCTTTACTCGTGCAAAGTTGAGTACCGAATATCCCCACCACTCCGCTTTGATTTTTTGATTCGAAATCATGTATGCTCTAGCTCATTCATGGATCATGTTACTCTTTCGATTGTCTCTCTCGGCTTGGATGTACTCAGCGTCAAGAACAAGAACCGAAATCGGAAGGTTCCAAAAGTCAAAAAATAACCAGTTCGACAGTGTTTGAGGAGTTTTTTTTTTTTTTTGATGATTTATATACATACTTGTGACTGGCTCGAATCGGAACTTGAAAAGAAAAAGAATTAAACAATAATATGAAGGACGAATGATCATACTTGTCGCGTGTATTTTGTTGATTCAGTCAGAAGTCAGTCTTGCATCACTCAAGGTAGCCTTTTTATAGGTGAGGTGGGGGTAGGTACTTGGACGGTGCTGCTAGCTCTCGGTTCGAGGCCTCACTCGAAGTTTACCGAGCCTGTCGAGGGTAGTTTTACTCACCCGTTTGCTTAGACTATGTTAGAATTATCAGGACTGAAAGGTATTGGATTCACAGGAATTAGAAAACACGGGCAGTTGTGATAAAAAACCCATGGAGCACCTGAAAGGTGAACAACGAGGATAAGATCCTTAAGTAGGATGGGCAAGTGTTGGAACAAGGTAAGATTTGGAGAACAGGGACAGTGGTCAGGGTGTTTATGGGCCGGGTCGGCCGAAAAAGTTGCTACCCATACCCGACCCACCAGTAGGCGGGTCTTGGGGTTGGGTCAATTGCCCCTGAATCCATGCCCAAACCTGTGATGGGTACCCGCGGGTCTTGGTGGGTATTTGCAGGCCACCAGCGGGTCATGGGCCCTCACTGGGTTTTTTCTTTCTTGCGAAAATTAAGGGCATTAAATTTTGGTATCACTTCATATTACTAGAAATAATGTATAAGGTGATAATTAGAGAGCATGAAAAACATATGAAAAGACAAAATGGGCACATGGAGAAGAATAAAGACAGAAAAAATAAGTGCTGTATTTTTTTGGGTACCCATGGGTCAGCCCATCATCCAATGGAGCTGCCCAAACCTGGACCTGCACCTGCATCAGCTTGAGGCAGGTTGGGTCAACGTAGGGTTTTTTAGAGAACACCTGGCCCAAACCTGGCTAAAAACCCATTGGGTTGGCCCAACCCATGAACACCCTGAGACTGTAGTAATTGAGTGGAGTGGTGAGCTGAGTGATGAGGAGAAGTAAACCAGAATACAGCAGACAGTATTTGGGCTAGAGATTCATTTGTATTTGTGATAAAAGGAAGAAATATGTTGCAATGAGAAACAAATTACCAACAGGTAAGAAGATGAGAGAGTATGTCAATTTGAGAAAATACAGAATGAAAATATGAGATCATGAGAAAATAGTAAATGAAAGAAATAACAAAAGACAGAAGGAAAGTGTGAGTCCTCACTCCAAAATTCTAACACCCCCCTGGGCTTTCAGACTATAGAGACCTGAATTGTTAAGTGCCCTTTCCAGGACAGGCTGTGGGACAGTGTCACACAACCACCCCATGTACTATAGGGCAATCTTAGATGATTGTGAGCGCAAAAGGAAAGCTGAGTGCAAGAGCAAGTGCAAGGTAGCAAGGGCTAACTGCAGAGTGCAAACTTATGGTGGAGTAACTTAACACACAGAAAGAGGGATGAATGTTCCAATGGAGGGAAACCAAATCCAAGCCCAATGTGATGACTGGATTTAGCAAATGCAAGAACGTATGAAATTAACTAACTGAGGAGACAATCCTCAGGCAAACGGAATAGCCTTTATAAGGTAATCTGAGATGACTAGATACAACCTGATGGATGGTCAACTACAGTTCCAAGCGGTGAGGCAATGAATGACATGGACAGAGTACAAAATGAAATGACAGTATGAATTTTTTCCAAGGTCTTAGCATAAGTGCAAGAAAATAGGGGACAAATGTATTGGAATGTAACAATTGAGACATGAGGGAATGATGTCAGACGCAATGCAAATATGAAGGAGTAGTTTATGCAGGGTAAGGGACTAGTCCATTTGAAAACTATACAGTTGAGATGGTTTGACTAGCGTGAGTCAAAACTAGCAATAGCATGTGACCGGAAATGGGAAACCAAGGGTTGTTGATACCCAGGTTGAAAAGGGTGGAACCCAAATGGATGGTTGACCAAGATAGAGTTGACTGCAAGGTTTGAAAGTGGATTCTGAGTCAGTTGCTGAGAATGGAAGGTCATTATGTGAGCCAGAGTTGATAAGAGGAAGGCACCATTGATGTTGTGCTTCTAGTTTGTCATGCTTATGGACTGAGGTAGATGGTACTTGAAGAAAAAGAGTATGTCAAAGTAGGAAGACAATAACCCTTAAGCTCAAAGCATGAAAGTTGCCCAAGTATAAAGACGCAAGCTCCTGCAAGTGTTCAGACAGTATTCCCATCAATTCCAAAGTTGTTACAATTACTTTATACCCATTAATCCTTACTTATTTGCTTTTAATATATTCATAATTAATTATGTTGTCATCATCATTCCGCCGTTGCAAAAACTGCATTCAACAAAACAAGCAATGTGTCCCTAGTACAGCCACGCAAGGTATTCAAGACAAGTGCGAACAGTGTTGCTTGTGCAAGGTTGCTTCTACATTCCCTATAAGTAGCAAGCAGGTCGTAGATGTCCCAGCAGCATCCAGAAGGGAGGTGCAAAGTCAAAGGTCCACGCTGCGAGTTAGTTATCAGATACCACCAGTGCCAGAAATTGAGTTCTTAGGTATTTGGAACCCTGTTAAGTCAAGGCTTAGAGACTAACAATAAGTAGAAAAATAAAGAAAAGAGAAATGGAACTAATATAATCCTCATTGATGTAGTACTGCCACAATTCTGATGATACACCACCAATACGCCTCCGCCGCCACCACCATATACTGGATCAATTGGGTTGGAAGTGCAAAGCAAGGTGCAAAGTGAAGTGCAAGCCAAAGGAAAACAGACAATCAAAGAGGCAAGGGAAGATGGAATGGCTGAAGGGGAGGTGGAACCAGAGCAAAGGGAGGAAAATGAGGAAGAAGGAAACAGAATAGAAGGAAGGAGTGGAATGGAACGGGAGGTGGATGAACGGGGTGGAATGGAAAGAAATGAGATGGAAGGCCAAAATGAGGGAAGCCAAGTGCAAGTTGAAGGGCCAATTGAAACCAATGCAAGGCGATTGACTGGAGATGTTGGAGAAGGTTCTTCAAGGGGCCCAAGGAAGAGATCTCATGAGGAACTCATGGAGGAAGTTTGATGAAATACCCAACCAAAGAGGTTTTGCACTGTGAAGTTCAATGAAATCTTTGAAAGACATCTGGTGACGCAAGTGATGATCTTGCAAATATTGTCTTCTTTGGTGGATGACAAAGACTTGGAAGAATTTAGGTCAATGGTAGAGGAATTGAATGAGAATTGTGAGGGAGCGGAAAGGGAAATCAAGGATAATCTATAGAAACATATATTTTATTTTTATTATTTTACTATGTTATAAATGTATATATATATATATATATATATATTGTTTAGGAACAATAGGATTTTTGATTTCAAAATAAAATGTAAAAGGATAAGATTTGTGAAAAGAAAAAAGGAGATGGATATGAGAAAGGCAAAGGAAATGAAATGAGGAAATGGGACAAGATAAATGGGAAGGAATGGAATGGAAGTGTGGAATGGGATGGAAGTAATGAAATGGGATGGAAGTAATGGAATGGAATGGGAGCTAAAATTGGCAAGGTTTGCAAGGGTAACTTGCATGGAAGTCTCAAACCAAATTGGTAGAGTTGCAAAGGTGATGGGCTGGTTCCCACAAGGTGCAATCTTTGTCAGACCGGAAGCCAGTCCATTTGACAAGATATTGAAGCTTTCCTTTGCGTAACCTGGAATCCAGGATACAGATTACTTCCCCCTCTAGCTGATTGTGGACTCGGACAGGTTCAGGAGGGGGATGAGTCTTTCCCGGGTATATGACTTGAGCTGGCTCTGTGAGAGACACGTGAAAGACCGGGTGGATACCTTTCCATTTTTCAGGTAAGGTAAGTTTAAAGGTGTTAGGGGAGACTATTGATTTGACTTTGAAGGGGCCAAGCTTTCTTTCAGAGAGTTTACAAGTTGGGCAAGTATTGAAAATATTGCAAGCATCAAGCCATACCCAATCTCCTACTGCCAAGGTTGGGGCCAAAGTGCAAGTTGATCTGCTTGTTCCTTGTAGTGCTGGTTTGCTGATTCAAGGTTGGTTTGAAGTTGTGATTGAAGGGATTGGATTTGGTTAAGTTAATTGGTAGCAGGTTGAGAAGGTTCTATGTGAAGGGAAGAGGGGGGTTGGGTTTCTACCATAAAGAGTCTGGAAGGGTGACTGTTTGATGGAGGAATGAGTGGAGTTGTTGTAGGCAAATTAAGCTAATGGGAGCCATTGTGACCAGTTGTCCTGTTGGTAGGAGACGTACATTCAAGGATACTGTTTGAGGATCTGATTGATCCTCTTGGTTTTCCCATCCGTTTTGGGGTGGTAAGCCGTTGATAGATTGAGAGTGATCTTCAAATGTTGACACAGCAAGGTCCACAAGCTAGAGACAAACAAAGATCCACAATCACTAATTATATTATCAGGGAGACCATGTTTTGAGAATACATATTCTATAAATAAATTAGCTAAGTCTTCCAAAGAGGCAGTCACATTACTGCAAAGAAATAAAGCCATCTTTGAGAAGCAATCTACTACTACTGAAATAGCATCATAACCACTAGAAATAGGTAATTGCAAAATGAAGTCCATAGAAAGAAAGTGCCAAGGAATTGGCAGAATTGGAAGTGGCTGGAGCAGCCCATACTTCCAGTGTTTTGAGGACTTTTTCTGATTACAATCATAGCACACGTCAACATAGTCTTTTACTTCATTGGTCATACCAGGCCAATAGAAGTCTTGTGCAATCAATTGGTAGGTTTTATCCTGCCCATAATGACCAGCAAGCAGGGAATCATGCCTTGAATCAAATATATCTAAATTAATGCAAGGATTATCTGGTACTACTATATAATTTTCATAAACTAACTAATCATTTTTGTCAATACTATAATCACTGTCTAATAATTTTGCATTCTTGCAAAGTTTGCTACACTTGAGTTTGTCAAGTTGAGCTTGTTGTAGTTTGGAAGCCAGATATTGAAGTTGAGTGATGAGCAAACTGAGTTTGGCAGACTGGGTTGAGAAAAGTGTCCTAACGTTTTCAGGATTTTTGTCAGCAAAGGTGCTCCCCCATCCTGGGTAAACGTTGTCCCAACATGACAACGCATCAGGGACTACTGCTTGTTTCCCAGGATGGTACGTGACTGTAAAGTTGAACTCGGAGAGGTATTTGGACCAACGTGCCTGTCTGCATGTAAGGACTTTTGAGCTCATGAAATATTTCAAAGGATTGTGATCAGTTAAGACCTCAAAAGGTTCCATCAGGCTCAAAAGGTATGAACACCATTTTTCAAGCAAAAAACAATTGCAAGAAGTTCCTTGTCATGAATCTTGTAGTTAAGTTCTGCAGCAAGCAAATTGCAAGACTCAAAGGTAATGGGATGAAAGAGACTAGCATAAGAGGAAAACTGCAAGATTACTCCTGCAATTGCATAGTTGCTTGCGTCTGTTTCCACAATAGTGCAAGCTAGCTTGTTGAAGTGAGCAAGTATCAGAGCAGTGGTAAAAGATTTTTTCAGAGCTTCCAACCCCAAAGCAGCTTGTTCTGTGAAAATAAGATGGTGTCTTTTTGAAGAAGGTTAGTGATTTTTATGGTTTTCTTGGCATAATGCTTAATAAACCTCCTGTAAAAATTACTGAAACCAAGGAAAACTTGAAGGGATTTAACAGAGGAAGGTGAGGGCCAGTCCAATATGTGTTGGCATTTGGCTGGTTCCATTGATAGTCCTTGCTGCAAGACTATGACACCTAAAAATTGAAGAGAAGGAGTATGAAATTTGCACTTAGAGGCTTTTGCAAACAGGTCATTCTTGCAAAGTTGCTGCAGCACCTCTTGCACATGTGTAATGTGATCCTCAAGATTTTTTGATTAGACTAGTATATTGTAAAGATACACCATGAGGTATTTCTCTACAAGGTCAGAAAAAATGTCATTGACAAAATGTTGAAAAATGGAAGGAGCATTGCAGAGGCCAAAGGGTTTGAAGGTGTACTCATAACTGCCAAAAAGTGTTCTCATTGCGGTCAAATACTCATGGCCTTTTGCAATGAAAACTAGGTTATAGGCGCCTCAAAATTCTAACTTTGAAAAATAAGCAGCTCCATGAAAGAGAGTGAGGAGGTGCAACATAGGCGGTGCTGGGTAGGCATTCTTCCAGGTTACCTGGTTCAGTTTCCTATAGTCAACACAAAGACAAAGTCCACCATCTTTCTTTGGAACAAATAAGATGGGTGAACTGGTGTTTGAATTGCTTGGTAAAAGAAATTCTTTTGATACATTTTCTGCAATGTATTCTTGAAGCGTGGTTGATTCCTGCTTCAAGAGAGAGTAGACTGGTCCAGGTGACGGTGGTGGGCCAGTAAGTTCAATCTTATGATTGCAAGAATGGAATGGAGGAAGTTTATCTGCTTTTACATCTGAAACAACGTCAGAAAAGTCATGATAAACAGAAGGTAAATACTCTTGAATGATTTCTAAATCTTAAATCTCATCATCTTTGAGCACGGGATTTGAAGTGCTTGCATGATGCAAGAGTATTAGGGAGCTCAAAATAAACTGTTTGGTTGGTGTCTGTTTCTCTTCAAAGAAACAAGGATGAGGTAAGTCAGACAAATAAGCAATAAATCCTAAATCTGAAGAGGGAACTTGGAAATGAAGGTCAGGATATTGAAAATCTCCTGGCAGAAAAGTGTCATACAACTCAATGACAGTGTCAGGTAGGCTTTTTAATTCCTGTTTGACAGAAGGGTTAGTCTCCTGGGGTTGCAAGGTTTGAAGGTTAATTACTCCTTCTTGCCAATTCACATCCGGATTCCAGTGGACTACAAAATCATGGCCTAGAATGGTATCATCCATTCCGGGAATATTCAAGACAAATAAATCCTATTAAAATCTGGGGAAATTGGAAAATGCAAAGGTCCATTTTGCCTTTTGGGAAACCCAATGAGACATCTCAGTTGCACTACTTACTAAATAGATAGAAAACTTATCTATCTTGGAATGTGTAAGGTTTTTGGAAGTGGAAAAATATTCAATTATAAAAGAAACATTAGCTCCAGAATCAAGTAAAACTCAACAAGGAGAGTTGCTGGAATGGAAAAGGACAAATCTTGAACTTGGAGCACCTAGTGTCTTTCAAGTACAAAGATTGACTTGCTGTAATTTAGATAATGTGTAGCCTTCCTTGTGAGTGTCAGGAAAACTAAAAGCCAATTTTTTGAAAGTTTAGCCGCTTCACGCGCTAGCTGCTTTGCACAACTATTGAAATCATGTTTCCCTCCACAATACATACATAAACCATTCTTTTCCCTCCTTAACCATTCCTCATTCTGGAGCATCCCAGTTTCTTTATCCAGGAACTTTGGAGTTTTGGCAACAAATTTTCCTTTTGGGTTGGAGTGCAAGGTTGGATTTGGTCTGGATTGCTTTGGGTTCTTCAAAGATTTTTTTGAGGATTTTTCCATCTTCAGAGTTGAAGTTGAAGGTCCATGGTTGTTTTTTTGAGAGCGGTTCTTGTTGTGATAACCATTACCAAGCTCAATCACCCAGTCAATTAACTGCTGAAGGGAGGTTGTCTTATTTCCCCCAACTGCAAGTTGTTCAATTAGGCGTTCCAGTAAAACTTTTTGAAAATGAAATAAAAGGGCTGCCTTTTTCCATTGGATTGGAGACTGCAAAGTTTGAAAATTGGAAATATGAGCGGAAGCTCTACTATTTTACTTCATGAATAGATTATTGAGTTTGTATTTGGTGTTTTGAACTTCATTAGGGTTGCCAAAAAGGGTGAAAAGCTGTTGCTCAAACTTTTCCCAATTGTTGAGAATACAAGTGTGGCTAGTATTATCTAATAGTTTGAGGTAAGGTTTGAACCACTGCAAGGATCTTCCACCAAGGAAGGAAGATGCATACATAACTCTAAGTCTATCTGTAGGGAAATTATGAGGTTTGTTTGAGAAGATGATTTTGCAGGACTGTAGGTAGGATCTAAGCTTATGAGGGTGTTCCCCAGTAAAGTGATCAGGCTGCTTCATCCCCGGGGTGCAAAAACTAGGACCACTCGGACCAGATTGCAAGGCAGTTTGATTGAGTGCCTGGATCAGAGTTGTGAGTAAGGTTGAGGCACCGGGTTTGGGAGCATTAGTGAAAGCCCGTGATCTACCACAAGTTGAGGTTTCATTGGAAGAGTCTTTGATTTCTTTGAGAGGGTCCACTTCCTCCGGCAAGGGAGCAAGGGGATCATCAAGATTTTCAACCAAAGGAGATTTAGAAGAAGGGACAGGATCTAAAGGTTGTCTGGCCCAAGAAACGCTGGGTCTCCCTACCCAATGGATATCATCATTGTAAGGGGTGAGGGAAGCGCTCTGGGTTGAGCAAGTATGTGACATTGTAAAAGGAAATCTATTATAGGTTGGCAAGCTACGATAGATGAGTTGAGTTAGTTAATTTACTGTCACACAACCACCCCACGTACTATAGGGAAATCTTAGATGATTGTGAGCGCAAAAGGAAAGCTGAGTGCAAGGGCAAGTGCAAGGTAGCAAGGGCTAATTGCAAAGTGCAAACTTATGGTGGAGTAAATTAACACACAACAAGAGGGATGAATGTTCCAATTGAGGGAAACCAAATCCAAGCCCAATGTGATGACTGGATTTAGCAAATGCAAGAACTTATGAAATTAACTAACTGAGGAGACAATCCTCAGGCAAATGGAATAGCCTTTATAAGGTAATCCAAGATGACTAGATACAACCTCATGGATGGTCAACTACAGTTCCAAGTGGTGAGGAAATGAATGAAATGGACAGAGTACAAAATGAAATGACAGTATGAATTGTTCCAGAGGTATAAGCGTAAGTGCAAGACAATAGGGGACAAATGTATTGGAATGTAACAATTGAGAGATGAGGGAATGATGTCAGAAGCAATGCAAATATGAAGGTTTAGTTTATGCCGGTTAAGAGACTAGTCCATTTGCAAACTATACAGTTGAGATAGTTTGACTAGCATGAGTGCAAACTAGCAATAGCATGTGACTGGAAATGGGAACCTGAGGGTTATTGATACCCAGGGTGAAAAGGGCGGAACCCAAATCAATGGTCAACCAAGGTAGAGTTGACTGCAAGGTTTGCAAGTGGATGCTGAGTCAGTTGCCAAGAATGGAAGGCTGTTATTCAAGCCAGAGTTGATAAGCGGAAGGCACCATTGATGTTGTGCTTCTAGTTTGTCACACTTATGGACTGAGGTAGATGGTACTTGAAGAAAAAGAGTATGTTGAAGTAGGAATAAAATAGCCCTTAAGCTCAAAGCGTGACAGACAGACTTGGTTAGGAATTCAGCAAGCATGTTTTCAGAAGCAACATAGAGTATTCAAGTTTTTTAGTTTTGGATGAATTCTCTTGCAAAATGAAATTGAATCTCAGTGTGCTTCATCCAACAAAAGTTGGACTTGCAGTCATTTTTGTCTGTGCCAATGCATCCTTGATTGTCTTCAAATACAGTGTTAGGTTCATTGGAGGAGGTGATATGAACATGTTTTAGGAACTGGCAAAGCCACTGCAGTTCACAGGATGGATCTGTCAATGCCCAATAATTAGACTCAGCAGTCAAGAGCAAAACTATAGGCTTCTTTTGAGATCTCCACACAGTTAGAGAGCCATTAAAGAGAGCCAGACACCCTGTGACTGATCTCCTTGTACTGTGACAGTTGCCCCAATCATCATCAGAGTATGCTTTAAGGGCTGTAGGATTTCCTTTTGGATAGGATAGAAAGACATCCATAGCTCCCCACAGATACTTGAGCAGATGAATTAGGGAATACCAATGTTGGATGCCAGTTTTGTCTAGGTATTGAAACAGCATGCTCATGGAAAAAAAGAGATCAGGCCATGTAGCAGTTTCCAGATAGATGAGAAATCCCACTGAATTTAAATAATTTCTACCAGTCTTCTTAAAATGTTGGATGTCTTCATTGGTTGGCAGTTCAGGATGAAATCTGGTAATCACGGGTGTGAGTACTGCCTTAAACTCAATTATATTATAGTCATGAAGGATTGATTCTGGATAATGAGATTGCAACAGCTCAATTGACCAATGTAGCTGATTGACACACACCCCCAGAAGCATTTTTGTGTCTACAAGAGCCTTTGTCTTAAATTCAGAACTTATTTCATTCTTGAACAGAGGAAAATTCCATAAAAAAAAGTTGTGTTGTGGTCCTTGAGAGTAAATTCATTTCCATTTTTGATAATGGTAACAGAAGAGGTTATCAGAGGAAATGTGGCAATGAGGTTTCTCTTGAGTTTGGGAGCAAGAACACAGCCCTTTAATATTCACCAAGACCTTCCTATAATTAAATACATATTCCCTTCACCAAGAGCAAATAGCTGACTGGAGGCATCCCCCATGCTGATTGTGAAGGGCTCACAGTGGTGGAAGGTGGTGAACAAACTTCTTTGGCCAAAATGTGGTGTGTTGCACCACAGTCCAGAATTGCTTCATCCTCAGGACTGTCTTTGGGAAGATCCTTGGTCAAGTATGCTTGCAAAAAAGTAAAGTAGGTGGTAGTTTTTTTTGGGTTTTAATTTTGTCATTAAGACCAGAGATGAGGAAATTCAATATAGCATTTTTCTGGGTTATGGGACCTAACTTGAGAATTATGTCAACTTTTGGAGCAGTATGAAACCACTCAAGAAGGGAATTTGGAATCATCAATTGGTAACAAGAACTGTGGCTGTTGCTGATGCTTTCTCAGCTGCTGATTGATTATTGGTGCTGAGTTGAAAAGAATAACTTTGAAGTCTTGATAGGATGAGCAAAGGTTTTCCCATGGCAAACTATTCCATAGTTAAACAATCAATAAGATGGTTTGACTGTGGGTTCTTACAGGTTTTCCAAGAATGGAATAGGAAAAAATTTCATTAGGTATTTCAATATTGACAGCAGAGACATACATGAGCACTTTCTGACAACAATGAATGAATTGTTGAAGATCCCCTTGGTAGTCAAGTGCCATCCACAACATCCATACTCAACCACAATTCAGTGCCAACATGCAGGAATATTGATAGTGGTGTCCTCAGGAGGCTCTGTCTCACAGACATCCATGATGTCCTTTCATTGTAGGTGAATTTTGATGTGCATTTACCCCTCACTCAAGTTGGTATTGAGATATCTAGAGGCAAGGGTGACGCGCAACCCGTACTGAGACAAGAATGACGCGCAACCCACACTGCGGAAGGCAAGAGCTACACTCCTGACTGCGGAGAGAAACAATGATAAATTAGGTTATAAACCTAATTGGTTTCAAGATCAAGATCCTTTTATTCAACCCCTGGAGGACAGAGGCTTCCAATCTTTTTCACTCAACCATCTTATTGTTTCTCACTGTCATTGCGCGCTGCACCTTCCTCTTCTGTCCTCCAGGTAAGCACACAATCTCTCATCTCAATTCTCTCAGACATTTCCTTTGCATCTAACTTCTCTTCAATCTTATTGTTGTAAAATCTTGTTCCAACACCAGGTGTGATCTCTTGAAGCTGCTCTCTTCACAAGCGCTTCATCAACTCACCCCTTTGGTTTTTTAACAGGTCAGACCTGGCTTGCAATTGACTCAACCATCTTATTGTTTCTCACTGTCATTGCGCGCCATACCTTCCTCTTCTGTTCTCCAGGTGTGATCTCTTGAAGCTGCTCTCTTCACAAGCGCTTCATCAACTCACCCCTTTGGTGTTTTAACAGGTAGGATCTCTTGAAGCTGCTCTCTTCACAAGCGCTTCATCAACTCACCCCTTTGGTGTTTTAACAGGTTATGAGCCCAGCTTGCTAAAACGCACCAACACGTACACCAAGAATTCTGGAGACCAGTTCAAACCACTCTTTGTCCTCAAAGACCACAACTTCTCAATTTGGAAAGCATCTATCAAAAGCTACTTGAGCATGAATGATCTCCTCGGCCACCTAACAGCTTCCTCACCCAGGGATGGAGAAGATAGGAACCTCTTCCACAAGGAACAGAGGAAAACTGCAGGTGTACTCACCATGTACATGGGATACACCAACATCCAACAACTTGTCACTCCTGAGAACAAACAGAAACCCAGTGTACTCTGGAGTCTACTTGTCAAACGCTTTGAATCCAGCTCAAAAGACAACCAAGCCAGAGTCTACACAAAGTTCCTAGAACTTTCCTATGGCAAGGACATCCAATCCTTTCTCAATGACATCAACTTCCATATCAACGCACTCAAAGCGGTCGGACTGCGTATTGGAAACAAATCCAATGGTTTTGTTCATCTTTATGAACCCCTAATGGCCAAATACATAGTCAGTTGGCTTCCTGCCACAATGGAGATCACCAAGGAGATCCTGTTCTCTAAACGCCCTTTGACCCTAGCCAAGGTAATTGAAGCGCTCAATTCTAAATGACAAGAGTTGGCGTCACTCATCACCAACATCAAAACTGAAGAGAAGGCATCAAAGGCCTTCACTCGCACTTACCCTGTGTGCTCCAACGGGAGCCACAACCCAAACACCAAACATAAAGAATCCAAGTGCAAGGAACTGAAGAAAGCCGCTAAACAAAGAAACAAGGCCAATATTGCCAAGGCCCCGGCTGACTCTGCTTCAGTTGAATCTTGATCCTCTTCTGGCGCGTACATTTTTATCCGCAAGGCTTTGTCCGTTAGAACACCGCTCAACAAAGCTGTTCTTGACAGCGGAGCCAGCCCCCACATGCTCAACAACAAAAACATGCTGGTGGACTTTTGAGAGAGGAAGACAGACATACAGATAGCAGACAGAAAATCCCTACAGGTAGAAGGCAATGGCTTTGCCTATCTGAAGACTCTTGATGGCTCCTCAATCAAGATCAAAGCTTTATACGTTCCTAGGCTCCAGCAAACTTTGATCAGTCTTGGCCGACTCCTGCAAAATGGCTTCAAAGTGGCGCATCTCACGGACACCAAGCTCTACCCAACTAAGGAAGGTGTCCGTCTTCTTGAGGCAAAATTCGTCAACAATGTGATCATGATGGATGCGATTCTTGTGAATGGAGTTTGGTTTGCTCTCTCCACTCAGACACACTTGGACGCTTATATTGAACTGTTGCACAGACGCGCGGGTCATCCTGGTGCCAAAGCACTGAGAAGAATGTATGGAGTTGACTTGTCCACCCTTCACTGCAACCATTGCCTGATCTCTAAATCTCATTGTCTTTCCTTCAAAGGAGAAATCCCCAAAGCCACCAGGGTCCTCCAAACTCTTTACATGGATTTAAGTGGGAAAATAACCCCGGCATCTCTGTCCGGAAACTACTATTACTTTAAAATCACAGACTGGTTCACCGGCTACAGATTTGTGTACATACTTTCCTCAAAGTCAGAAACATTCTCATCCTTCCTATCTTTCTATTGCAACACTACAAACCTCAAAGGTGTTAATGTCCAGAATGTAGTTATGGATGGGGGAGGGGAATTTAACTCTAAGCAGTTTCTCCAGTTCTTCAGTGACCACGGTATCTCAGTGCATGTTACAAGCCCCCACACACCACAGCAGAATGCTGTTGCGGAGAGAGGGAATCGCACTACAAGCAAAAAAGCGCCCACTCTTTTGAAACAAGCAAATCTCCCACCGTCATACTGGGCCAAGGCTGTGATGACGGCGGTCTTCCTTGAGAACCTCACTCCCAGGCAAAAATCCAACTGGTCTTTGCCCTATCAAATGTGGTTTGGCGCGGAGTTTAACCTTGACCGCCTCCGGCCGTTTGGATGCCTTGCCTACGTCAACATTCCCAAAGCGGTCCGGGATGGGAAATTTGGCAACACCGCCGTCCAGGGGATTCACCTGGGATACCAGATGGGTCTCCCAAACTGGAGAATACTTACCTCTGGAGACAAGATTTTTTGGAGTCATGATGTCAGATTTGTCAAAGACTAGTTTCCTGGACTACGGATCCTCAAGGCTCCACCTCCGTCCAAGGATGCTGCTCCATTTGTGGAGACTATGGAGAGCCTGAGCCTTGGGAACTCTGGACCCAACGCGAACTCCACCGGCAACCCTGCTTCAACCACTGTCTTCTCAACCTCATCACATGCCTTTGAGAGCCTATGAACTTTGTTGTCCCACCCCCCCCACAACCTCCGCTGCAGCCACCGCCCCCAAAAGTTGCCCCCTCAGTCCAACCCGCCAGGCCTAAGCCGGGTTAGGACTACCAAATTACCACAGACAAACCAGCCAAGTCCGTCAGCGCCAACCTGAATGAATCCTTCATTCTATCCCACAAGCGCAGGGGAAATGCTGCCATTGCCATGGTTGCCGTTGTACAAGCCTTCCTAATGGAAGTGATTGACCACAGCATTCCAAAGACATACCAACAAGCCAAGCTGTCCCCCAACTGCGCGAAATGGCTCAAAGCTGTCAGGGCTGAACTGGACGCCATGGCAAGACTGAATGTATGGGAGATTGTCCCCATCCCCATCTGCACAAGGTTACTCAACACCGTGTGGGTGTTTAGGAAGAAACTCAACGAACTAGGGAAGCTGCTCAAGTTCAAGGCCTGCCTCTGTGCACAGGGTAACAAACAGGATGAGGACGATTACGACCTCACCTATGCCCCCACTGGTTGATTGACTGCTCTCCGTGCAGCAATTTCCATAGGAATCTCCAAAGGCTACCACATCCACCAAATGGATGCCAAAAACGCTTTCCTCAACAGCGAACTGAAGGAGCAAATCTTTCTCCGCCCTCCGGCCGGCATGGACGTCCCCTCCGGGTTCTGCCTCAAGTTAAAAAAATCTATTTATGGCCTGAGGCAGGCGCCCAGAGTTTGGTACGGGGACCTGAAGACCTTCCTCTGCTCCATTGGCTTTGACGCCTTGGCAGCGGACCCCTGCCTCTTTGTCTCCAAAATTGCCGATTGGGAATGCTTTGTTCATGTTTATGTCAACAATCTCATCATCATAAGTCACAATGTTGACAGATTCAAATGCCTGATTGAGGTTTGTTACCTAATGGAAGATCTTGGAGTTGCCCGCCATCTCCTGGGTCTCCACCTCCAGCGCAATGGCCGCATCATGACTATGTCGCAGCAGCTCTACCTGGAAGGCGTCCTAAAGAAATACAACATGCTTGAATGTTGCCCGTTTCCGACTCCGATGGTTCCTAATACTCGACTATGCTCATCCACAGACAAAGAGCAAAAACTTTTATGCCAACGTGGAATCCACTACGGCCAAGCCATAGGCCTCCTGAACTATCTGGCTGTCTTGACGAGGCCCGACATCTCCTTTACGGTGTCTCAACTATCTCAGCACCTCAAGAAACCTAACAACAATCACTGGAATGCTGTCCTCCATCTCCTGCGTTATCTCTTGGGGACAAGGGACCACAAACTTATCCTGCATGGCTCCGCCTCAGCGGAACTAACAATTCACACGGACTCCAACTTTGGTAACTGTCCCAACACGCGCCGCTCCTACTCCGGCTACGTTGTCACGCTGGGACATTTGGTCCTGGCTTGGCGCTCCAAAAAGCAGGAGACAGTATCCACATCTACCACTGAAGCGGAATATAAAGCCCTCTATGAGGGCCTCCAAGAGGCAACGTGGCTAGTCTTGCTGTTCTATTCTATGCGCCACCAGCTTCCTTCAACCCTGCTCATTTCTGTCAACAACAAAGGGGCTTTGCTCCTCTCGCAGAACCCTATGTATCAGTCACGGTCAAAACACATAGACGTCAAATTTCACTGGATCAGGGAGGTGATCAGTGGAGGCTCCGTTTGCATCTCTTACGTTGACACGTCCTCGAATCTCACGGACTTGTTCACCAAGGCGCTTCCTCAAATGAAGCACCACAGAGACTGCATTGCACTCCACCTCAGAACTTGAAGAGAACGGGGGGTATTGAGATATCTAGAGACAAGGGTGACGCGCAACCCGTACTGAGACAAGAATGACACGCAACCCACACTGCGGGAGGCAAGAGCTACACTCCCAACTGCGGAGAGTAACAATGATAAATTAGGTTATAAACCTAATTGGTTTCAAGATCAAGATCCTTTTATTCAACCCCTGGAGGACAGAGGCTTCCAATCTTTTTCACTCAACCATCTTATTGTTTCTCACTGTCATTGCGCGCTGTACCTTCCTCTTCTGTCCTCCAGGTAAGCACACAATCTCTCATCTCAATTCTCTCAGACATTTCCTTTGCGTCTAACTTCTCTTCAATCTTATTGTCGTACAATCTTGTTCCAACACCAGGTGTGATCTCTTGAAGCTGCTCTCTTCACGAGCGCTTCATCAACTCACCCCTTTGGTGTTTTAACAGGTCAGACCTGGCTTGCAATTGACTCAACCATCTTATTGTTTCTCACTGTCATTGCGCACCGTACCTTCCTCTTCTGTCCTCCAGGTGTGATCTCTCAAAGCTGCTCTCTTCACGAGCGCTTCATCAACTCACCCCTTTGGTGTTTTAACAGGTGTGACCTCTCGAAGCTGCTCTCTTCACGAGCGCTTCATCAACTCACCCCTTTGGTGTTTTAACAGTTGGTACCATCTAAGATGGGTACGTTTAGATTGTCCTTGGGTTCTCTCTCTGCCATAATGGATCAGAGGGTTGTCAAAGTTCATCTTTCTTGTGAGTTGTTGTACAATGAGTAGCGTTGGGACTGCAAATCTGTTAGAATCATCAGGACTGAAAGGTATTGGATTCACAGGAATTAGAAAACACCAACAGTTATCATAGAGAACCCAGGGGTCAAAATGGAGTACCTGAAAGGTGAACAACGACGATAAGAGCCTTAAGTAGGATCAGCATGTGTTGGAACAATAAGATTTGGAGGACAGTAGTAATCAAGTGGAGTGGTGAGCGGAGTGATGAGAAGTAAACCAGGATACAGCGGACAGTATTTACGTTAGAGATTCATTCGTATTTGTGATAAAAGGAAGAAATATGTCGCAATGAGAAACAAATTACCAAACGGTAAGAAGATGAGAGAGTATGACAATTTGAGAAAATACCGAATGAAACTATGAGATCATGAGAAAATAGTAAATGAAAGAAATAACCAAAGAAGGAAGGAAAGTCGGAGAGTCCTCAATCCGAAATTCCAGCAGACTATTGATTTCTTTCTTGTGGCATCAGCGCCGATAAATCTCAAGGTTTTGTTACAATGTATAGATGCTTTAAGCTGATCAAAAATCAGTGCTCCGATGAGCAGTAGTATTACAAACATACACTCATCAGGTCATTAAAGCCACACAGCAAAAAAGCGGCGATGAGAGCATGTTAAGCATGGGTGATGATACTAAATAGTCAAAGATCAGACAACAGGTATGGTTATAGGTACAAGTGAGACGTCAAAAAGATGTCTTGATTCCTATTCACGAGGAGCAACGACTGAAGATGAGAAAAAGGTGCTGGGAGTCGAGTTGGATTGATGAGATGGTCTCAACCAAAACTTCAGTGGGGCCAAAACAAAAGAATCATAAATTCGATAACACAGGGGCGATTGAATAAAATTTGAGCGACGGCTGAGATGAGACGACAGATTAGATGAGTCAACAGGCAGCAAGCAAGAAAGGGTTGTTGAAGGTGGACTAGGCTGGAACAGCCTCACGTGCCGGAGTTCGAGTGCTATCCTCAGAGTTGAATGCTTGAAGGGTCACGAATAGATAGAAGTATGAACTCAATGTCATGTAAAAAAAAGCTAGTTGGTAGAACTGAGATGACGGACGGAGCTAAACTTACCCGTCTCTTTCATTGTCTCTTGAGGTAACGAGGTGGTAGGCACGTCTGGCAAGGATATTGATACCGAAGAAGTAACTTGATCCGATGAGCCTTCTTGGATAACTTTTGGATCGACCGACTAGAATAGATGATTTGTGAAACGGATGAGTGAAAGGGAAGAGAGTAAAAGATGGAAGGGTCATTAGTGGCAATAAGAAGAGTCAAGTGAAATAAAACAAAAGACAAGAGCTCAACAGCTTGGTTTAGTGATTGTAAGAGTTCCAATTCCTTTTGAACCTCTTCTTCTTCACTATTCGTCATGCGAGACATCAACATTTCGCCGATTTCCTGAGGTATGTACGGTTTTTTTGTTTTTAGACACCGGAATAAAAGTCAGCTTGGCGACTCAATGCTTATGTCGGAATGCGGATTCCGTAAGACGACCCCCTCGCCCGAGAAAGAAGTTGGATAGTAAATGATACCAGATTTACGTTTTGATAAGCAATCGAATCGGCTGTTTCATTCATCAACTTCTCGACGTTCTCTAAACTTAATTCTTTATGGATTTCCTTCAAGATTTGGTTTCCTTGGTTGAGTCCGTACAAGACATCCTTTTCTATCAACGAGAATTCGACCGAAGCCACCTGAAAGTAAGAAAGCCTACTGATTATTGTCGTCGTCCGTCTCTCGTCTACACCTTCAAGTTTTTATTTTGAGATCCAAGGACAACCCAACCTTTGACTCACCAGATTTTGAAGGGTTTCGAGTTGTTGATCGGTTTTTGATAACAAGTTTTCTTGAAACTTCTTCTTTCTGAGAGCGATGAGTGCTTTGGATCTATTGTTGTTCAAGATCGCTTGTCGAGCAACCTCTTGCTCTAATTTCAATACTTTCTCGATCTAGACTAGATTAAGATGTTGTGATACGGAATTGCAAACCAGGTCAAGGTTACTGAATTGACCGATGGGTTAGAGAAGAGGATGCCGTCATCTAGAACTCGACATGCTTCCTTGCTCGGGTAGGATGAAACTTTGCGTAGAGGTGGGTGGGGAAGAAAAATTCGACTGACTCTTTTCTGATACTGCTTCAATTTATCCCGTTGTAGTTTCATACTACATGCGTGGCAAGATGGATGCCCAAGAGTAAAGCAGGAGATCGGTGAGGTCAGCTGTTTTTTTTTTTTTTCTAATTGTTCTAAAGATCTTGGGACCACGCTTGGCTCCTTCTTGATAAGGATGCTTCAGCTCCCTCAATTACAAATGGAACTCACTCCAAAATGGCTCGATCCTGATTCGTGATCCTAGGCTGAGAACTGGTAGCCAGACCCATCTTGACAGAGGGTGACTGTTCAATCGTATGAGGATGGTTGGAGGGGAGTCAAATTGAATCTGGAGAGTTTTCAATCTGGCTGGGATTCGATGATGGTTTCCACTATCGAGACTGAGAAGCGTTCGAGATGGTTAATGTTGTCTCAGAGCATCTGCAATCGTGCTCGTTAACCCCGCTCGATAGGTAAATATACCGAGTAGGGTCCCCAGTCGTGGCGAAAACAGGCCCTCGCTTACAAGCTGTTATGGTTTGGCAAACCCGACTATGAGATATCACGGACCGACCTATCACATAATACGTGACATGTGTATATAGTATATACTCCGAGTCCGCGCGGACAGTTGAAATATAAAAAAATGGGACTCCGTTCCATCCTTTTTCACCTAATATCCGAGCTACCCGTTACTACAGGTTAAAAGCCTGCTCTCCTTCGTCCGCCCACGTTCCGTCCTCACCGTTCCGTCACCACTTCCGACACCTACGATCATAGACTTGGCTTGTTTATGAACCCACGCCACGGAAAGACACGACCTGGCAGACCCGGCAGAGAACCATCACCCAAATCAGACAAGATGAACCCCAACAAATCCGACCCGTCCATCCCCACCGTACCCTCACACGGCATGAGCACCGCAAGAGCAAAATTCCTTGCAAACCCAACCGAGTATACTGCTACCGTCAAAACCCTGCGCTGCAACAGAAGTAACATTGACAAATGGATCAGCGGGGTCAACACATTAGGCCTCCTTGTTTTTGGAAAATCAAACTTTACGGCGGACATCAAGAACCTCAAATCCCTCAACCATTTTGAAAGCATCTCTTTACAAGTGTTGTTCACCCTAACTGTGGACCGCAAGTTGAAAACAATTGTTGCTAGCAAACCAACAGCTTGGGAAGCTTTTGAAAACGTCCAAAAAAACTTCCAACTTTCAAACCGTACGCCCCAAGTCAAGCTGCTCAGGGAACTGTTCTACAAGATGACAACAATGGAAACAAGCGTCTCCTTGCATCTCACCAGAATATCAAACATCTTCATCAAATTGGGCCATTTGGGTTGCTCCATGCCAGACACTCTCATCTCCCTGGTCATGCAAGTTCTGACACCCCCCCCCCCCGCCCGGCTCAACCAGATTGCAAATGCTCCATAGTATTGGACTGCAGCTAGACCGTATAGAACAACCAACCCCTGGAGATACTCAATCCATCATAACCTTGTTCTACAGCAAAATGACCCGCAGTAACTCAACCGACAACCCGTATACTATAAACACCGTATCGCCGTACACCTGGCCTTGCCGCCAACAACCATTGCAACACCAAGGGAACAATGGCTTCCATCGACCCCCAAATTCCAGGGCTAGCCTGCGCCAACCAACGCCAGAGGACCTCCAGGCGGCTCGGAGCAACATTGCCTCTGGGAACCAACCCATCCCTGCAGAAGTACAAGTGCGCCTGGGAGGCTCCTGCGCATACTGCTGATCCCCCGACCACTGGCAAGCAACCTGCCCCGTCCTCAGGGCTGACGCTGGTTTGCAACCACCAAATACCTGGAGAGAAAATCCCCCTCACATCCAACAACGACCACCTGCGACCAACCCCTACCAACCTCCAGCCCAGCAAATCGGAGCAATCCCCGGCCAAGACGCACCCACAACCGCCAAGGATCACCCCAGCAACCCAACTGTGCAGTCTCTAACTGGTGCAAACCAATTGGTAATTGACTCCGGGGGACCTTGTTGCTAAGTGGTCATTTCCCCTCTTTCATTTCCTTCTCGCGGTTCACCCAGCCCCTGACCCTGGGGCTAGCTGACCCTAATGCCCTACTGTACGCCGTTGGCAGCGGGACAATCTGGTTGTCAACAACCCCGTATGGGGCCCCTGGGGACCCCCATCTGAATGAAGTCCTTTTCTGCCCAAACATACACGGTACAATGTTATCTCTGGGCCACCTCATCGACTCTGGATACACGGCTTTGTTTGATGAGAAGGTCCTCTGGCTCAATTCCATTTCCCACTCCATTTGTACAAAATAGGCCAACCGTACCTGGACTGTTGACCAAATAACACCGGCCGCCCCCCGTTTCCCCCATCTTTTCCATATTTCCCATTGCCCTTCCCCTATCCCTTTTGTTTTGTTTCCGTACTACTACCACTGCTTGTTGGGACATGTGTCCGACAATGTCTTCAAAATGTACCTGAAAACCCACATACCCTTGTTCAACCTGAAGTCCTGGACACCCTTTGTCTGCAAAACCTGTAAAATAGCAAAGAGCGCTAGACGACAGGAATCCTTACCTGAATCAATTCCCCGCAACAAACCACTAGACCTACTGGCAACCAATGTCCTTGGACCATTACACCCCAACTGCACCAGTAACCGGTACCTACTAACCATCCGCGACCACGCCTCAACCTTCATATATGTCCATGCCTTCAAACTACGCTCCAAATTTCCGAAATTGCTCCTGTCCACCGTAACCTACCTAAAGAACTGCCTTGGAAACGCACCGATTCATCTCCAATCCGGAAACGCCAAGGAGTACCACACTAAGACCCTTGTCAACTCCCTGGAAGCACTCGGCACCAAATCAATCTTCACTTGTCCCTACACCCCAGAACAAAAGGGCAAAGCCAAAAGAGTAAACCGGACCCTTGGCAATATGGCACGGACAATGCTGAAATACGCCAGTTTGTCAGACGAATTCTGGTCATTTGCGTACCGTCACACGTGCTTTCTCCACAACCAACTTACCAACTCCCGCTCCGGGGACAAATCCCCAACCAAACTCCTTTTCGACACCGCCCCAAATGAAGTTCCCCTGCACCCTTTTGGATCAATGTGCCTGGCACACATCCCAAAGGAGAAACGGCTCAAACTTGATAACCGCACGGAAGGCACCATATTCTTGGGATTCCAAGACAACCTCTGTGGGTACATCTGCTGGAACCCAACATCTTCCTCCCTAGTCTACACTGACGTAGCGGAATTCCCCAACTCATCCCCAAAACCTTTCATCCCAACCCCCAACACCGCTGACTTAATCGACCCAAACTTACGATTGATTGAGTTACACCTTGGCACAGTACCCATGGATGAAATATTCCACAAACAAGACTCCCACATCCTTGAAATCCCAGAACGCCTCAATGATGACCTCCCAGCCTCCGTGACTCATGTGCTATCAGATGACCTCTGCCCCATCTGGAAACCACCAATAAGGAGGGAGATAGATCAACTATTTGCCATGGATGTCTGGGAGGTAGTCAAGAAACAACCCAGAATGAAAGTGATCAGAGCAAAGTGTGTCTTTGCCATTAAGCGTAAACCGGACGGAACCATTGACACACCAAAAGCCCGGTATGTTGCAAAAGGCTTCTGCCAGAAGCTTGGAGTTGACTGCTACAAGACATTTGCCCCGATGGCTTCCCTATCTTCCCTACAACTTCTACTTGCAATGGCAGTATCAAACGCATGGATCATTCACAGCTTCAACATATTGGCCGCGTACCTCCACGTCCCAATTGAAAAACTCGTGTACGTCAAGCCTCCAACCCACGTGTGACCGGAACTGGCTGGGAAAGTGATGTGTTTGAAGAAATCCTTATACGGGACGTGCCAAGCGGCTAGGTGTTGGTGGACATTTTTCAAGGCTCTCCTCAACAACATTGGCTTCACCAGTGATTGTGTTGAACAGACCGTATACACGTACCGGAAGGGTCCCATCATCATTGCAATTTGGCTCCATGTTGACAACGGATTTGTAGTCAGCAACAACAAAGCAGCCCTGACCAAGATACGGCGCAAAATGTTGGAATGCGTATGGGTCAAATGGCAGGAATCATGCAACCGGATTGTTGGCATCAATCTTACCCCCAAGACGGAGAACTCTACCTTGACCAAAAGCTACTGGCTGCGCAAATCGTGAAGAAATGGACCACCCTGCATCGCAAACCTCTTTTGAAAACAACAACGGTCGTCCCGGAACAAGAGCTGGTCACACCAACGGACAATGATGGCAAAGACGCTGACCTATTCCAATCATTCATTGGATCCCTGAATTACTTGACACTGGGAACACGAACGGACATCACATTTGGGGTCAACTACCTATCCCAATACAGTAAACGTCCTACGGCCCCACACTGGCAAGCCCTTCAGCACCTCATTTGATACGTTGCCTCCACCGCACATTACAAACTAAAATTCCGGCCATCCCAGAAGCACCTCCAGTTATGGAGTGACGCAAGCTGGGGGGGTGAATTCCACCAATCAACCTCCGGATTCCTGATCCTCCTGGGCGGATGTCCCATATTGTGGGCGTCCAAACAACAAAAGAGCGTTGCTACATCCACCTGCAATGCCAAATTCATCTTGATTGGCGCAGCAATTGAATTCTTCACCTCAATTCACACAATAACCGTCAAATTGGCACCTACCACCGCCTGCAACCTTTTTTGCGACAACCGTGCGGCCATATTAGTAGCAAACAACAACGGGTCTTGCTCACGGATGCAACACATCTCCTGGAATTTCTTCTTTGTAAATGACACAATCCGCCGACTCAAACTCAATCTCACGTGGGTCAAGACAAGCGACCAATTGGCCCACATTCTGACAAAATGCCTTTGCCCAAACAAACAACGTGATTTTTGCTCCCATTTTTTCTGTTCCTGATTTTGTTTCATTGTTTTCCTTTTTTCCTTTTTTACAAATGATGCCTGTCCTATGCATTTTTTTCCTTTTGTTTTGATAGTCTGGTTTGTGGGGGGGGGGGTGTTGTGGTTTGGCAAACCCAACTATGAGATATCACGGACCAACCTATCACATAATACGTGACATATGTATATGGTATATACTCCAAGTCTGCGCAAACAGTTGAAATATAAAAAAATGGGACTCCATTCCATCCTTTTTCACCTAATATCCAAGCTACCCGTTACTACACAAGCAAGCTCCATAACTCCAACCCCAAATCAACAAAGTTAGAAAAAGTTATGGAGCTTGCTAAGCAGGAACTTTGGTGGGATTTACGGGACCTTTGGTGGGATCTACATGGGATAGAAAGTATGTACAACATAATTTCCAATATTCCCTTTTCTTCTTCCTTCCCCTTTGTTCATCCACTCCCCATCTACAATATCCTACCCTCCCATCCCATCTACCATCCCCGTCCCCCATCCCATATCCCATCTACCATCCCCATCCCCCATCCCATATCCCTCCCCATGCCCATCCCCCCTCCCATATCCCTTCCTCAATTGGCGTTTATTCCCATCCCCCCTCCCATATCCCTCCCTCAATCAGCTGCCTCATCCCCATCCCCCCTCCAATATCCATCCCTTGATTGGAAGCCTCATCCACCACAACCAACACCCTTGGAAAAAACAAAACATCAAAAATTAACCAATGACTTCCCCCCAGTCACCCTTGACTTCCAAATATTCTCATCTCCTCCATCACCATCTTCTTGCAAAAAACAAGGCTCAAAGAAGAAAAGGGAACCAAACTGGACCACTCAAGAAGAGGAACAGCTGGCTTGATCATGGATCCACATCAGCAAGGACCCCAAATTTGCAACCAATCAATCTGGGATGCAGTTCTTTAAACAAGTTGAAGAGGACTTCAACAGACCCAGCAAAACCACCTATTGTGACTGGGAATGTATATGCACCAGGTGTTTTTTCTTTTTCTTTTTTCTTTTTAAAGCATTCTGTATTCCAATTGCTTACTTTTGAATTTCTTTTTTCATTTAAAATAGATAGACAAACTTTAACACTGCAACACTCAAGTTCTCAGCAATCTACCAAACAATTAAACACTCACCTTCAAGTGGCTCCAGCCCTACAGATTGGATGCAAAAGACAAAAGAGCTCTATTGCCAGCAAATAAAAGGTCAGTCCTTCAAGATGAAATTGGCATGGGAGAGACTTCAAAATTTTCCAAAATGGATTGTCAAATTCACTTCTCACAGCAGAAACCACCCTGGGACACCCAGTATTGGTGTCCCATCCTCACCATTGCTATCTGACCAGCACCTGATGCAACCTCCTGCAGTGAAGGCCTCAAAATGGAAGAAATTGCCTTTGGGAACAAATTCCAATGCTGGAAGAAAAAATTCAACACTTGGGGTCCTCATGGCCAGCAACAGTAGTGGCTACTGACAGAACAAAATTACAGCAAGAAAAAATGACTTGGTGGAGAAATTTTTTGAGTTGGAAGCCAAAAAGGCCAACATGAAGGTATTTCTGGGGCAGTTTTCAGTTTTTCTGCAGGCTGAATCAAGCTGCCCTGAAGATGAGGGCAAGGAAATGTTGAGGATGCTGAAAAAGAAAGTGAGAACCCAACTTGAAGAGGGTCAATTTTGAAAATATACCATTTTTTTTTGATTTGGTATTGCTTTGAAAAAACCTTTTAACCTAGAAATTTTTTTATTTTTTATTTTCTAAAATATTGTAAAGTAGATTGATTTGATATCTGACAGATGGATGGAAATAGGAAAAAAAAAACTGAAAAATTTTTTTTTGCCAAACAATTAACAAATAAGAAATCTGTGTTGGAT
Organism: Puccinia polysora; assembly: GCA_025617555.3. NCBI lineage: Eukaryota > Fungi > Basidiomycota > Pucciniomycetes > Pucciniales > Pucciniaceae > Puccinia > Puccinia polysora. Next base: position 22,936,167 of record CM062623.1, read on the forward strand.
TTGAGAGCCCTCTTTTCATCCAATTGTGAATTTTCAAATCATTCATAAGCTGAAAATGGAGTTTAGAATCATGAAGGTTATAAGATTTTTGACTAAGGATTTGAGATGAATGAAATAAATGAGGATCATGACAATTTGGTGTGATGATGACTTTGGAATTATTATGGGAAATATTAAAAATATTATTTAGAAAAGCATCACATGATGATCTCTCCTCTACAATTTTTTTTTCAAGAATTATACAGAATTTCATAACTTGGATGATTTCTTGCCTAAACAAAAATTTAATGGGTTGAGTCAGAATAGCAAACCTACTCTGCAAAACTCCAAATGCATTTTCTATGTCCTTCCTTGCCCTTTCTTGTAGGGTGTTGAAATGTTTGGTGGTATCATCCTGAGTTGCTGTGTAAGACTTAAAAAAAACTGGCCAACTAGGATATATTTCATCTGCTAAATAGTAACCATAAGAATATTGGTTTTTTTTCACATCAAAAGTTAAGTTTGAAGCTGAACCTATAAATGAAAATAAAATATAATTAAATTAAAGCCAGAAAATACCCCCAAGGAAACCATACAGTAATTTTAAAAAATAACAAACCAAAAACCTAAAAAATACCATCCAGGAGTGATCAAAGGTGTGGCTATTTGGAACCAAATTGATATCATTATGAGTCCAAGGAGATCAAAAAAAGCAATGCCAGATGCACAAGTTGAGGGATGCTACTGCTTCCATAACTATAGTGGGAAAACCTTCTTTTCCTTGATATTGACCATCCCAAGCTTGAGCCTAATATTTCCAAGACCAGTGCATTCCATCAATACTTCCACAACAGCCAGGAAAACCACAATCCTCATATTCTTTCATAATCACTTTGAGTTCATCATCTGTTGGAGCACAGAGTTATTCTTTTTCATAGATATATACAACATCATTAACAAATATCTTCAGGGTTTCAAGAGCTGCACTCTCTCCAATTTGCACATATTCATTGGTGCATCAGCTGGGGGACCATATGCTAGTTGGAAAATGGTACTAGTGAGTTTTTGATGAGGGGGAGGTCCAAATTGGCCACAGCAATCCTACATGAAAAAGAAAAATTAAAAAAGGATTTTATATCAGTATTTTTTCAATAAAAAAGAAAACCAAAAAATAGATAAGAATGAAAGGAACCCCAAAAAAAAAGAGAAAAATCATACTATTCTTTGGATCCAGTAGTTTCTAAGGGCTCCAAAGTCATTCATCAAGTGCTCAAATAGTGATTTTCTCATCCTAAATCTCCTTTCAAACATAGATTTGGTGTATCTTGAATTTTTCTCAAAAAATATTTCATTAGGTTTAAATGGCCTTCCCTCCTTTGAGGCTCAATTCTGGCTCTTTTGTTTTTTCTTTTGGCTCTCAGGTTGGCTTTGTGGAGCTTGATCACAATGTTAAGCATCCATTTTTGATGGCCAAATGAAGTTTGGATGTGGATGGGGAAGTACTTTTGGAAGGTCATGATAATCAGGGTGTTGGGGCCTTGGTTGAAGGCGGTTGGTGTATGTTGATCAAAGTTTAAGCCGCAGATTTTTGGATGGTGGAGTTGATGACGTGGAGGGATGGTGCATGGCTGGAAAACCCAGGTCTTTAGGTAGTTAGAAAGACAATTTGAAGAGTACTGTCATGCTTCAAGGTTAAGGGTTATTGTCTTCCCCACTTTGACATATCCTTTTCCTCAGTCCATAAGGGTGACACAAAATGAGCACAAAATCAATAGTGCAGTATGCTTACCACCTCTGTATATACTTGAAAATCATGCAGCTAACTCTATACCATTCAAACATCCATTTGAGCTTTGCTCTTCTACCCTTGGTATTGTAAACCCTTGGACTTCCATCCTTAGTCACACACTCACACTAGTTTGCACCCATGGCAAGAAAGCCACATTAAATGTATAGTTCACAAATGAGCTAGCCCCTTACCCTCCATAAGCTACACCTTCACCTTTTCATTGTCTTTGCATGTCATTCCTTCCTGTCTCATCAATTATGTTCTTGTCACTCATATTCATTGTCTTTCACCTATGCTACAACCTTGGAAAAAACTGTACTGTTATTTCATTTTCCCACTCCATTCCTGTCATTCATTGCCTTACTGCTCTCTAGCTGTAGATGGCCATCCATTGGGTTGTGCCTAGTTATCTTCAGATTACATAATAAAGGCTGCGTTGCCTTCCTGAAGATGGTCTCCTCAGTTAGTGAATTTCATACATTCTCACATTTGCTAAATCCAGTCATCACATTGGACCTGGCTTTAGTTTCTTTCCATTGGAACACTTTCCCCCTCTTGCTGTTTTTTGAACCATCAAATCTTAAGTTTGCACCTTGCAGTTAGCCTTGCTACATCACACTTGTCCCTTGCGTTCAGGTTCTCCCTTTGCACTCAAAATCATCTAAGATTGCCCTATAGTACATGGGGTGGTTGTTTGACTGTAAATTAACTAAATCCTCCTCTATTGTAGTTTTCCAACCTATAATAGATTGTTATTTACAATGTCATGTAATTGCTCAACCGGAAAAACTTCCCTCACCCCTCAAAATGATGATATTCCTTGGGTAGGGAAATCCAGCGCTTCACGGGCTTGAAAAACTTTAGATCCCATCCCTTCTTCCAAATCTCCTTTGGTTGAAACTCTTAAAGATCCCCTTTCTACTCAACAGGATGCTCTGGTGAACCCTCTTGAAGAAATAGAAGATTCCAAACATTTCTCCTATGAAACCTTGATTTGTGGAAGATCAAGGGTTCTCACTAGTGTTCCCAAGACCAAATCCTTGACCTTGCTCTTGACCTTGATCCAGGCTCTCAATCAAAACACATTGCAATCTGGCCCAAGTGGTACTAGTTTCCGTACTCTGGGAATGAATCAACCTTATCACTTTACAGGAGAACATTCTCATAAGCTTAGATCCCACTTACAGTCCTGCAAAATCATCTTCTCAAAAAATCCCAACAATTTACCTTCCAATTGACATAAAGTTATGTACGCTTCTTCCTTCCTGGGGGGAAGGACCTGGAAGTGGTTCAAGCCATATCTAAAAATATTATCCAATAATAGTCCAACTTGTATTATTAACAATTGGGAAAAGTTTGAAAAAGAACTGTTCACCCTTTTTGGCAACCCCAACAAAGTGAAAAACACCAAATAAGAACTTAATAATCTAGTTATGAAAAAGAATAGTAGAGTTTATGTTTATATCTCCCATTTAAAAAACTTGCGGTCTTGCATTCAATGGAACAAGGCAACACTCTTATTTTGCTTTTGAAAAGTTTTACTGGCATGCATAATTAAACAGCTTGTAGTTGGGGGAAATAACACAACCTCACTTCAGCAGCTCATTGACCAGGTGATTGAGCTTGATAATGGCTATCACAAAAAGAACTTCTCTTGAAAAAAAAATCATGCATTGTCAACATTGGCTCTGAAGGGGGAAAAATCTTCAAAGCAATATTAAATGAATCCAAAACACTCCAAACCAAATCCAAACTCAAACTCCAGGCCAAAGGGGAAAGCTGTTTCCAAAACTCTGAGATTCCTGGACAAAGAAACCAGGATGCTCCGGAACAAGGAAAGGCAAAGGAGGGAAAAGGAGGGGTTATGTATGTATTGTGGAGGAAAAAATGATGTAAATAGTTGTTCAAAGTGGCTAGCGCGTGAAGCGGCTAAACAGTCAAAAAATTAGCTTGTAGGTTTTCTAATATTCGCAAGGAAAACCACACATTTTCTTAATTAAAGAAAGTCAATCTTTGCGCTTGCAAGCCACTTGGTGCTCCAAGTTCAAACTTTGTCCCCTTCCATTCTGAAAACATTCCTTATTGTGTTTTACCCTAATCCAGATGCAATGTTACTTTTATAAGTTCATCTTTCACCACTTCCAAGAATCTCATGCATTCCAAGATAGATAAGTTTCCCATCTATTAAGTAATTAGTGCAACCAAAATATCTCATTGGGTTTTCCAAAAGGAAAAATGGACCTTTGAATTTTCCACTTTACCCAGCTTTGAATGTGATTTATTTGTCTTGGATATCCCCTGAATGGAAAACACCATTCTAGGTCATGACTTCCTAGCTTGTTGGAATCTGGATGTGAATTGGCAAGAAGGAGTAATTAACCTTCAAACCCCACAGCCCAAAGATGCTAACCTTTCTTCCAAACAGGAATTAAACAGCCTACATGAAACTGTTGTTGAGTTGGATGAAAATTTTTGGCCAGGAAACTTTCAATATCCTGAGATTCATTCCCAAGTTCCCTCTTCAGATTGAGGAGCTATCAATTATTTTTTCTGACTTACCTCTTCATTGATTCTTCAAAGAGAAACAGGCGCCTAACAAATGGTGTATTTCGAGCTCCTTAATCCTCTTGCATTGTGAAAGAACTTCAAACCCAGGGCTCAAAGATGATGAGATTGAAGATCTGGAAACCATTAAAGAGTCTTTACCTTTGGTTTACCATGACTTTGCTGACATCTTCTCAGCTTTAGAAGCAGATAAAATTCCTCCTTCCTGTTCTTATGAACACAGGATTGAACTGACTGGCCCACCTTGGGAACCTGGACCAGTCTCCTCTCTCTCAAAGAAACAATCAACCACAATTCAAGAATACATCGCGGAAAATGTATTGAAAGGATTTCTTTGACCAAGCAATTTGAATACCAGCTCACCCATCTTATTTATTCCAAAGTAAGACAGTGGCCTTTGCCTATGCATCAACTACATGAAACTGAACCATGTAACCAGGAAGAATGCCTATCCAGTACTGCCTATGTTGCACCTCCTCACTCTCTTCCATGGAGCTGCTTATTTCTCAAATATAGACCTTCAAGGCGCCTATAACCTAATTTGCATTGCAAAAGGTCATGAGTATTTGACTGCAATGAGAACACGGTTTGACAGTCATGAGTATACTGTCATGCCTTTTGCCCTCTGCAAAACTACTCCTACTTTTCAACATTTTGTCAATGAATTTTTTTCTGACCTTGTAGAGAAATACCTTGTGGTGTATCTTGATGATATAATTCTCTACTCAAAAATTCTCCAGGATCAAATTGAACATGTGTGAGAGGTGCTGCAGCAACTTTGCAAGAATAACCTTTTTTCAAAAGCCTCTAAGTGCAAATTTCATACCCATTCTCTTCATTTTTTAGGTTTCATAGTCTTGCAGCAAGGACTATCAATGGAACCAGCCAAGAGTCAGCACATATTGGACTGGCCCCCACCTTCTTCAGTAAAATCCCTTCAAGTTTTCCTTGGTTTCAGTAATTTTTACAGGAGGTTTATGGAGCATTAAACCAAAAAAACTGTGAATCTTACTAACCTTCTTCAAAAAGACACTCATTTTGTTTTTAATGAACAAGCTGCTTTGGATTTCAAAGCTCTAAAGAACACCTTCACCACTGCTCCAATACTTGCTCATTTTAACAAGCTAGCTTGCACTATTGTGAAAACAAATGCAAGCAACTATGCAATTGCAGGAGTAATCTTGCAGTTTTATTCATCTTTCTCTCTCTAATTTCATCCCTCAGCCTTCAAGTCATACAAACTGCTTTCTGCAGAGCTTAGCTACAAGATTCATGAAAAGTAAATTCTTGCAATTGTTTATTGCTTGAAGAAATGGCATTCATACCTTTTGAGTCTTATGCATCCCTTTGAGGTTCTAACTGATCAGAATTCTCTTAAATATTTCATGAGCTCAAAATTCCTTAAGCGCAGAAAGGCATGATGGGCCAAATATCTCTCCAAGTTCAACTTTACAATGACATACCACCTGGGAAACAAGTGGTAGTCCCTGATGCTTTATAACGTTGCAAAAAAGTTTACCCAGGGGGGGAGCACCTTTGCCAATAAGAACCCTGAAAATGTTTGGACAATCTTTTCTCATCATTTGGCCCAACTCAGTTCAATCATCACCCACCTTCAAGAAATGGCTTCCAAAATTTGAAAATCTCAACTCAACAACCCATTTTTGTCAATACTATAGTCACTATCCAATAATTTTTCACTCTTGAGAGTTTGTCACACTTGGGGTCATTGAGTTGAGATTCTTAAAGTTTGAAAGCCTTTTCCCAAAGTTGGGTGATGATCAAACTGAGTTGGGCAGACTGGTTGTAGAAGAGTGTCCTAATGTTTTCAGGGTTGTTATTGGAAAAGGTGTTCCCCTCCCTTGGGTAAAAATTGTGCCAAAATGATAAAACATCAGGTACTACTGCTTTTTTCCAGGGTAAGTATGTGATCATAAAGTTGAACCTGGAGAGGTATTTGTGCCAAAAAGCCTTTTTGCGTGTGAGGACTTTGGAGCTCATGAAATATTTAACAGAATTGTGATCAGTTGAGACCTCAAAGGGTTCTGGAAGACTCAAAAGGTATTAATGCTGTTTCTTCAAGCAGTAAACAATTGCAAGAAGGTCCTTTCATGAATCTTGTAATTAAGCTCTGAGGCAAGCAATTCACAAGACTTTATGGCTACGGGTTTAAAAAGAGAGGAAGGAAAATAAAACTGCAAGATTAATCCTGAAATGGCATAGTCACTTGCATCTTTTTCCACAATAGTGCAAGCTAACTAGCTAAAATGAGCAAGTATTGGAGCAGTAGTGAAGGCTTTCTTTAGAGCTTTGAACTAAAAATAATCTTTTTCTGTTAAAATAAAATGAGTACCTTTCTGAAGAAGGTTTTTAAGGATCACTGTCTTCTTGGCCTAATGCTCAATAAACCTTCTGTAAAAACTACTGAAACCAAGGAAAATGTGAAGGGATTCGACTGAAGAGTTGCGGGCCAGTACCATATGCATTGGATTTTGGCTGGATACAATGATATTAGAGTTATTTGAAGAGATTTAATTGAGCAAAAATCCAAGGAACAAAGCATAACTGAATAGAACAATCAATAATATCAATGAGAACCAAACACAGTCAAAGATTGAATGAACTGAGAGGTAAAAAATCCAGGCTAAGTCTTACCAGGCAGGCATGGAAGAGGAGGTTTGACCCAATTGAGGTTGATGAGGGAAATTCTGAGAGAAGGCTGAGGGTGAAGACTTGATTGATTTAGGTGGGCTGCATTGGTGGATGGTTATTGTTGGGTGGATGAGATTAGATACTGGAGTTGTGGTGAGAGTGATCAGATCAGAGTGATGAGATTGGTTGCTGGTAATCTTTGGTTGATTCAGTTGAGGATGACTGATTGCCATGTAGTTGTTTTGACGGTAGTCAATTTGAGATTTAGTTTGCGCATGCTCAAGATTAGTTGGGTCAGAAAGTTGGAATCCAAAAAATCCCAACAGATAGTCCTTGCTGCAAGACTATGACACCTAAAAACTGAAGATAATGAGTGTGAAACTTGCACATAGAGGCTTTTCAAACATTTTATTCTTTCAAATTTGCTGCAGAACTTCTTGCACATGTTTAATGTGATCCTGAAGAGTTTTTGAGTAGACAAGTATTTCATCAAGATACAATACAAGGTATTTCTCTACAAGATCAGATAAAATATTGTTGATTTTTTTTAAAAGTAGAAGGAGTGTTGCTGAGGCCAAAACTATGACAGCGTACTCATAACTGCCAAATGGTGTTCTCATTGCCATTGAATAATCATGACCTTTTGCAATGTAACTTAGGTTTTAAGTGCCTCAAAGTCCTAACTTTGAGAAATAAGCAGCTCCAGGGAAGAGAGTGAGGAGGTGTGAAATAGGTGGTGCTGGATAGGAATTCTTCCAGTTGACCTGTTTCAGTTTCCTGTAGTCAACACAAAGGCAAAGGCTGCTGTCCTTATTTGGAACAAATAGGATGGGGACCCAGTATGTGAATTTCTTGGTTAAAGAAATCCTTTCAATACATTTTTGGCAATGTATTCTTTAAGCACAACTTTTTTTTTCTTTCAGAGAGATTAGACTGGTCTGGGTGCCAGAGGTGGGCCAGTGAGTTTGATCTTGTGATAATAAGAATGGAAAAAAGGTATTTATGAAGCTTTTAAAGCTGAAAAGATATCAGCAAATGTGTGGCAAATCAAAGTTAAAGACTGTTGAATGATTTCTAAATCATCAATCTTGTCATCTTCAAGCACCAGATTTGAAGTACTTGCACTATGCAAGAGGATTAGGGGCTCAAGATACACATTCTGGTGGACACTTGTTTCTCTTTGAAGAAAAAAGGAAGATTTAAGTCAGAAAAAAAGTGACAACTCCTAAATCTGAAGAGGGAGCTTTCTAATTGAGGTCAGGATATTGCAAATCTACTGGAAGAAAGCTTTCATTCAACTCAATAAAAGTGTCAGGTAGACTGTTTAATTTCTTTTTTGACAGAAAGGTTAGTGTCCTTAGGTTTCTAGGTTCAAAGGTTAATTAATCCTTCTTGCTGATTCACATCAGGATTCCAGTAAACTAGGAAGTTTTGGCCTGTAATGGTGTTTTCCATTCTGGGGATATCCAAAAAAAATCAATCCCATTCAAAGATGGGGAAATTGGAAAATGCAAAGGTAAATTGTGCATTTTGGGAAACCCAATGAAATGGTTTTGTTGCACTGATTCTAAATAGATGGGAAACTTAACTATCTCCAAAAAGGTGTGATTTTTGGAAGTGGCAAAGGATGAACTTTTAAAAGAAAAATTAGACCTGCAATCAAGTAAAACACAATAAGGAGTATTTTTGGAATGGAAGAGGACAAATTTTGAACTTGGAGCACCAAGTGACTTGCAAGTGGAAACATTGACTCACTTTAATTTAGATGATGTTTAGTTTTCCTTGCAAGTATCAGAGAAAATAAAAGGAAATTTTTGACTGTCTAGCTGCTTTGCACAACTATTGAGATCATGTTTTACTTTGCAATACATACATAACCCTTCTTTCTCCATCCTCTTCCATTCATTGTTCCAAAGCATCCCAATTTATTTTTACAGAACCTTTGGTGTTTTGGAAATGGCTTTCCCATTCAAGTTGGGGTTTGAAGTAGTATTTAGTTTGGATTTTTTTGGATTCTTCAAATCTTGCTTTGAGGAGTCATCTGCCTTTGCAGCCAAGTTTTACAATCCATGGTTTTTTTGTAGGGATTGGTTCTTGTTGTGATAGCAATTATCAATCTCAATCACCCTATCAATCAGCTGCTGAAGGGAATTTTTATTATTTCCTCCAACTCTGAGTTGTTTGATTAGGCTTTCCATAAAACACTTTCAAAATTAAAATAAGATTTCAGCCTTGTTCCATTGGATGTGAGACTGCAGATTTTGGAAATGAGAGATATAAATGGAAACCCTACTATTCTCCTTAATTAATAGATTATTAGGGTGTATAAAAGTTGACCAAAGCCCCCATTTTTGAATGGAAGGTTTCAACCCAAATCCACAATTTCAAACCTGCCATTAAAAATTAAAAAAAAACCCACTTATTTTACATCAGACATGTCAAAGTTAACATGAAATAAGTGGGTTTTTTCAAATAAAGTATTTAAAGGCTTTGGCCAGCTGTCCACGTCATCCACCCCTGGCTTCCCACCTCCTTCTACCTCTGACCTCATTGCAAATTTTTTTACCTCCAGCCTCATCATAAAAAGATTCACCAATCTCATCACTTTATCAATCTCATCATCACTCTCAACAATTTATCACCTTCATCACTTGATCAATCACCACTTTGTTTCTCTCATTGATTTATTGCTCTCATTGCTTCATTGCTCTCATTGCTTCATCCCTCTCATTGCCTCATTGCTCTCATTGCTTCATCACTCTCATCACTCTAACTTCAACAAGAATTTGTACCTCCAACATCATCCAAAGAATCCAATCATTGTTTTATTGCTCTTGTCAATTTATTGCTCTCATCACTTTATTGCTCTCATCAATTTATCTCACTTGTCACTTTATCCCTCTCATCACCTTATTGCTGTAAGACTCCAAACAGTGCTAAGCCATAGGCAGTTCTGCAGAGGGGAAAGGTGCTGTTTAGGATGCCCTCCTAAGACTTACAATAATATTTAAATGTAACCAGAATTGAGGTCCAGGAACTTGTAAATAAGGAATCAATATAAGCAATGAGTTTGGGAATAGCCGGTAGCAAAGGAATCAACACTATTTGACACAAGATGGTGGAGGGAAAGACTTGAACAAAATAAGTCAAAGTTCTGTTCAGAGTTCAATGGAACAAGGCAGTTGCAAGTAACAAAGCCCACAAGCTAATAACTCTGGTTTTCAGCAGAAGATTAGGAAAGATAAACTCAATCCCAACCAACCTCCAGGTTCTCAATGAACCTGCCCAACTCTCTGCAATCAAGCGCTTGAAGGGTACTGGATAACTTTTGGTTGCTGAAAAAAACAAAAGCTATTTGTTTGTGAAGTTCTAGAAGCAAAGCAATAACAGATTCAAACAAGAATAACCCAACACCTCTCAAGGAACTCAAGAGTAGCAAGGCAGAATTCAACTTTAAAGGATAAAGGAAGGTATAAAACTCCAGGTTTTAAGCTTTATAAAACCTCTTCAATCAATTCTGATTGGCTCCAGAAAGATGATCAGCAAGGATAAAGACAAGTATTGTCAGAAAAAGGGATAAAGGAGTGGTATAACACCCTCAAGAATTCCAACAGAAAGAATTATCTTCAACCAGAAAGGCTAAGGTTGGTGATAAGAATCAGGGTCACAGATGGACGGATCAAAAATTTGAGTATGGAGGCTCAAAAGATCAAGGGGAAATCATGGGTATACCCAGGATGAGGATTAGGATGAATTTACTATGATTATGGGGGGGGGATATACACGCACACTCCCATGGATCATTGGAAAAGGCAGGGGAGAGCCCCTCCTTTTATTGAAAAGAGGTCTGTAGACTATTTACAAGAGGGATTTACAAATAGATCCAAAAAAAAGTTTTTTTTTTTTTGAGGATTGTCATGAGAAAACAAAAGAAAAAAGAGAAACAAAAAAACACTCAGGAAAAAGAAGAGTTGAATCAAGACCCCAGCCCGTGCCAATGATGGGAACAGGCAGGAGATTAGCTAGTGAGGGGCCTGCAGACATGTTGAAAGGCCCAGGGGACAGTAGAGACCCACGCAGGCAATGGACAAGCCGCACAGGCGATTGGTGAGCTGGAGGTGGTGAAAAGTTTCTGACAACCACAAGCAACACTTGCTGTCATTGGCCAATAGATTGGGTGGAGGTTGGACTGATGGGAAGGATGAGCGGTAGGATGACAAATGAATCTGGTGGGGGAGGATAGTTCAGGGATTGGTCTCAAGGATGAATCAAGGTGGTGGTGTTGATTGAAGGAATTGTTAGTGGTGAGGGATTATGAAGATGAGGATGATGAGTTGGATTGAGATGATGAAGCAGAGAGCATGAAACTAAGGATTAATTTGGTGGGGACATTGGAGCCTAAGGATTTATCATCAACGGTTGTCTGACTGACTGACCTAATTTGCATCAATGGTTGCTTGGATGATGCGTTGGTGTGGTCACTGACAACCGGGAGCAACTCTTGCAGTCATTGGTTGATGGCCATCAGTTCTTGGTCAATAGGGAGATGAAAATGACTCAGATAATGATGATGACAATGATGAACGGGGTCAAAGGCCGTCCGGGCGCGCATTTGGCAAGAAAAAGAAAAACAGGGAACTGAAGGACAAGGAGTGAATTGAGGAGGACTTGAACACCGGGCACAGGGGTCTAGGCACTGAGAGATCTTCCTAGAAAACTAGGAGAAGGGAAAACTGAGAATTGGAAATTGAAATAGGGGATCATTCCGGAGTTTTTTTTTGTTTGAAGTTGTATTGATGGATAAGGGAATGTAAAAAAAAATTCAAAAAATTTACATAATCCATGAGGTGTCCCAGATTGGTCACCACATTACCCTTACTCTTTCCAAATGGCCCCTCAGAAAACCTCCCCCGCAAGTCCCCTTAAAAGTCCAACACACTAAAGAAAACATTGCCAAGGAACTCCACAGCAAAAAATCCTCCCCCATCAGCTTCCAAGGGCCCAAGTCAGCTCAAGAGAGCTGATCACATCATCCTGGTCAACTGGCTCGAAATTCCCTCCAACTATGATGCCTGCTTTGGATTGTAAAATGAAACACGTGTTGGCCAACCTCCATCCTCTAAGGCCAATGGCTATCTACTGATAGGCAATGAACTCAAGAACAAAAAAAAAAGGTAGGCTGGATCTGGCATCCAAAAAGATGAGGGAGCAATTCAAGAGTTATCAAGCCAAGTACAAAAAGGCCCACCCCATGTCAATCTCCACCAGCTGTGGTATCACTGACTCTGACAAAGCCAAGGGAATCAACTCGGTGGTTGATAAGTTGGACTCAATTTTTCATTTTTATATTCAAGTGGATAAAATCTTTGGAAAGAAGGCCAACATTGTCAGCTTGCTACTATTGCAGAGCAAGATGCAAAATTAACAGAAATAAAATAATAATAATAATAATAAAATTAACCTAAGAAGGAGTGGAAAAACCATAAATAATATTGCAACAAAGGATTCTCCACCCGGAATTAGGTAGGGTCACTCACTGATCCCACCCTTGAAATCCAACTCCTTATATTTTTAAATAATTAAGGAAAGAAAGACTAAAATACCACGGCACCACTATTGAAATTTTTGGCCAATTAAATATTTCACATGTATTGTCACATATAGGTTTCACACCTGAAATTCAGTCAGAATTGAGGTGTTGTGTATATTTTAGGAGTTACAGATGGAGATGTGTTCTGTCAAAATTCCCGCACGCAGCGGCAACAGCCAATGCACCCGCGCGCGGCTGAGCTACAGCTCTGTCACTCTGTCAAAGTTCTGTACGCAGCCCCGGGCCTCTGACAAGTACACAGCTGCGGGACTACGGGTTGACAAAGTGACATGCGGCCTGAGAAACTTAGGTACCGCGTAAACATGCTGCAACCCGCACAGGAACATTCCACATATGTAAACTTAAATGACCTTTATACGTATTTTTGATTAAATATAATTCAATGTACCAAAAATGTCGAAAATAAGACAATGACTACTTCTAAAAATATATTAAAATTCTTTAATATAGAAATATGAAAGCTTCTAGACATCAATATTTTTGTGACAGACTAAGAAAACTTATGATGTAAAAATATTACATGAATACTGATGAATTACATTTTTAAGTAATTATTTTAGTAAATCAACTGAATTTCAAAAATAAGGAGTAAAATCAATATCATGACTTTACTCCAAATATTTAATACATAATGAGAACTCACCTGACATCAGAATATCCGTAGGAATGCCTATTAAAATAGTTATTTAATTACTGGGAAAATTTACTAAGGATAATCAATTAAATAATAAATAAAAAGGACAGATTAGTGTTATTCACACCTCCAAATATGAATTATAAATTAGAATAATTCCCATAACCTGTGGAAGTAGATGCTACCCATGTTACAGTACCAAGAACACGTAACAGGCTACCACTGGTTACCCTGCTAGCCTCAGTGTCCGTCCCTTTGAGCCCCTGTACCCTTCAGAAGGACAATATTGGGACTCCAAAAACTATAAATAAAGAGCTCTTTAGAGGATATTGATACCCAGAGACCCAGTTATATTTATATCCAGACTGCGTGCCAAGGTAATCAAATACTTATAAGAGATAATTAAGTGATTTATGGCTTAGTCTGATTAATAATATCCATCCTCAACCCTCTTTTCATCAATTTAAACTTCTGAACAACCTTATAACCCCAGTATACAGGTTTAACCCATCAGTGCACATCCCAAACAGATACCCAAAGGATTTAATAACATACCAGTGAGTTTTATTATCCTTTCTCTTTTGTGGCAGCTTGGTTACAAAGCCCTGCCACTCCACCGTGTATTTTATAGACATATTATCTTTGGGCAAAATATCCTTTAAACTAAAGGGCCTAAAATAACCAGGCCTACTTGTTTTCATACTGAATTCCCTGAAGAGAGGTGTTAAAGATCCCCAATATAATTGTGGCCCCTTTATAAAAATATTTAATAATCAATTTATCTATATTGATTTATAACAATAAACCATAACCAAACCAATTAACCTTGAAATAAGCTTTATCCAAATATTTTATGGATTTTTGCCGCATTTATTAAATAATATATTTATTATTTATTCTATAATTTCTGGTAGCTAAAGGATAGCAAGGGTCTTGGCATCCAGGAGGCTGACAAACATCACCCCTTTAGCCGCTTTTGATGCCCAAAAATCCAATTCAGTCAATGCTGAGGACTTGGCTGGGGATGCTCAGCCTAGCAATGGTGATACTGAAGAAACCTTTGCCTTGGAGTGGCCCCCATCTGATTCCAAGGAGGATATTCAAACTAAATCAGCTCCAATAACTTCTACTTCCGCGTTGATTGATGTTTCAAATCATACCTTGGACCCCTCCCCTCCTTCCTTGGATTCCTCTCTTCCTGGGTTAGCAGATCTCACCAAACTTGCTGATGCAAAACAAGATACTCCTCAGTCTCCATTACCCTCAACATTGGTTCAAGTAAGGAACCAAGCTCTTTTCTCTTCTTTCTGGTTAATCTGGACTGATTTAGATTGTAAAAAAACAGGCTCATCCATTCCTGAATGGCCAAAAACTCAAGCCAATGGGGCCTCCCACATTGCCTTCAAACACTAGTGACAAATTTCAGACTCAAACCCCCTCTTCCAAGGGTAAGCAAAAGGCCTCCAATTCCATCAATATCAACCCCAAAAGTCATCAAAAGAGGAGAAAGACTTCTGTTTTTTTGGGCTTTGAAGAAATCATGGAGAAGCAAGATTCATGTAATTCCATTGGTTGAATATGCTTGCTTTCAAAATTATGCTCATTGCTTTTCCCCTGCAAAAAACATTCAAATCACAAATTGGATCCAAAAAACTTGAGTTTGAAAAGCAAAAGTGTAATCTTCAACTGGCCATCAATGGTCAAAAGCAGAAAGCCAAGAGTTTGGATCATCAACAAAAATGGGATGCTGAGTGGAAGTTGAAACAGGCTGAGCTAGAGTTTCAAAAAGAGGAAAAGGAGAAGGATCAACAGCAAGCACAACTAGAAAAGGAGAGGGAACAACTAGAAACCAAAAAAAAGGATAAGGTATCAGTAGCCTTGGCTTGAA
The DNA here is from genome assembly GCA_025617555.3 of Puccinia polysora. Taxonomy (NCBI): domain Eukaryota; kingdom Fungi; phylum Basidiomycota; class Pucciniomycetes; order Pucciniales; family Pucciniaceae; genus Puccinia; species Puccinia polysora. The sequence continues at coordinate 22,951,285 of CM062623.1, forward strand.
TTGGTAGCAGTAGAACAGTAGATAAAATAAAGCAGACAACTCAAATGCTGGGCTTGTAAATATATTTGCATGGGTGAAAGAAAAACAAAAAAAATATTTTTGATTTCAACGTTTGAGAGTATTTTTAACCCCACCAACATACAGATCTTTTTTGTTTTTATTTATATTTTTTTTCTAGAGTAAATTTGGCCATTATTCAATTCCCTACAAGTGTTTCTAGTTGTTTTATTAATTTGAAGTGACATGGCCATTCTGGCATGGGTTGCTGTTCCATAACAGGAAAGGCACAGTGCTTATACTTATTAGCTTCCCAAACCATTTTGACTATAAATTTTTGCTTGAAAACAATTCCAAAGCCAAGGTCAGCAAAAACAAATTGGAAATCCAATACTTTATATTTGTCTGTATTTTCAAGAAGTCAAACATTTTATTTCTTGGTTGGAACCATGAGTAAAAAGGATTATCCTGACATGTTTCCTTTGTCAATATGAGGAGATTTGTAAAAAGAATCCAAGGTGAAAGTGATGTGTGGGGAGCAATCACAAGTTGTAGGCTTGGAACCAAATTCCAACAAAGAGAAAGAGGGGATGTTGTTGTCCTTCATGGTATCACAGTTTGATTCAAAGGAAAGTTTGGCCAAATTGTGAAAAATTTGTCCTAAAATTTGGGATAATTTGTTGGCCTTAAGGTTGAGGAAAGCATACTCTTGAGGAGAAGATCTGATAGATGATTTCTTCACATAACGTCCAAATAACTTCAAAGGGTGCATCAATTTTTTCCATCCAACTACCCACATTTTTCCACCCCAAGATCTTGAAGGACCAACCGGGTTGAAAATTTTTTTTGAACCATGAAGGAAAGTGGTGATGAAGTTGATATCCTTCTTATCTTGTTCTGAGAGTTTATCCAAAGGCACAAATTCAATTATTTCAACCAGGGCTTGGTGATCAGATCAATCAAGGACAATTAATTTTCCACAGTTTGGCCAAGAAAGCAAAGGAGGGGAGGCCCCTGGGGTTGGCCAAGCAAGCAAAGGAGGGGGGGCTGGGCTTCAGTTGTCCAAAGGAGGGGAGGGGGCTGGTGGGGTTGGCGGAGCAGGAAAAGGAGGGGGGGCTGGCAGGGTCAGCCAAGCAAGCTAAGGAGGGGGGGCTGGGCGTTGGTCAGCCAAAGGAGTTGAGGGGGTGGGCGGGCTCAGCCAAGCAAGCAAAGGAGGGGGGGCAGCTGGGTTGGCCAAGCAAGCAAAGGAGGGGGGGCCAGCGGGGTTGGCCAAGCAAGCAAAGGAGGGGGGGCGGCTGGGTTGGCCAAGCAAGCAAGGGGACCAGAGGGAGAGCAAGGGGGGTGGGGCTGGCGAGCCGAGTGAGATGGGAGGGAGACCAAGGGATGGGGGAGAGGGGGGGGGGTGTTGGTGAGTGAGTGAGAGGGGGTGAGAGGGAGTGAGAGGGAGTGAAAAGGGGAATGAGGAGGAGGGAGGGGGGAGTTTACCTGGGGAATCAACCAAGAGGGTGGGGGGGCCTGAAGGGGGATGGAGGTGAATGAATCAAAGGATGAGCATCAGATGATGGGGAGGATGAGGAGGAGGGGGGGAAGCTTACCAGGGGTGCCAACCAAAGGAGGAGGGGAGGTGGTGGGTGAGGTGGAGGTGGTTGGTGAGGAGGAGGAAGTAGTGGACTGACCAGTGTTTTGGTGGGGTGAGGTGGGTGGTTTGACCGGTTGTTTGGTGGGGTGAGGTGGGGGGTTTGGAAGTTTTGAGTCTTTTTTGTCTAAGTCCACCCCACCAAATGAGAAAAAAAAACGTACTCAGCCTAGGAATCTTGGTGAACAACCAAAACCAAAAACATTTGGTGAAGGGATTTTTTACCTAACTTGAAATCAAAAATTACTAATCAAAGCTAGCAAGGGTGAGAGGAAGAATCCATTCTATCATAGAAGAAGATGAAGGACAAGATGAAACAGGGATGGCTTGAGGTGGATCAGGAATATCATCTTCAAATATTTTATCCCATTCATCTTTGATGTTTGCCAAAAGATTGTGAAGGATTACACAAGTGATACTCCAGTGGATGAGGAACTTCATTTCTTTGGTATTTTGAAGCTGTTTTTGCATTTCCCTTAAGCTGTCCCACCTTCCTTTAAGGACTCCTATGGCATGCTCAATCTGAACTTGTGATTGGGAAAGATGATAGTTGAAATTGGTTTTTTCTTGATTGTTAGATGAAACGTTCCAGTATGCTGGAACCACATGTTTGCAACTAGCATAAGCTGAATCAGCCAGAAGTTATTGACCTTGTTCAAAATAGTTCCCTGGTTGTTGGGCAATTTGCATCCAATTAAACACATATGAATCATGACATGAACCTGTAAGGCCAGAATGGAGGAATATGAACTTCTTGTTGTTATCACAAAAAAGTTGTAGGGACACAGAGTATATAAACAAAAAGATGAAACATATTTGGTCAGGGGTGTGATCAAAAGTGTTATCAAAGTCATTGTAAAAGAAATGAATCAGTTGCCTTTTCTTGCCATTGAAATGGTGCTTGCCATCTAGCTTGGGTTTTTTGACTCAAGGGGATGGTGGTTCCATCAACAAACCCAATGAAACCAGGAAAGCCTTTTGTCTCCATTACTTGAGATATCTCCTTGCATTCTTATTTTGTTGGCAAAGAAAGGACTGAGCAATGGAAAGATAGGATAGCAATCATGACTCTTTTGGTGTATAAGTCAATGCTTCCATAACTGACTGAGAATAGATTTTCCAATTCATGGATTGCTGCTCCATTTCCATTTGATCCCAATCAAAAAAGAGAAACAGAAAGTTGAATGGCTGGATTGCATTGAGGATTCCAAGAATTTTTCTGGAAGATGTGGTGGTCTTCAATCATCTCCAAAAGTTTCATAAAATGAAGGCAACAAAGTTTCAGAATAGTTTCTGGAAGCTTAATTCTGGGATGAGATGAAGCTTTTGCCTTTCATACATAGGTTTGTGGAGGATGTGTATTCTTAGAACCATGTATTTCTTTTCCAAAAGAGAATTCAAAGCTAACCAAGTTGATTCCAAATTGGAGTCTGAATCAGAGTCTGAATGGGAGTCAAACAGTAGCAAAAGTTCAGTCAGCTTTTTTGCAGTTTCAAATTGCTGGCAGGAAGTTTCATTGGACATGTTGAGAAAGATAGTGATGTGATGTGGGGTGATGAGATGATGATGGGATTTGTGTGAATATGGAGATGTGAAAATCAATAGAGATGTGAAGCAATGGAGATGAGATGTGTGTGATGCAATGGAGATGCAACCGGTATGGATTTGCTCATGTGGATGGGTGTTTTAGATGTGATGATGCATAAATGGTAGGTTTAATGGTTGGTTTGATGTTTGAAATCTGGCATTTTCATGAAACCTGCCATTTAAAAATACACCAGTTAGGGCGTATGTTTATTTCAGAAACCTGCCATTCAAAATGGCAGGTTTGTTCAAAAGAAATGGCAGGTTTCTAATGGTGTGTTTGCTAAATTTGATACTCCCTATTAATTTTGTATCTGGTGTTATGAAATTTGTTGGGGTTGCCAAACAGGATGAAAAGTTGCTTCTCAAACCTGTAAAAATTGTTGAGAATACAGGTGGGACTTGTATTGAATAATAGTTTTAGATACAGTTTGAACCACTGAAAGGCTCTTCCTCCTGAGGAGGATGATACATACGTAAAGTTTTTTCTATTGAAAGGGAAGTGATTGGGTTTTTTTGAGAAGATGATTTTACAGGACTGTAGGTAAAATCTAAGCTTATGGGAGTGTTTCCCTGTAAAGTGCCCAGGCTTCTTCATTCCCGCAGTACAGAAGGCGGGACTTCTTGGGAAAGATTGCAAGGTATTCTGGTTCAGAGCCTGGATCAAAGTCAAGAGAAGGGTCAAAGCTTTGGTCTTGGGAGCACTAGTGCAAACCCTTGATCTGCAGTGGGTCAAGGTTTCATTTGAGGAGTGGTTATGATTTCCTTTTGAGAATCCACCAGAGCTTCCCATTGAGGTGCAAGGGGATTTTCAAGAGGTTCAACCATAGTTGATTTGAATGAAGGGACTGGGTCTAAGGGTTGTTGGTGAAAAGAATTGGATTAGGTAAAAACCTGGACCCACCTGATATTTCAAAAAGGAATAAAAAAATGAATAAGACCAATAACATGATTAATTTTTTCTATTTTCCAGGAGTTCTGATAAGCAAATCAAGAGATAACAAAAGGCAAACATGGTTCTAAAGGCCATATTATGGCCTCTAAATAGACTAAGTAGAGCTATGCACACAAACAGCTAAGTAGCTGAACAAGAACACAGAGAATCTTCTGTTTGATCCAACTGCTTCAATACATTTTTTCTGGTTTTCACAAAGAAACATGCATCAATACTAAGGATGAGTTGAATAGTTTATGCTGAACTAAGTTCAATCAAAAAGGAAGGTGGTCTTATTGAGTGAAGGAATGTCTTGAGGTCTTGAGAGGATGTTAACATGAAAAAAGTTTCAATTAAGAAGAAATGTTCCAGATCAACTCTGAGTATCTTCTCCAGATTGAAAATGCTTAAGGGAATTGAACAAAATTGGTGATAGTCAAGTAACATGTCCACTGAGACACCGTGTGGCTAGAGAAAACATCAATTGATTTAATAAATTGATCAAAAGAGAAGAAAGAGATGCTAAGTAGTATGTAGATTGAGAGTCTAGGGATGACTTAAGGATAAGAAAGAAAGAAAAAAAATGAAATTTTGTAGATTAAAAAATAGGCAAACAAATAATCAACATGCTGGCTCAACTCATCATTGGTGGATAAGGCTGCGTTTGGAAACCGCACACATGTATCTGTCTGTATTTTTGAAGGCAGACATGGCCTAAAACAAAATTTTTCCTAAAACACATACACCCTGGGGGCTGTAAAATAAACCCCTGTTTGCAAGTGTATGTGCAACCCCAAGCAAATCAACAAACTCACCTGCAAAAAGCCAAATTGCTCAAAACTCACCTGCAAAAAGCCCAATTGCTCAACACAACCAACAAAGTCAAAGCCTTCCCACCCACCTCAGCTCCAACTAAAAACTTGCCTCCAGAAAGACAATCCCACTGCCGCCTAACCTCTGCTTCATCAAATATGCCTGGGGTGCCATCAAAGTTGAACCCTCAACAAAACTGCCCTGCCAATTTCCATCAAAATGCCACCATGCCCACATCATTCATCACTCATCCTCACCACCTCCAACAAGATAGCCATTCACAACATGCAAGACGCTGTAAAAAACTGTTATTTCACAGCATCATGGCTGTGAGTGTATCAAATCTCTAACTTCAAACCATGATGCAGAGGTCATCCTAAAAAATTACAAAAATGTCTCCCCCCCTTTCTGGCTCTTGTGGATCAAAGAAATGATTGAAAATGTACTTCCCCTACCAATTTATGAAAATTTTGGAATGAAGAAAGATTGCTTTATATCACTTTTGAATTTAATAGTTGAAAAAAAAGTAATCAGCCCCTCTAGATATGTTTCTCCTTTAGAGAAACTAGGTTTTTTTCTTTATTTTTTGATGACTGGCAATTCAAATATAATTCCTCAGCAAAGATTCCAAAGATCAGCCTCCACCATCTCCAAGTAAGATTTTTTTTAAATTTTTCTCTTTTGATTATAATCATTTCTTATCATAAGGAAAATTTTTTATTTAAATATATATATATATATATATTTTTAACCATTGTTCATTTATTGGAAATATTTAGAATAATAAACAAATTTGTCACCAACCTGGTCTCAAACCTAGAATTAATTGAACAATTCATTACACTTCCCACAGAGAACACTCCAGTTTCCAAGTTCATCTCAGAAAATACCAAATTTGATCATTCTTCAAAGACTTAATTGGGGCAATAAATGGCACACACATTCCAATCATGGTTCCAGCTTCAAAAATAGACACCTTCATAGACCGCAAAGGAAATTTTTCCCAAAATTTCTTGGCAGCTTGCAATTTTGAATTTGAATTCACCTACGTTCTAGCTGGATAGGAAGGAAGTGTTTCAGATGGAATTCTTTGGAAAATTTCAAGAGAAACCTCACTCAAAATAACTGAATGAAAATATTTTTTGGGGGATGCTGGTTTCAATTTGTGTGATACTTGTCTGGTTCCATAAAGAGAAATAAGGTATCATTTGAAAGATTGGGATCATGTTGGAAGCAAGTGAGTTTTTTTTTCTTGTAAATTTTTTTTGGTTGGTTCTCAATTTTAGTATTAATTCTCATTCAATTTTTATTTTCTTTTATACCCCCAAAAAAAGAAGAATCATTCAACCTGCACCATTTTTCTGCAAGGAATGTGATTGAGGGGATCTTTAGCGTCATCAAAAGGAAATTCAAGGTGTCAGCTTGCTACTATTGCAGAGAAAGCTGCAAAAGTAACAGAAATAATATAAGAATAATAATAATAATAAAATTAACCTGAGAAGGAGTAAAAAAACAATAAATATTATTGCAAAAATGGATTTTCCACCCAAAATTAGGTAGGGTCACTCACTGACCCCACCCTTGAAATCCAACGCCTTATATTTTTTAAATAATTAAGGAAAGAAAGACCAAAATACCACGGCACCACTATTGAACTTTTTGGCCAATTAAATGTTTCACACGTACTTTCACGTATAGGTTTCACAACTAAAATTTGTTCAGAATTGAGGTGTTGTGTATATTTTAGGAGTTACAGAAGGAAATGTGTTCTGTCACAATTCCCGCACGCAGCCGCGGGAGGCAATGCACCCGCGCGCGGCTGAGCTACAGCACTTTCACCCTGTCAAAGCTGTGTACGCAGCCCCAGGCCTCTGACAAGTACGCAGCTGCGGGACTACAGGTTGAAAAAGTGACAGGCAGCCTGATAAACCTAGGTACCGCATAAACATGCTACAACCTACATGGGAACATTCTACATATGTAATAAATGTTCCTGTGGATAGTAGATAGTCTAAAAGTACATAAAATTATGTTCAAATAATTAAATGATCTTTATACGTATTTTTTATTAAATATAATTCAAAGTACCAAAAATGTCGAAAATAACATAATGACTACTTCTAAAAATATATTAAAATACTTTAATATACCATTATGAGAATTTCTAGACATAAATTTTTTTTGAAATACTAAGGAAACTTCTTATCTAAAAATATTACATGAATACCCATGACTTACATTTTTAAGTGATTATTTTAGTAAATAAACTAAATTTTGAAAATAAGGAGTAAAATAAATATCATGACTTTACTCCAAATATTTAATACACAATGAGAACTCACCTGAAATCAGAATATCTGTAGGAACGTCTATCAAAATAATTATTAACTTACTGGGAAAATTTACTAAGGATAATTAGTTGAATAATAAATAAAAAGGACAGATTAGTGTTATTCACACGTCCAAACATCAATCATAAAGTAGAATAATTCCCATACACTGTGGAATTAGATGCTACCCGTGTTACAGAACCAAGAACACGTGACAGGCTACCACTGGTTACCCTGCTAGGCTCAGGTTCCATCCCTTTGAGCCCCTGTACACCTCAGAAGGACAATATTGGGACTCCAAAAACTAAAAATAAAGAGCTCTTTAGAGCATATTGATACCCAGAGACTCAGTTACATTTATACCCAGACACCGTGCCAAGGTAATAAAATACTTATAAGAGATAAGTAAATGATTTATGGCTTTAGTCCGATTAATAATATCTGTCTTGAACCCTCTTTTCATCAATTTAAACTGCTGAAAAACCTTATAACCCCACTATACAGGTTTAACCCATCAGTAAACATCCCAAATAGATAAACTAAGGATTTAATAATATACCTGTGAGTTTTATTATCCTTTTTCTGTCGTGGCAGCTTGGTTACAAAGCCCTGCCACTCCACCGTGTATTTTATAGACATATTATCTTTGGGCAAAATATCCTTCAAACTAAAGGGCCCAAAGTAAGCAGGCCTACGTGTTTTCATACTGAATTCCCTGAAGAGAGGTGTTAAAGATCCCCAATATAATTGTGGCACCTCTGTAAAAATATTCAATAATCAATTTATCTATATTGATTTATGACAATAAACCATAACCAAACCAATTAACCTTGCAATAAGCTTTATCCAAATATTTTACGGATTTTTGCTGCATTTATTAAATAATATATTTATTATTTATTCTATTACCTCTGGTAGCTAAAGGATAGCAAGGGTCTTGGCATCCAGGAAGCTGACATAAGGTTATGGCCAAAGGAAGTGAATATCCACCTGAGTTAAAATCAAAAATAGTCACTTGTATGATTTTTTTCCACAATTTCATCAAGAAAACTTTCCCAGAATTACCAGAAGATGAAGACCCTCTAGAATATCAATCTTTTTAGCCAATGACTCAAGAGCCAATTTAAAGTCAAGATAATGAAGGGTTTAATTTGGAATTTTCCAATGCAGAATCCAAGAGGGCATCCAAAAAGAGAGATGCAATTGAAGCAAAAATGTGGCAAAGTTAAAAAAATCACAATTATGTTACTGTTTGATATATATTTTATTGCTATATTTTATTACTCAATATTACTAATTTAATTATTCATGAATTTTTTAAAAAAATGGAATTTCTCAAATTATTCATTATTAATAAATATTAAATAGAAATGAAAGAATATTTTCTTACCCAAAAATAGACATTATATTCTACGTTAATCAATATTAAATAAAAATGAACAAATATTTTCTGACCCAGACATAGAAATGAATAATTATTTTCTTACCCAATATCACTCAATTATTTCTGAATTTACTCACATTTCTCAGTCATTTCTGTAATTTTTACCTCATGTTAACTCACACTCAATTATCAAATCATTAAAGCTCATATTAGCTTACCAAAAAATAACCCCCCCCAAAAAAAAATCCAAGAAAAAAAACAATGAAAAAAAACTTGTGTTTTATTGATTATTTTCATAAAAATAAAAATAAAATGAACCTCCAAAAATAAACTAAAAAAACTGAAATAACCTCCAAAAAAAATCCAAAATAAAGTTACAAACAAGGAAAGAATTAAAAAAATCCAAAAAAAAATCCAAAATAAAATTATAATCAAGGAAAAAATGGTGAATGGCAAATATTTGTATTTGAGAAGAAATAAAAATTGTTTTCTTTTTAAAAAAAAGAAGATTGGATGGAACAAAAGAAGAATAAAAAATGATAATTAGTTTTCAAGTTGCTTACATTGCTCAGTCATTTCTGAAATTTGTACCTCATGTTAACTCACTCTCAATTATCAAATCATTATAGCTCATATTAAATTGCAAAAAAATAAACCCCCCAAAAAAAATGCCAAGAAGAAAAAAAAGAAAAAAAACTTGTGTTTTATTGATTATTTTCATGAAAATTAAAAATAAAATGAACCTCAAAAAATAAACTACAAAAAACTGAAATGACCTCAAAAAAAATCCAAAATAAAATTACAAACAAGGAAAAAATTAAAAAAACCAAAAAAAAGCCAAAATAAAATTACAATCAAGGAAAAAATGGTGAATAAGAAATATTTTCTTTGAGAAGAAAGAAAAATTGTTTTTTTTTCTAAAAAAAAAAGAGCTCCGGATGGAACAAAAGAAGAAAAAAAAATGATAATTAGTTTTCAAGTTGCTTAGATTTCTCAGTCATTTCTGACATTTGTACCTCATGTTAACTCACACTCAATTATCAAATTATTATAGCTCATATTAAATTACCAAATAAACTTGTGTTTTATTGATTATTTTCATAAAAATAAAAATAAAATGAACCTCCAAAAATAAACAACAAAAAACTGAAATAACCTCCAAAAGAAAAAATTCAAAATAGAATTACAAACAAGGAAAAAATCAAAAAAAAATACAAATCCAAAATATAATTACAATCAAGAAAAAAATGGTGAATAAGAAAATTTTTATTTGAAAAGAAAGAAAAATGGTTTTTTTGAAAAAAAGAAGATTGGATGGAACAAAAGAAGAAAAAAAATGATAATTAGTTTTCAAGGACAAATTCCCTGAACCACTCACTTTGTAGATCAGGGGCCAAGGCTAGGTAAACCTTGTCCAAGTCTTGGTTCATGGCAAATGCCTTGCTGGCACCCATCACCTAGCGCGGGGTCATCCTTGAATCCTTTTGGAGCGCCTGGATTGCATCAGACAATCCCCTCAATCCCAATGAGAATTCTTTTTGGATTTACTTGAGGGTGCTGTTGATCATCTGGTTTGTTTTGTTGGCCATCTCCTGGTGAGCCCTTTTCCTTCTAACCAATTGGCTTTGAGTGTTGGCCAATGAGCATTCATCTTTGGATATCTGCGGGCTTCCCGGAAATTGACTGGTCCCTTGGCTTGAGGTGATTGAGGGGTTGATGGAGTTTTTACTTGCAAACCCCGTGGCTTGCTTTCAATCCAGGATAAAATCCATTGAATCATATAGGGGGAATGGAGTACCCCTCCATTTAACAAGCCTCTTGTTGCACTAAAAAAAATAATTAAAAATTAAGTAAAAAAAAAACACTTCTTTCCAGATGGGCCCATTGCTCAACTGGGAGATCAATAGCTTGATTGAGTTGATCCCAACCGGCCCCAGTAAGGTTGCATAGTTGCTTGACCTTGCCATACTGGGCCTTGAGAGCGTTGAAGCCTGATCAACATGCTGATCCGTTCTTGGTCTTTGTACCGGCTCCTTGGTGTCTTCAAGGTCCTTTGCAATTTACCTCCAAACCAAATCCTTGCAATGATTCAGGCTGCTTGGATGGAGGGAGTGTTGCTTCAAATAAGCTTGCATCAGGTTGTTGTTGTTTGACGCAGTCCATTTTGATTTGGAGACTGGTGGCGGTGGTGGTGGCAGTTGGGTTTGTGGGGTTTGTTGGGTTGAAGGGGGAGGCACTATCCTAGAACAAAGAGAAATTTCACAAAAACAAGAAAAAAATAAATGAGAAAAAAAATTGCAAAGAGAAATGTTGAAAAACAAAATTAAAAAAAAATGAGGAAAAAATCACTTACAACAATAGGGCTGGGGGGGAGGTAGGGTTGTGATGAAGGCGGAGGATCCATGCTATCAATCTGGGGATCAATCAAAGGATCATTAAAGGGGGGGGAAAAAAAATAGAAAATGATAATTTTGATGTGAGAGGGAAAATAGAAGAAAAAAAAACTTACAACTTTATTGGCTAGTGGGGGGATGGTGTAGGGCACACAAGTGGGAGAGATGGATTAATCCTATGATGTAGGATTGATTGAAGGTTAGATGAAAAAGAAAATAGAGGCAAAAAAAAGGAAAGGGAATGAGTCATGACAAGAGGAACAAAAATTGAGAAAAGAAAAATTTTCATTGGTCTTGGGGGGGGGAAGAAAATTGAGAAAAGAAAATTTTTTTGTTGGTCTTGGGGGGGAATATTGGTTCATTGTGGGTGGTGGTTGGGGGTGGTGAGGGGACAGAGAAAGGCGGGAAAGGAGGGAAGATACGGGTTTGACCCTGTATCTCCCGCCCCACGGGAATTGGGGCCTGCAAGATACAGTGTACATGGATATGTAAACATCCACATATACCTCTTCAAACCACCCTGTATGTCACATCTGCAAAATACAGGTTGTATAGCTTTTTTGGCGCAGGGGCGCAAGATACATCCCAGTTTCCAAATGGAGCCTCAAATTTAAAAGCCAAAATACTTAGCCAATTTCAAAATGGAAATGGCACTTGCTGCCTTTGTCAAAGGATTGGCCAGCATATCTTGCAAAGAGAAAAGTTTAATTTGAATAAGTTTTCTGTTACAGTTCTTTCTTAAGCTTTTCATATTGATGTCACTGTATTTAGAATGTGGCTTAGTTTCAATTTTTTTATTTTATCCTTTAGTCCTTTGTTATCAATTACATGCAAAGGGGAATCAAACTTTGATTTCCATACTTTGGAGGTAAGATGATTTAGCTATCTTACTTTGAGATGGCTAGCCAAAAGTGCATTGCACTTGGATTCAGTGGAAGATTGAGCAATAAATCTCTGACACTGGCGTTTCCAGTAAAGGAAGCTTCCCTTAAATATGATGATGAAGCAGGTTTGAGAGAGGCAAGTGTCAGGATCATACCCACATGTGGTATTGCTGTTATTGTGAAGGTGGTTGGGGTGGCTTATTTATATGAAGATCAGCTTGTGATTCATACTCTTTAGCAAGTAGCTCCAAACCCAGTTAACTTTGTTCAAACAGAGAATCACCAGTTTTTTTGAGAACCTTGCCAAGTTGGAAACAGCATAGCTGATTTTGTGTCTGGCTAGAGTTGCTATGAAGTTTAGCTGTCCAATTGGTGATCAATAGTTGAAATTTATTCTTTTGAAGTTTTTGATCTTTTCTTCAGCTGCTGGTAGCATATGAGAGCCAGTGGAGAACCGGTTTGAGAGGGGCCATGGAAGAAGATCCAGTTCCTTGAGACCCTTAATAATGTGGTTTGGTAGAGACAGACTGATTGAGTACTCATCTGTTGCAACCTTCATTAAGAGTGAATTTTCCACTTTGTGAGCTGATGATTCTTTGAATTTATTCAGGAAGATTTTCTTAAATTTATTTACCTCTCCCACCACAACAAAATCATCAACATGAAAGAACAGGGATGTAACCCCATCCTCATGACAATAAACACAAGGGTCAAAATTTCTCTCAATGAAGCCAAAAATCTTGATCCAATTGCTTAGGGTCTTTTACCACATCAGGGGAGCTTGCTTGAAACCATAAAGCAATTTGATGAGCTTGAGATGCTTTGAATTTCTATTTGGGCCAAAAATGGTCCTAATGTAAAAATTTTCTTCCAGCGGCGCATGTAAGAAAGCTCCTTTCACTTCAAATTGAAGGATAGGGAGTTCCGTGACCACCAAGTAAATGAGTAGTTCCCTGAGAGAAGCTATCTTGCCAGTAGCTGCAAAGGTCTCAAGGTAATCTATCCCATAGCATTGATTGAAGACTTGCATGCAGAACCAAGCTTTGAGCTAGGAAAGACCGGTATGAAGATCCTGTTTGGGGTGGAAAGCACATGTGGTTTTAAGAGGATTATTGACCTCAGATTCATCAACCTCTTCCACAAACCTAGCTCTTCAGCGGTGTCAAGCTCCTTGTTGATGGGTGTGATCTATTTGGGTATTTTAAGTGCTTCATGGATGGATTTGGGTAAGTTGGTGTGATGGTAGCCGTATTTTACCATTGGTTTCAATTGCTCTTGATTGCAAAATCTTGCAAGGAGCATCTCTTGAACCAATGAGTCAGAGCTTTCAGAGTCTGATTTATTTTGATCATCCTTGGAAGGAAGAACCATTTTATTGTCATGAGAAGCATCAGATTCTGGTTACTGATCAACCGATTCAGGTTCTCTTCAATTCAGAGTCCCCACATTGACATTGATATTGTCTTCTCAATTGCCATTGAGGGGGATGTCTTTGGGTCCTTGAGATTTCAGGAACAGTAAATTCTTGGAATTGATGATCTTTCCCAACTTAGAAAAGACCTTATAGGAGAGCATTCATGGATTGAAACCTACCAGGACTTCTTTTTCACCCTTTTCACCTAACTTTGAGGAAATCTTGGTGTTGTTTAATAAGTAGATACACACAGTTCCAATGGGCTTCAGGTAGTCCTTGGGAATTACAGTACAGTGCATCAGTTCCCAGGGAGTTTTCATTCCAGCTTCTAGGGGAATTTGGTTCAGTGCAAGGAAACAGATTTGGATGACCACTTTCCAACAGCTTTTGGGAATTGAGAAAAAACTGAAAACTGATCTTAAAGACTGCATGATACTGCAAGTAGCTTGCTTGGTGTAAGAATCCAAACAGTGCTGAGCCACAGGCATTTCTGTGGAGGGGAAAGGTGCTGTTTAGGCTGCCCTCCTGAGTGTTACAAAAATTTTGAAATGTAACCGGAATCAAGATCCAGAACTTTGTAAATAAGAAATCAATGGAAGGGATGAATTTGATAGTAGTTGGTAGCAACAGAACAGAAATTTCTGAGGCAAGATGGTTTGGGAAAATACTAGAACAAAATCAGTTAAAGTTTGGTGAGAGTTCAATAGAACAAGTCAGTTGTAAGTAACAATGCACACATGCTAATAACTCTGCTTGTCAGCAGCAGATAAGGAAAGATCAAATAAATCGTACCAAACTCCAGGTTCTCAATAAAACTCTCAAACTCTCTGCAATCAAGCGCTTGAAGGTTACCAGATAACTGTGGGTGTCTGTACAAAACAAAGCAATTTTTTTTATGAATCTCTAGAAGAAAAGCAGCAACAAATTCAAACAAATATAACCCAGAACTTCTCAAGGAACTCAAGAATAGCGTGGCAGAATTCAAAATTTAAAGAAATAAAGGGAGTTTTAACACTCCAGATTTCCAGCTTAAATAAACCTCTCAGTCAAACGTGACTGGTTCCAGAAGGATAATCAAAAAGAATGATCAGACCAGTATGGTAAAAAAAGGGATCTAGGAGTGTTATAACACACTCAAGAATCCAACCAGATGGATTCTTTGTCAACCAGAAAGGCTATTGGTTGTTTATAATGGATAAGATCAAAGAGGATGGACCAAAGGTTTGAGCATGGAGGCTCAAAAGATCAAAGGGCAATCATAAATATACCCAGGATAAGGATGCTCAGATAAAGGTGAAGGGCACCACAGATTTTTTAGATTGCTTGTAGTGCTGATGATGATAGGAAATCTTGAAAAGAGGCAGGGAAGAGTCACTTTTTTTATGGGAAACAGGCTCTGCAGACTACTTACAAGAGTATGACACAGATGAGAGAGGTAATTTTTTTTTGATTGAAGCTGGATGAAAGAAGGTATATATAAAAAAATGTACCTTTTATTTTCTGAGGTTTCCCATATTTTTCACCACATCTCTCCCCAAATTACAGGCTGTGCCTAGTCTTCATCCCAAATTTGAATGTATTAAGGAAAGGAGAAATATGAAGAAATTGAAACAGAAAAATGGCCATCTCTTGATCTTGAGACTGATTGAAGAAATGAAAAATATCTTGATCCATCCAAAATAGTCCTAGAAGTGGAAGAGATAAAATAAAGAAGGCGTCCCAGGTTCTCACATATGTGGCATACAGTAGAGTTTCACAACAAAAACACAGCAAATGACCCTGGTGGTGCACAGTTGGGAGGACTTACTTCTGAGATAAGTTGCCTCCATGACAATGAAAATTCTTTAATTGATCAGCAGAGAAACTTCTGGCTAACTGATTGCCATGCAGCTCTTCCAAAAGATAAGATCCACCTTTGAATTGGAAAACAACCCAATAAGCACCATTCCAGCCATTTGAGAAGAGCTTTCCCCACTGAGTCTCCAAAGATTGATTATAAGCTGAAGCTAGATCACCAGGATTTAAGGGATTCCTGATTCAATTTAAGCACTTATCTTTCCAATACTGAACCAATTTTTCTCTTGATTCCATCATATTCTGATAAGCTTCATCAAAAACATCTTCACTTTGCTGCAGTTTCTTGGATCTAGAAGCTAAAAGATCAGTGCTTGAAAACACCTGCTCCCAAGAGATACCCAAGAAATATTCCATTTCCATAACCAAAGATAGAACTGTATTTTGAACAAAGATGATTTAATAAGGTGACTAGCCAGTTGTCTGTTTGGTTGAGATGCCATCAGAGAAGAGAACAAGAGGAAGGAATTTTCAAAAATTCTTGAAACTTTCACCAACCAGTTTAACAAGTGCAGCCTTCAAAGGAGCATTTCCTCATTCCACCATGCCTTGGCCTTCAGGATAATAAGTAGTAGTAACTCTATTTTTCCCAGGGATAGATTGGATAATTTCAGCAAGTTTTCCACCAAATTCAGAGCTACCATCAGTAGAGTAAAATTAAGCCAAGTCATAACACATTGTCCAAGTCTCATAGAGAAAAGATGCCACTGATTCAGAGCTAGGATTATTAAGAAATTTTTCTTCAACCCATCCAGAAAAATAATCTATAGCCACAATGAAATACTTAGCACCACCCGCCTTAATAATAAAAACATCCATAGCAATCCTTCAAAATAAAGTGGACTCCCCAGTAGGTTAAAAAATTTCAGCTGTCTGCCTAAGATAAATTTTTTGACAAACTTCACAACTCTTGCACCATTGAGAGACTGATTTTTTAAAAGATGGAAACCAGAATTGTTTGCATAGTTGTTGATAAGTTTTGGTTTCCCCACAATGAACAAGACCTTCATGGAGACTCTCAGGGATAAAATCTTGTTGAGAGGGGATAGTAAAAACAATAAGAGCACAAGGATCTCCTCTTTTAATAAGGCCAGAGCTTTTTAAAAAGAAATTAGAGGACTTTCTTCCAAGATATCAAAATTCTTTAGCAGAAAAATCAGGAGATTTTTGAAGAGTTAAAAGGCACTGCTCTAGTTTAAGCCAGAAACATTTCTGAAAGCCAGAAACCTTGCTGAAATCCAGAATAATCTTGAGAGGAGAAGGAGAAGACAGGATAGATTCAAGCTTTTTATTCATCAAAATCCATTCCAACATCAGGTTTGTTGTTACCAAGAGGAAGTCAAGATAAAACATCAGGAATAGTGAAAGATTTTTCAGGCCTGTGAAAATATCAAAATAGAAAAGCTGGATAAAGGCCACCCAAAGATTCATAGGAGCATTAGGCAGGCTGGGAGCATTGACCATTTCAATAATGTATCAAGCATTGACTTACAATTCAAAATTATGACCCCAGAGGACAGTTTGGAGCTTCTTCATCAATCAAGCCACACCACAGAGTTTAGTTTTGGTTGAGATTATCTGGATTCTAAATCTGAAAATAGCAAAGATTCATTTATAGCAGGATGGTCCCAAACATTTTCATCTTCTTGAGCAAGAACTTCCCCAACAGATTGATAAGTCAAATCAACAGCCAGCTTGATCTTTCCAGCTCCAGGTCCAAAGAGATCCTTTTCAAAACTATGTCTTGACCAAAAATCATTTTGAGCAGCTGAAGTGCATGTTTGCAGTCTTGGGCTCAAATCCATTCAGTATCTTTCCTGGTTAGACAACACAAGGGTGCACAGGTTTTGGATAAAGATTGTATAAAGATTTGAACATAAGTTACAACGCCTAGAAAGCCCCTAACTTCAGCAGGATTGATTGGAGTGGGCCAAGAGATGATCTTGTTGACTTTGGCTGGTGCCATCCTTCTTCCTTCCTTGCAGAGCACATGACCAGCAATTTTCAGAGCAGGGAAACAAGCAGCCAGTTTGGATCTGGGTACAGTAAGGCCAGAGTCCTCCATTCAAAACCAACTCCTTTCCAAAGTAGTAGCATATTCCCAGATGAATTGAAAAACTCCTGGATGCCAGTATAAGAGCTCATCATCATAGTCATAAACTGGACCTTTAATTTCACTATCCTCAATAAATATACTAGCATGATCCGGGATTTAATCCTGGAGGATACACATTATCTGAGCCTGATAGACTGCAACCAAATTGGTGGCACCCTGAGGCAAAAAATTAAGTTGAAACCAACAAAGATGAGTATCAAAATTAGGTAGAAGGCAAGAGATAGGATGTAAGGATTATTTTTAATAACCACTCATAATGTCCCCTAGAACATAGATAGATCTCCCAGGGAAAGATTCAACAAATTCTTCAGTAGCGGGATGAATACCAGAATCTTTAATGTTAGCTTTGTTTAGAGTTTGAAGATCATGAACTATTCTAGGTTTACCATTACTCTTGAGGACACAGAAGACAGGGATGGAATAACTGGGAGTTGACTGTTTGTATAGACCAGTACAAAATTGTTTGCAGATAAACTTTATAAATTTGTCAATTTTAGCAGCAGGGATTGGGATCTTTTTCTTTTGCCAAGGATAATTTTCAAATATGGGGATGAAATAAGGGAGGCAATAGGATTCTTTCAAGAGACCTCTCTCTTCTTCACAGAAAGAAATAGATTTTTCCCTTAGAGATAAGAAATTTTTGATCCAATTCAACTCACCAGGAAGAAGCCATCCATCTGGACCAAGTTTTACCACTTCCAGATGTTCTTCAGTGACTTTTCCATGAGGCAAAAAGGGACCAGTAAGAGATTGAGATAGACCACAGTAAGGATCACAAGATAAGGGAGGAAGCATGAGAGGAGGTTTGATATTGAGAGGCATAAGCTGGTTGACTGGTTGGACCTTTTTTGGAACTGGATTATACTTGGTGGCAAAAGAGAAAAGTTCTTGTTTCCTCCAAGAGTTGAACAGCAAAAATTGATTAAAAAAACACAGACCAAGTTCCAACGTTTTCACCCCAATGTCCTGCAATATGCTCGAAGGGTGTCTTTTCCATAAAGGGAGAACCAGGAAATAATACATTTCTCACATGTGTGGCACTACACAGGGTTTCAAAAATGATGATAGAAGATTTCCCTAGTGGCACACAATTGGTAGGACTTACTTGTACCCCAAATTTCCTCCACTGAAGCCCATATTCCTCCATACCAAAGCCACCAAGAATAGAATCAAGATCAGGAACTATTTTATAATCATTGCGGAGATTTGAAAAAGAACTGAGAGAAGATTTATCAGTCTTAAGAGTACAAGTAAAAGAAGACATAACAGATCCTGACACAGATGAAATATTTTTGGAATTTTCTATTTTCATACGTTTTTGATTTTTAATACTTTTGAGATAAGAAGAAAATGATGAGAAATAAGAGAAATAAGCCTCAGGGAGAATATTCAATCTTTGATTTGAAGTTCAAGTTTGAGAAGAACTACAGCTATCAGTACAAACAACTATTCGTCTAAAAAATGAGGGGAATTGGAATTATCCTTCTGCTTCCCCTTAAAGATAAATTTAGGAGTATGAACAGGGAAATATCTTTCCCAACAAACAGAATTCAAAGAGCAGGAAGGAACTTTGATCTTTCTACTATCAGCATCAGGGATCATGATTCTCTCCCCAACTTGATCAGAAAAAATCAAGGTAGCACCAAAATCCATTTAGAATGGTTGTCCCAAGATCATAGGACCTTCCAAACAAGTGATCCAAAAATGAAAAGTCCCAACAATATTCCAACCAATCCTGACCAGAAATTCTTCATCAATAAAAAACAATTCACAAGATTGATTCCCTATCCCATAAACCGCAGAATCAAAGCTGACCCTAGGACTGAGATTGAGTTTACAGGCCATAGAATCCAACATTAAGTTGAGCTGAGATCCAGAATCAGCAAGGAGTGAAACTTTTTTGGCTGAGTCAACAAGATAACAAGGAAGAAAACCAAGAGGAAAGGAATAAAGTTTTGAATCTGAGGAGGGAGCTGTTCCACCAGAGTCCTTCATCAGAGTACTAGAGGAGTCCTTTAATTTTTCAGGACCAATCTCCACACGTTTACAAGATACCCATTTCTTCATTCCTTCAGCAACAAATTGAGATATTGACAGCAGTTCAGCCACAGATAGATCAGAAATTTTGAGATCAGAAATTTTCTTTAATACCCCTCTCACATCATTGTGGTGATCCTTTGAGATTCCCATCTTGAACCAACCTTTGGGCTGGGTTGAGGGAGGAAGTTCAGGTGAAGCAGGAGCATGATCAGAAAGCTGAGGTGATTTAGATGCAGAAGGAGGATCAGAGTTATCTTGAAACCTCTCCAGGAGTGGCTTCTTTTCCACCACCATGTCTTCTACATCAGAGGAAGGAGGCTCAGGCAAAGATCAATGTTTAGTGGTTTCCAAATGATTTAGGAGGGCAAGGAAGGAGCCTTATGATTTTTGGGTTCCTTTTGTTGTTTCCTAGCTTGATCAGATTTATAAGCTACCACAAAAATGGAGGAGGAGATAGCTTGAGGATACCAAGGCTGAAGGGTACCACAGGAAGATTGGAAACCAAAAGAAGACTAAGATGTTGTTTAGATGCTATAAAGAAAAGGTTGAATTGCTTCAGTAAACAGAGTGATTTGGAAAGAGAACATGAGAGCAGTAACACCTGTAAATAAAAGGCTATACACCTTCACAGGAAGTGAGCACAAACAAGACAAGAAGTAGGGGGGATCTGGAAAACAGCAGACAGATGATATCAGATAGGTAGAGGACTCAGAAAGCAATAATGGAGAAGAAACAGAAATTACTAACCAGCTTCAGACACCAGAATGCAGATGGTAAAACTCATGGAGCGCACAAAGAAAAGGCATCCTGGAGATCTGAGGTGGTGACCAGTAGATAAAGTGTTACAAGATGTAGAAATGGAGTAAGCACACTGGATGGTCAGTCAAGTCAGATTTAATATGCAAGTTTCAATATTCTTAGAGGGGTTGTATTTGTGTCAAATAAAGGAAGAAACAGATGAAATAGATAGACAAACAAAGAAACAGATAGATAAAGGAACACAACCATGAAGGCACCAGTATAATTTCAACACCCTCCCTGGCTTTGGTCGTTGGTTGAGTAGTTCCTTACATTGATAAACCTCAGCTGGAAGGCAAGAGACATACGCAATACTGGTTTAGTTGGGAAATTGGCAGGATTGCTCTTAGAGTTGAACCGTTTAAATATGATTTTTCCCTTGTCAACCTCTCCCCGCAGAAAATGAAACCTCAAGTCCATGTGTTTTTTTCTGAAACTGGCATGGTTGGCAGTGTTGGAGGCCAGTTTGATGCAACCATTGTTGTCTTTGTGAACAGAAATGGGCCCTAATATGGGTTTTTCCATTACTTTCACGGCCAGCTATTTTATCCACTGCACCTCTTTGATGGCCTCTCCCGCAGATTTGTATTTAGCTTTGGTGGTTGACATTTTGACTGTAGGTTTTTTTGGCAACTTCAAACTGATGAGATTTCCATTCTAGAGAACTGCAAAACAACTGGTTGAGTGCTGCATTGAAGGACAGGTAGCCCAGTCAGTGTTAATGTACGCAACTGGCCCCTCACTTGCCTGCTTTGAGAATAAAAGACCATACCCCTGGTAAACTGAAGATAGCTGAGTGCCAAGATAGCCACATCAAAGTGTTGTTGACAGGGTTTGTTGAGGAATTGGGATAGATATTTGACCATGAAGGTGATATCTGGTCTGGTGCTTCAGCTTATGTAGTTGAGTTCACCCACAAGTTTTTGATCATTGATACTGGTTTAGAGGAAGTGGTAGTTCTTGGATTCAGTGGATGGAAAGAGTTTCCCAAACGGTTTAAACGGAGTAGAAAAGCACTTGTGTTGTGGTAGATTGTACTGATCCACTAAAGTTGAGATGTAGGTTTCCTGACTGAGATGCACAGATTTTGATGATTGTTGTATGTTCATCCCAAGTAAAAGCTCAGCAGGTCTGAGATCCTTTTTCTTGAAGTGTTTGCTAATGGATTCAATGAACAGTTGAGTTTGCGGGCTAAAAATTGCAATGTCATCAACATGCACATGCAGATAAGTCTTGTTCTTCCAGAAGACACACCTGTCTGCCCTACATTGGCAATAACCTTCTTGAATGAGCCAATTGCTTAGAGTGGCATACCACATCTGCGGTGCTTGTTTCAGTAAATAAAGCGCTTTCTTCAGTTTTAGAGTTTTTCCAGGAGACAAAGGAACATTGGAGGGAACTTGGACGTGGATGTTTTCCTTGAGAGGAGCATTCAAGAAGGCTGATTTGACATCCAGTTGGTTAAACCTCTACCCCTTCTGGACAGCATGGGAGATGAGGAGCCAAAGGGAATATTTATCACCTGTTGAGGCAAATAAGTTGGTGTAGTCAAATCCAAATTCTTGATGAAAAACCTGTACACAAAGATGGGCTTTGAACTCAATGATGTTGTTGTCCTTTTCTTGCTTGTTTTGAAATAACCAAATGCACTTCAGCCAATTGATGGAGCTAGAAGGATTAAAATCCTCCCCAAAGTTGTAGGTTTATAGATTCAATATTTCTTTTCCCATTGCGGAGATCCATTCAAACTTGTGAGGGCTTTGGAGAGCTTTGAGTAGAGTATTTGGGTCCTGGTGCTGAGGTTCCTTGAGATTCATTTCTGGACTGGGAAGAGTAGCATCACCTTGAGAATATGGCAAGATATTTTGAGCAGAGACCCTGCTGAAGTTGCAGGAGGAGATGGATCTTTGTCAAATAAAGGAAGTGAAATCAAATAGCGGGAAGTCATCTTCAGAATAATTGCCTATTCTGTACTCAAAGACTTCTTTGATAAAAGTTAAATTTGCACTTATGTGCACTGACTTGTCTTTACAATCAAGAACATTGTAGGACAAGAATTCATTGAAATACCCTAGAAGAATTCCTTTTGCACGAGTCACGTTCAGAAGTTTCTTTTGTCCTTGGGAATGAGAGAGTAAACCGCGCACCCAAAAGGCTTGAGAAATTTATAGTTGAAAGGCTTTCCAAACCAGGTTTCATAAGGTACTGATTTATTTTTGGAGAAAATTTGCAGGAGATTCAGCAGATTGGTGGCTGTTTTTACTGATTCAGCCCAAAAGGAAGTGGGCAGTTTTCTCTGGACCAGTAAGCATCTGGCTTTTTCTAAAATAGATTGATTTTTTCTTTTTGCAAGCCTGTCTTGCTCTGGTAAATACGGTGGAGCCAAGTGGTGCTGGATACCAACCTGCTTGAATTAGGAGTCAAGAGCTTTGTTCACAAACTCTCCGCTGTTCTCCAATATGACTCTGAGTACTTTGGAGTTCATTTTCCTCTCAGAGGTGGTTATGAAGTTTTTAATGGCAGAAACAGCTTGATCTTTATTCTTAAGAAATACTACCAATTTGAAGCCAGAAAACTGATTGACTATTGCAAGCAAGTATCAACAAACTCCATTGGATTGGACGGGGAACGGTCTGACCAGATCCAATTTTATGGTTTCTTGTGAGTGAGAAGCTGGTTTGAATTGCCCATGATAGGGAGTCAAAGTCATTTTTCAGCTGCAAAATATTTTGCATTGAATGTGATTGGGATACTTAGGGAACAAGATTTTGAGTACCGTGTCACTAGGATGTCCTAGACGCAAATGACAGACACTGTCTTGAGTTTCCTTGAGATGAACTTCTCTCCTTGCAGGAAATTCAAAATTTTTACTTCATAGCTCAACAAAATAATTAACCACAGTTCTTATGAGGGAAAAGAAATCTAATGAGATTTTTTACCCTGAGTGGCCAATTCTATTGATGATGGCGGACTTATTTGTGAGTCTGGAGAGAGAGATCAAGGAGCAATTGAGTGAGGGTACCAGAAGCACATCCTCAATTAGTAAGGATTTGCCAAGGTGATTGATTAGTTTAGCTTTGCTTAAGGCAGTTGCCATCAGGGATTAACCTTTGCTGCCTGTCCCAATACTCATGGGGGTAGGTCTGCATTCAATGATAAATTCAGTTTTTTTGACTATGTGGTGGGTAGCACCAGAGCTCAAAATGGGAAGCAAAAAAAAATAGGTTGTTGAGCTGAAGTTGAGATATAGATGAGCGTTGAGATGTGCCAAGGGCTGATCAGCTTCTGCCTTGTCTAGATTCTTGTTCCCTTTTCCTGCAGAGTGGAGATGTGTTTTCACCTTGGATTTGAGGCGGTCTGGTCCAAGTTTGGGATGGAAAAACCAACAATGTTTTTCAGGATGCTCTGAAAGAGGATTGTGTTTTCCTTTTGAGCAAGGATGCTAAGGTATAGGTCTCCTGTGAGAAGAGGTCTTTAAGAGGGAGGTAGAGCTGGTGCTTTTGGTTGGTTGTGAATATTCTTCCATTCTGGACGCTTCTGAATGAGCTACCTCCTTAAGTTTTTTCAGGACCCCAATCAAGCTTTTGAGTAGAGAGTGGTTTAGGAGTAGAGTATCACAATATGATAGAGGTTGTTGGGGCATTGAGCTAGGATGGTGTAGCGGAGGATTTCATGCAGGACTTCAGGCTTTAATATGGACAGCTTGTTCATCAGCTTTTGAAATTTGTGATGTAATGAGTCAGATTTCCTTTGTATTTGTAGCAAATGAAGTTGAGCCACAATTGGCCTTGATTATTAGATGATTGTGAAGCATATTCTTCACTGATTGCTTGCATGATTGCACAAGGATTGGCTTCATTAGTGCTTTTGATGATTGCATCAAATGCAATGTCACCAAGATTTTGGATTATGATGTTGGAAGCTTCATATATTTTCTTCTAAATAGTTGGGGTTGTAGGCTGAGTGGGATTTTCCTGTTCTATGATTTTCAAGAGACCTTTTCTTCTGAGGTAACTTTTAAGTTGCAGGAACCACTTGGCAAAATTGGTTTGTTGAGTAGGGGATTTTTTAACTTGGAGTTATCTTCCTTATCTTCCATGTCAAGCCTTTTGCAGTGGATATTGGGACTGTAAATCTGTTGTTTAGATTCTATAAAGAAAAGTTGGAATTTCCTCAGTAAAAATAGTCAGTGTGAAAGATAACATGAGAGCATTCACACCTATAAAGAAAAGGCCCTAGACCTTCACAGGAAGAGATGAGCACAAACAAGGCTAGCGGTAGAGGAGGATCTGGAATAAAGCAGACAGATGATATCAGATAGGTAGAGGACTCAGAAAGAAATAACAGAGAGAAACAAAAATAAATTAACAGCTTCAGAAACCAGGATGCAGATGGTACAAATCATGGAGCGCACAAAGAAAAGGAATTCTGGAGATCTGAGCTGGTGACCAGTAGATAAAGCATTAAAAGACATAGAAATGGAGTAAGCACCCTGGAATTCATTCAAGTCAGATTTAATATGCCAGATTAAATATGCCAAGAGGAGTTGGATTTGTGTAAAATAAAGGAAGAAATAGATAGATAAAGGAAGAAACAGATGAAATAGATAGATAAAGGAAGAAACAGATAGATAAAGGAAGAAACAGGTAGATAAAGGAACACAAAGATGAAGGCATCAGCATACTTTCAACATAAGATGCCTTCATAGGAGGTGGTGGCTTGTAAGAGGCTACCACATGTCAGATAGGGTGAGATGAGTCAACGGGGATGAAGGAACCATTAGGAAGAAAGAAACTGTTCCCCTTGTGGTCCAAAAGATTTTTTTCTTTATCCTTCTGGAGCTCAGGGCATAGTCCATTTCCATGACCTTCCCTATGAAATCAGTAGCAGACCAGAGTATAATGAGAGACAGAATTAGAGAGATTAGGTGTAGCAAGAGAAGAAATTTTTTTATGTATTTTATTCTCAAAAGCTTGGAGTAGCTTGGTTATCTCATTGATAGTAGCAGTTTCCTTGTTGGACTGATGATTCATTTTGGGCCTGTGGTTTGCCTCCATCTTATTCATAGTGTCTTTAGATTATTTGAAGGAAGAAGCATGGACTGGTTCAGTGGTTCTATGCTTTTCAAAAGTTAAAGCAGTTTGAAATTTCATGAATTTATCCACAGCATTCATAAGGACCGGGAAAACAGGGAGCTTGAATTTATTATCCCTTGTGGTGATCATTTATCCAGACTTGACCTATTAATCCCTAATCCTTTCCTGAACTCCTAGAAAAAAAGCTTGCAAAAATCAAACTCAAACTTTGTCCACCATATCAATGTGATCATTTTGGATAAGATAAGATTGGATGAGATTGCATAAATTTGTAAAAGACTGATATTCAGAGGCTGAAGAGACACCACCATTTGAGATGCACTGAGAGACAAGATCATCCAGTTCCTGTAAAGGAAACCGGGCTACATCTACTTTAGCCCAATATGCCAACATTGCTTCCCTTAGAAGCTTCCAGTTATGGGATTCAAATCCATTGAATGATTTGATTACTTCCATGACTTCATCAGAGAAGATCAAGAATTGTAACTTATAGGCCATGTTGTATTCACTTGCCCCATCAACTTCAGCAGCCAGCTTTGTATGACTCCAAGAACCATTCAACCTTTACCCTGTTGAACCCTAAGTTCTTGTTCTGAGGTTTTATATTGACCATCCCAGGTTGAGCAGAGGTGGTGGGAGACTGGTAGATGCTATTTCAAATAAAAGAGTTCCTAGAGGATCAAAAGAGCAGATTTCAAAAGTTGCTCACAAGTGTGGCAAGAGTAGGGTTTCATAAAAAACAACAAGAATCTTGCCCAAGCGTTGCACAATTTCAAGGACTTACGTGTGAGATAATTTGCCTCCACAGATCAGATCTGAAAAAAGAGAAACCAAGAAAAAAAAAAATATTGGATTTCAAATTTTATTCCAAACATATTTGGGACTATAAATGCCAAGTTTTCTGGTTTGATCCCAGCCCGGGGGACCAAATTCAAGACTCCAAAAAGTGCTCAGCCACAGGAAGTTCTATGGAGGGGAAAGTTTCTGTTTAGGATGCCCTCCTGAGTGTTACAAGAATATTTAAATTTAACTGGAATCAAGTTCCAGAACTTTGTAAATAAGGAATAAATGGAAGGGATGAATTTGATAGTAGTTGGTATCAATGGAAAAACAATTTTTGAGGCAAGATGGTGCAGGAAAAGAATAGAAAAAAATAAGTTAAAGTTTGGTCAGAGTTCAATAGAACAAGGCAGTTTTAAGTAACAACACCCACAAGCTAATAACTCTGGTTTTCAGCAGAAGATTAGGAATGATCAACTCAACCCCAACCAACCTCCAGGTTCTCAATGAACCTGCTCAACTCTCCCAAACAAGCGCTTGAAGGGTACCAGATAACTGTGGGTGGCTGTAAAAAAAAACAATTTGTTTTATGAAGATCTAGAAGCAAAGCGGTAACAAATTCAAAAAATAATAACCCAGCACTTCTCAAGGGAATCAAGAATAGCGTGGCAGGATTCAACCTTTAAAGAAATAAAGGGAGGTTTAACACTCTGGATTTCAAGCTTAAAGAAATCTCTTAGTCAAAAATAAATGGTTCTGGAAGGATGATCAAAAAGAATTATCAGACCAGTATGGTTGAAAAATTGATCAAGGAGTGGTATAAAACACTCAAGAATCCAACCAGATGTATTCTTCTTCAACCAGCAAGTCTATTGGTTGGTGATAAAAGATAATGTCACAGAGGAATGATCAAAGGTTTGAGTATGGAGGCTCAAAAGATCAAGGGGCAATCATAGATATAACCAGGATAAGGATGCTCAGATAAAGGGGAAGGGCCCCTCAGATTTTATTGATTAATTATAGTGCTGATGATGATAGGACCTCTTGGAAAAAGAAAAGATTTTCTTTGATTCAAGCTGGATGAAAGAACGTATATATAATAAAGTTTCCCTTTTTATTTCTGAGGTATCCTGGATTGGTCACCACATTGGCCTTTCCATTGTGCTGAGGGTGATAGGGCTTGCTCATGAGGTGATGAATCACATTTGATTTGAGAAAGGTGGAAAGTGTCTTTTTGACAAATTCTCCCCCCCCATTGTAGATGACTTCAATGGGGAATTGATTCTAATTTTTATCTTCATTCTTGGTGACAAAGATGATGGTTTTGGCTGCTGAATACTTGGTTGGCAGAGTAAAAGCAGAGAGATAACCAGATTTGTTGTTGACAGAAGTGAGAGAATACCTTGTGCCTCCCTTGCTTTGTGGATTAAGCAGAACCATTAGGTCTAGGTGCAAACAATCAAAGACCTGCCCATCTGGCCTTTCTCCTTTGTAAAGGTAGATTTGCTTATTTTTCCTTTCTTACAGGCTATGAATTCAAACTCTGAGTATGTTTCTTTCTTGATGCTGTGACCAAGATTTTTTTCTATTCTACCCAGACTGGAATGGCCAAGTGTTTTATGAAGCTTTTGGAGCTTTTTGAGACTTGTAAAGCATGCCTGTTGTCTTGTTGGAATGGGTGAGTTGAAAATCAAAAGATTATTTTCAATTATTCCATCAAGGATGAATGTTCTTTTCTTTTTAAGCAAGAAGGTTGGAGGATTGGATTTTCTGTTCACCTTTTGAGTACATCCTTTATTAATTAGAGCCCACATCATATTGAAGTTAACAGTTGCATTGGGGACCCAGGCAGTATTTTTCAGGTTTAATTTGATTTTTCCAATCCTCAGAGTGGAAGCACCAAGGCCCTTTATGGGTATTCCATCCTTCTTTTTACGGTTTTTATTATTTCATTTACGGGATGATCAGCTCTTGAGTAGGACAAGGATCAATACTTGATCATATGGATGGAACATCTGCTATCAAGGATGAATTGGTTGTTACTGGTATTTCTAAGCTGATTAAGGCCACAAAAGAAAGAGTAGTAATGAGACTCTTGCATCTTCTTCTTTGCTTGCCAAGATGAATTATTTGAAAGTCTTTCTGTTTTGAGATCAGGAAACTCTTCCCAGCAATTGGCGGCAGGATAAGATCTGACAGCAGGTTTATGCTTGAAGTTTTTGCGGCAAGGGTAATCAGAATCCAATTGATTATTGGTGTAGAAGGCAGAGTTAGTTTTGGATGCTTCCTAGGATTTACATTGGACTTCATTTTTGTGTTGAACTAGATGACTCAAAAAAAATTCACTTTCAGATGGAGACACAAGTGCATGAGCTGTGATTGCATTCCTTTCAGTGATTTGGGAAGTTTGAAGAGAATCAAGTAGCTCAGGATATCACTGGGGAGTTCAAACATAACTTTTTCAAGTTTCCAAAGATGAAGTTTCACAGAAGTAACAAAAGCATTGATGTTGTTTTGATCAAAACCAAGGTACAGAAATTTGAAGAAAATATTTGCCTGATTTGCTGCATGATTGGAAGAAAAGTGTTCTTTGGTGGTGGGCCATATGAGCTTGGGTGAGTCCTTTTTATCTGCAGTTATTATGTTGGTGTGAGTTGAACAGTCAAGCTTGGACGTAAGATAGGCCAAAGTCTTGTCATCATCTGGAATTTCCTCAAGTGGATTTGG
Source organism: Puccinia polysora (assembly GCA_025617555.3). Lineage (NCBI taxonomy): Eukaryota > Fungi > Basidiomycota > Pucciniomycetes > Pucciniales > Pucciniaceae > Puccinia > Puccinia polysora. Next base: position 22,980,065 of record CM062623.1, read on the forward strand.
AGATTTAAAGAGTTGTAGGATGCCACAAAATTGGAAAAAAATTTCCATTTTCTTTGATTTTGTTTCCATAAGAAGAGGGTTTGATTCCATTTATGATTTAAGTTCCAGCGCCTTGAAGTTCCTTTTGCCTCCAGGTTCAGGAGAAATTGGTTTTCAATCCATTCCAGTAGATGGATGAGGTTTTTTTGGCTTTGAACCGTGAAAAGAATTGAACAAGGTACAAACCTGGACCAACTGATATTTCAAAAAGGAATAAGATTAATAAAATGAGGAATTTTTTCTATGTTCCAGGATTTCTGATAAGAGAATCAAGAGATACAAACAGGCAAACACGGTTCTAGAGGCAAGATTATGGCCTCTAAAAAGACTAAGTAGAACTATGCGCACAAACAGCTTAGTAGTTGAGCAAGACCACAGATAATCTTCTGATTGATCTAACTGCTTCCGTATGTTTGTTCTGGTTTTCACAAAGAAATGTGCGTCAATACTGAGGATGAGTCAAATAGTTGATTTTGACCTACATTTGAGCAATGAGCAAGGTTGCCTTATTTAGTGAAGTAATGTCTTGAGTTCTTGAGAGGATTTTGAAAAGGAAAAGAGTTGCAATTGAGAACACACTTTCAAAATCAACTCTGACTATCTTCTCCAGATGGATCATGCTTGAGTAACTTGAACCAAATTGGTGATAGTCAAGTAACATGTCCACTGAGACACCGCATGACTAGAGACAACATCCATTAATGTACTACAGTGATTACAAGAGAAGACAGGGATGATAAGTAGTTTGTATATTGAGAGACTGGGAATCAGAGTAAGGATAAGAAAGAAAATAAAACAAATAAAATTTTTTAGATAAACAAAAAGGTAAAAAAATAATCAACAGTTGGGCCCTCAAAGCACTGGATCTCCCTACCCAATGAATATCATCATTATCAAGGGTGAGGGAAGTGTTCCTGCTTGAGAAAGTATGTGAAATTGTAAAAGAAAATCTTATTTAGGTTGGCAAACAACAAAAGCAGAGTTAAGTTAGTTAATTTACTTTCAAACAACCACCCCACATACTAGAGGGAAATATTACATGATTGTGAGTGAAAATGAATGGATTGATTTAAAGGTACTAAGTGCAAGGTGGCAAGGCTAAATTCAAATTTCAAACTGTGGTTTGATGGATCAACAAACAATGAGGGGGATGAGGTGTTCCAAAGTCAGGGAAATAAAGCCAAGCTCAATGTCAAGACTGGATTTAGAAAGATGAAAGAACGTATGAAATTGACTCAATGAGAATACAATATTTGGGCAGGAAAAACAGCCTTTATAAGGTCATCCAAAGGTGACTAGATAAAGCCTGATGGATGGCCAACTGAGGATAGGGAGAAATGAGGCAATTAATGACAGGAAAGGAATGGGAAAATGAAATAACAGTACAATTTTTCCCAAGGTTGTAGCATAGGTGCAAGAAAATAGAATATGAGCATACAAGGATGTAATAGATGAGACTGGAAGGAATGACATGTGAGGAAAATGTGAATATTCAGATGTAGCTTATGCAGGGAAGGGAGCTAGTCCATTGGCAAACTATGCAGTTGATGTGGCTAGCTAGACATGAGTGCAAAGTAGTTGAGTGCGTGACCAAGAATGGAAGTTGAAGGGTTGATGGTACCCAGGGTAGAAGATCAAAGCTTGAATGGATGGTCAATTGGTATTAGAGCTAACTGGGAATATTTGCAATTATATACTGAGTTTCCAAGATTGGAAGGGTGTTACACAAGCCAAAGGTAGCAAGCAGAAGGCACCATTTATGTTGTGCTTTATTTGTGTCATGCTTATTGCCTGATGGAGATGGTACTGGGGAAAAGGATATGTCAAAGTGAGGAAGACAATAAAACTTAACCTTGGAGCATGAAAGCAGTTAATTCATGCCCTTCATGGATCAATTTTTCAGAAACTGAATTTTGACTTTCCTGACCATGATTAAAAATCAGAACAAGGAGTGATGGTTCTTTTCATTATCAACCAAAAAAATGGGTAAAAAGCCCCTGAAAAATGTTTAAAATTTAAGAAATATGCCTTTAGTTTGAATAAAGTAGCTAATTAAAATCTGGATATCATTTTTCATTTGAGATAATACGCTTATGCAAAACTCTTTCAAATCTTGAAGCCTCAATTATACGTTCCTACAGTACTGCTGTTTTTATCAAATTTGTGATGCATGTACAGGCCCATCCTGGTGAGTGTATTGGTTCAAAGGCCCAGCTTGAAAACTGGATATGATTATTTTTTAAAATTCAATGAGAACCCAGCTGGGGTGATGTTGTGTTCCAACTTTCAAGGTTCATATTTGCAGCAGTTACATTCTCCCAAGATTTATTTATTTACTTAATGTTGAATTTTCTTCAAAAGATACTTGAAATTTTATAATGAATTTCCATGAGTTAAACATTTAAGAAAATTTTGTAATCTATATCAAACTCATTTTTCAATCATAAATTACCAAAATATTGTGAAAATTTCAAAGAAACCTTGATTTCAAATTGAAACTCATTTCAAGCATGAATAATATTCAATTGCAAAATTGTTGTAGAATATTTCAACAGAATTTGTTGTGTGGTTATTTGGGAGTTATTTGAATTGATTGGGGGAATTAGGACAAAGTTTAAACCCAGTTGTAACAAAGTTGAGAAATTTTTACATGTTGGCACATGCCAGAATTCGCCTATATTTTTCCCCTGCTGTGTACCTTTTAATTTTCCTGTGAGAATATTTTTCCTAGTTCATCTGTAAGGATTTAAATTTGTACAAAAAAAGAACAGAATGCAGGTGAGGAAGTTTTTTTTTGGAAGAAAGGTTGGAATTTTTTTTTTGGGGGGGGGAAGTAATGGAGTGATGGGCAGACATGATTTCCTGGACTGTATTTAATGGGTACAAATTGAATTCATCATTTGGGGAAGTTTGATTGAGTTTATTATTGTCATTTAGAGTTACAGGTTAAAATTATTTTTGTTTTGAGTAATTATGCTGTCAAAATGAATCATTAAAATTTCTTATTTAGCAGTTTTAGAAAATTAAAATGGTTCTTCAAAATAATTGTTAGAGGAGATGTATTGTAGAATGTTGTATTTTTCAATTGTGTTGGTTTAAAAAATTGATAATTTGAATTAGTTTTTTTATCAGATAATCATAATTCTTTGTTCTGTTGCTCAAAATCTTGCATTTATATCATAGGCTTCCAGAGAACTGTCCAGGTTTCTTTTCTCACATTTCAATCCACACAAAATTCCAAAACATTAGACAGCATATGGAAAAAACTGGATTTGCAAGGGAAAAATTGGTTCCAAGAATTTTTTTTGATATTTTTCCTCTATCAGTTTTCCCATGAATTTTTTTGTCAAACCAGAAAGAAAACTGAAACTCTACACTTTATATCCTTTTTAATATTTTTTTTATTCTTACTCACTAAGAATACAAGGGAATTCTGGTCTGCCATAATTAAAATGTTGACAGAAAAATTTAAAAAGTAGTGTTGGAATATTGTATTAAAGGCTCTCAGACTTTCTGATAAATTTCCATGCTCATCGTATTTCCATGCTCATCATTTTCCTTTTTGCTTGTGTGATTTCATTATCTTATCCTGTTTGTCTCACATGCACTGCATTGTCCTTTCTGAATTTGTGTTTCCATCTCAATATCTTTTTTTTCCTTTTTTAGAAACAAACAATACCATCTCTAGCTTAAATACTGCCCATTTTTCTTTCTCTAAGTTTCCTTATCACTCCGCTCATTGCTTCACTCAAACAACTGTTCCACAATCCTTATTTGTCTTAAAAAATTTAATCCTTAAATCTCCTATTCTTGTTGCTCACCTTTCAGGTATATTTTGATCACACATTTCCTTCCATCTTTCTATTTCTATCTGATATTTGAATCCATTACCTTTCATCTCTCAATTTCTAAAAGATTTACATCCCCATTGCTACTCAAATCAACAAGCAACACACAAGAAAGCTTAACTTTGGCTTAACTCTGATGCCTCATGGCAGGGATAGAGCCCAAGGATAACTCAAAATTTACCATCTTGGTTGGCACTAAATTCAGTGAATGGCAAACGCACTTGTAAATCCATTCAAAATCAAAAGATCTTATGGAGGTCTGTGAAAAGGACCCCCCTGAGGATGCTACTGCCTTCATTTTTGATAAATTTCCTAAGCTTGGCTATGAAGCGGTAGGACTGATCACCAGTTGCATCAACCATACTGTTTTCATCTCTGTTATGAATAATACTACAAAGAAGAATGGCACTCTACTGTGGGAAATGATTGATGACCAGTATGGTTCTATGTCAGCATCCAATTTTGGTTGAGTATGGATGTCATGAATGGCACTTGACTATGAAGGAAACCTTGGAACCTTCATACCTTGTTGTAAAAAGGGACTCATAGATGTATCAGCTGTTAATGTGGAAATTCAAAATGACATCCTTTCCTATACTATTTTGGGAAAGCGCTCTAAAAACCCACAATTATATAACCTTTTAAATGGATTAGTTATTGCTGAAACCTGCAGTAGAAACACCATCTCTTATCCTGTCTTGATTACAGAGTTACATTTATCACCTCAGCACCAATAATCAATCAGCAGCTGAGAAAGAGACTATCTAAGCAACTGCTATTGTCACCAATTCTGATTCCAACTTTCCATTGAAATTTTTCTACTATTACTCCAATGGTCAACACAATCCTAAATTTACTAGTCATTAACCTGAAACATGCTATATCAAATTTCCTCCTCTTTGAAATCAACAACAGAAAAAAACTGTTGCAAACCCACCACTCACTTTACATATCCTCAAGCCTACATACCTGAAATTCAAGGGAACAATCATGAGGAAGAGGAAATCCTTCACATTGGTGCAACAAATCATATTTTTGGACAGCATAGCATCTTTTTCACCTTTCAAGAATGTGAACCCTTCTCAATCAGCATGGGAGATAACTCAAGTTAAATGTTTGCTCTGGGGCAAGGAGATGTACATCTTCTTGTGGTAGGATCTCTACTTTTCCTAAAATAATGTCTTTTTGTTCCTAAAATCAGAAGAAGCCTCTTTGAAATTCTTCCTCTCATTGCCTCTTCCATCACCATTGTCAGAGATCAAGATAAATTTTTTGTAAAGTATTGTCAAAAAAGGCTTTTTTTGGGTCACCTACAGGTTCAATTAATGAACATTCCCTATGAATCTCCAAGTGAAAATCTGACCAAATCATCAGCAAAACTTTGGCATCAGCATCTTGGAAATCAATGATGAGAAGTTATGAGATCCCTAGGCCTATCCGTTTCTGGTCTAATACCTTTTACCACATGTGCTGAATCCAGATTGACATTGCTTCCTCTTCTTGGTCACCTTGATTCCACTTTCAAAGTCCTTGATTGTATACATCTTGACCTTTTGGGGCTATCAATTGGCCTTTGGTCTCTGGCTTCAAATATTTCCTAAAGTTTGTGAACCAACATACTTCCTTGAATTTTGTTCAACTCTTGAAGAGAAAATTGGAAAAATTTGAAGATTTTGTCAAACTCAAAGCACTGGTGGAAACATTCCATGATTGAAAGGTAAAACAGGTGGTCTCCAATCAAGGAGGGGGATTTGACAATCACAAATTTCAGAACTTGGCTAACAAGCATGGCTTTGTTCATAAGTTCTCTCCTACAGAAACTCCTCAGAACAATTTTATTTCCAAGAGAGCCAATTGCAAAAATCTCAACAAGGCTAGGTGTCTCCTCTAACAATTGGGGCTCAACAATTCCTTCTGGGCAGAGGGGGTAAATATGGCTTGTTTTCTATCTAATCTCATTCCAAGAATTTCTAAAGGCAATCAACCGCTGTTCTGCTTTTAGGGAGGGATTTCCACAAGGATTAAAAAATTACAACCCTTTGGGTGAAAAGCCTTCATTGATGTGCCTAAGAATTGTTGCAATTGGAAGATGGGACCTACAGGGGACGCAAGGGTCTTTCTGGCTTATGAAAACAAGGCTGCTACCCATTGTTTGCTCCATCTTCCAGAAAAACATGTTTTCATCTCTTGAAATGTCATATTCTTTGAGAATTAGTTTTCTCTGCATCACTCTGTCTCTGATCCCACTCTGTCCTCCAGCAAGCAAGGGGGGTTTGTAGTCAAGGAGGACAATTTTTTTGATTGCTTAGATTAGTTGGCTCCCACGGTCACCCTTCCAATTGAGAACTCCACCATGTCCTGCTCTGATAATCATTATTTCCATTCTCCTACTCCAAGGCCTGACAAAACTGTTCATGATTACTTTTATTTGTCATTGTTGGATCATAGCCCCAAGCACTTGCATCCTTGACTCATGGTGATTCTCCCAAGAAAATGAACAATCTGGACTGGCAACATTGATCCAATTCACATATCACCTTATTCCCAATTACCAGCAGCCAATTTGGCCTACCTGGACAACAAACTTGTAACTCAAAGCTACAAAAAAGGCACTGAATGCCCAGAGAAGCATCATTGGATGGCTGCAATAATCCAGAATCTCAAATCAATGGAAAAACTAGGGTTTTGGGAGGTGGTTCCTTTTGATTGACAGAGTGGGGTTGGAATGGTGTGGTATTTTGAGAAGAAACCAGATCATGAAGGCAGCTTACTTGAATATAAAGCTTGATTATTTGCACAAGGATTCTTGCAGGTACCTGGTATAGATTACAAGCAGACTTTTTTATCAAATGGGAGTCTTAATTCCCTTTGTTCCCTCATCTACTTTGCTGCAGCAGCAACAACTTCAATTTCAGAAAATGGATGTTAAGAGTGCTTTCCTGAATGCACCTCTAGAAGAACTTGTGAATTTCACTGTTCCTTGTGGCTTGAAACTAGATGGAACTGACAAATGTCTGTAGCTCAATAAGGTCATTTAGGGTCTGAGGTAAGCGCTGCTTGCTTGTTACAATCAGCTCTTGGGATGGCTTGTTTTCAAGGGTTTCTCCTGCTATGTCTCCAATGCATGTGTCTTCTTTTGGGATGATGATTTTCCCTTCTGGCTATTTTTTCATGTGAACAACACAGCCATCTGGGGTTCTGATCTAAGAGTATTCAAGCAAGAAATTGGCTCCAAATTTGACATGAAGGATCTTGGAGATGCCAAGCTTTTACTTGGTGTACAGGTTAGTAAACTTGAAGACTTCATTGAACTGTCTCAGTCTCTTTATTCAGAATCAATATTGCATGAGTATGGCCTGATGGACTTCAAATTGATAAAAACTCCCATCATTCCTGGTTTTCACCCTGATCCACCTACCAAAGATGATTTTGGATGTTCAAGGAGCCCAGACATAATTATTGCAAGGCTCTCAGTTGTCTTAGTTACCTTGCATTGGCTACTTGAACTGATTTATTGTTTTCCATTAGCATGCTATCTCAGTATTTAGAAAGTCCCGGCATACAACACTGGTGTGCCTTCATCCATGTCCTCAATTATCTACAAGGAACTTTGAATTTTGGTCTGTCCTATCCAAAAGTGTGTTCTGCACCTCTAGTCAACTACTCCAATGCAGGTTGGGGCTATTGGGAAGACACCAGAAGATTTGTCACAGGCTACCTAGCTCCCTTTAATAATTCTCTGATTGTGTGGAGGTCCCAAAAACAACCTACGGTCTTGATTTCAACAGCTGAAGCGGATTACCAAGCATTGACAGACCTTGCTTGTGAAGTTCTCTGGCTATGAAAATTCCTCAAAGAAGTCCATCTGGCTGTCAAAAATGGGCCTACTGCAGTATTTGATGAAAATCAAGGTTGCATCAAAACAGAAAACAATGACTGAAATCCCAAATCTTGGCAAATAAACCATGTAGAAATTTAACTACATTTTTTGAGGGAAGTAATTTGGAATTAAGAAATTTGTCTCATCTATGTTCCCTCTGGAGAAATGCTTGCTTATTTTCTGAACAAGCCTTTCTCCCATCCTGTTTTGGCAAGGGCTATTGAGTGGCTAGGTCTCTCAAGTCTGAAATCCAAGGGGGGTGTTGGAATATTGGATTAAAGGCTCTCAGACTTTCCAAATCAACGCTCACAGACCATCTTAATTTCTCTTTTTTCCATAACTTTCCATGCTCATCACTTTCCTTTTTGCTTGTGTGATTTCATTATCTTATCCTGTTTGTCTCACATGCAATGCCTTGTCCTTTCTGGATTCTTGTTTCCATCTCAATATCTTTTTTTTCCTCTTGTACAAACAAACAATACCATCTCTAGCTCAAATACTTCCCATTTTCCAGACTCTAAGTTTCCTTATCACTCCGCTGTGGTGTCAATATATAGCCTCAGATCGGGAACTGCGTCGCGGCCTGCGCGCTCAGCATCTGGTAGGTCGGGCTCAGCAGTTGGGGTGCGCGCGTTCTCAGCAGTGGCCGCTGCGGGCTCAGCAGAAGGCGCAGCAGGGCGAAGCACGCAGCTGCGGGCCGGGTCTGACTAGGGGAGGCGGGCTGCGACCCGCTTGGGTTTCCGACCCAGTGATGGAGCCGGGCAGATCAGGTTCTCGGGCGGTTAGTTAGGGAAGGAAAGGGCGGAGCGATCGCGGGGCTATACCCATGGACGACCGCGCGCAAGCGCGGGCCGGCTACGGGACTAGGAAATTCACGACGGCGCGTTGGGCGGATACGGGCAATTGCGGTGAACTTCGAGAAGCACGTGGCGGAGGGCCGCGCCGCGGGGGACGAACCAGATGCGTGTAATGGCAGGCAAGCAAGCGGAATAGGATACGGACAGGGTACAGGTTAGGATATGGGATAGGGTTTTTGGGCCTAGGGTTTCCTTCTTCATTGTTGTCGGGTTGTTCATGTGCTTGTACTTAGGTTAGGGTTGAGGGGGAGGGCTCAAATACCTTTCCCCTCAACTCTGGGTTGTAGGGGGGGCATCTTACAATCGTATCATCAGGAGGCGGGGAGCAGAAAAGGGAGCGGACATAGGAAAACAGAATCCCTCCCCTCTTCTCTCCTTTTCTCCTCTGGAGGCTCTCAAAAACTTCTCTTTACGCTTGGTATCTAATCCTTACAGACGCTTTGACCCAAGAACTCCTGAACCTGCGGCAACTTTGTGAGGGATAACCTCTAAAGTTTCCACACTGCTCATTGCTTCACTCAAATTAACATTCCAGAATCCTCATTTGTCTTAAAAACTCTAGTCCTTCAATCTTCTATTCTTTTTGTTCACCTTTCAGGTATTTTTTTCTTCACACATTTCCTTCCATGTTTCTATTGCAGTCTGATCTTCAAATCCAATAACTTTCAGCTCTCTATTTCTAACAGGTAGGACAGAAGTAAGAGAAAGGAGTAAAAAATATTTGAATCACACAAAAGGATCTTCTACCTTAGGGTATGAACAATTTAATATAGGACAGAATTATAACAAAAACTTTGAAAAAAAGGACAAAAGTGATAAAGACCAGCATTGTTTTCTGAAAATGCATATTAAGATCTAAATCTTTTTTAGAAAAATAATCATTTAAAAATCTCAGATTTAGCTTTTCATGTAATTTTTATCTTTTCTGATGCTCCATTTTTTATTATTTTGTCCAATGTGAAACTAAAACAAATTCCTGCATTATTCTACATGTATTTTTTGCACAAATATTTATTGAAATTCTATACACATAAGAAATAAAGCTACATAAGCTCTTGGTATTTAGAAAAATTAATCAGTTGTTTTTGTTAAAGAAGCTTTATCCAGAAAAAAGTCAAATTTAAGAGTGAAATTCAAGGCTAAGAAAGTGATCAAATTTGGAAAGCAAGTGAATCAGGGCCCCCATAATTTAGTACATGGATACTTGTGCAATCAGAGCCCTTGGGGAGATTGGTAGGATCCAGCTGTGTTGAAAATGATTGGTTTTTTTTTTTGAAAAAAAAAAAAACAGAAACATCAATCAATTTTCATAATTAATATTTGAATTTTCACAAATGATTTTTTATCTACCTTATTTGGGCAGCAAGCGGGCACCCCAGATCCCAGAATGCAATAGAAACCAACGCTTGAAACACCCCCAGGAGGAATGACTGAAAATTTTCAAAAAAATTAGTTTCATCAAGATTTCAATTTGAATTTCTAGGGTGAAAAAAAAATTCTACCAGGAACACTATTTTTGATTTTACAAGCAGGAAAAGGTCTTGCTTTGCTTTTACATATAGATAAAACAGGGTTTGCATATATGCAGGTGTCGTAAAATCCCGTTGGAGTCTGATCAAACAACAAAACTTTTCAGGAAAATATCTGACTTCCATTCCAGTTCATAACAATTTCACTCATCAAACTTGTTTTACTTACGGTTGGAAGCACTGGTGTTGGGCAGCATCCAGGGTTGAAACCATCATTGGGACAAGTGAACCCGCTTGCAGTGAACAATGGAGCAATTACTTTCATTTTTCAACCAGTCAGCTGCAGATAATGAAAAATGGGAAATTATCTTGAATGAATCACCTGCTCTGTTTCCATTATTAGATAGGCATGCTGGACTGAAATTTTTTCCTAAAAGTTGACACTGCGAACCTCCACCTGTAGGTGGGGCTTTTGTCGCTGGATCACAACCAGAAGCACTTGGTCCGGAAGTTGCAGTAGGCTTTTTTCAAAGAAAAATTCTCAAATCGGTTGTTATTAGTATAAAATTTATATTTTCATAAATATGCAAGTTACAATATACAGTTTGTTTACTCACAGCAGTTGCAGCGCAACAGGCTGTACTCGTTGTATCACAATTGTAACTGGCCGCTGATCCACCATCCAACGGAGGCTTCACTTTTCAAGTCAGGAACTCGAATATGATTTCAGGAACCTTTGATGTTAATTTTTCCAAAAAAAAAAAACAAAGAAGAAACAAAAGAAACAAAAAATCTCCCAGCGTTGCGTACCTGCTCCAGTGCCCCCCCCAGGTCTGCATGCAGGAAACGGCTTTCCCGGTGTGTTACATTGGAACGCCCCAAGAACACCGTATATGCTAAAACTAATGATAGGAAGGGCAGAAAGAAAGGCTTCGAATACGCTTGGGGACTGCATGATTTGAAAAGATGAAAATTGATCCAATATTTTCCTGGAGGAGACAACCTTATTCTATCCAATTTCCTTCGGTTTTCTGTTTTCTGTTCTCTTTTGTTTTTTATGTTCTTAAAGTGAGGTGAAATGAAAAATCTCTAGGGCTACGTCAAGCATACGATGAGTGGTGTTAAAGAAGAAGAACTTTTGGAGCGTCTTTCTTCGACTGGTAATTTGGGCGTGCTATAGTCCAGAAGTAGAGAACGTTCCTCAAGTTGGCCATCATGACTGATCCTGGCTTAGACACCCAAGCTACCCTTTTATTGATTCCGGACCATATTGCTCCGTTGCTCTTTCCAGCAGTGCATCGGTGGATACTGCTTAGCTGCCCGAATCACTTCCATTCCATGAAAAAATTGAAACGATGAAAACTCCCGCTCGGTTCCCCAGCAGCATATCGACAATGTACTGTCCCGGGAGCCTAGAGCGAGTGCCGGGAGAGACGTCCTGGGCCAGATGCAGCAGAGGTGGGTTATTACCTCTTAGCTACCAAGTGATACAACTTAGCCTCTTCGGCGACTGTTTTGGATCATGAAGCCATGGTAATCATGATAGCCCGAACTCGGGAGTGAAGCGTTAGCATGGAGGCATTGACGTCGCGACGATTCAGACCCGATGAGACCCGTCGCGCTGTCAGTGATGGATTTAGGGGCTGTGGAAGCTACTCAAGTTAGACAATTGGGATTGCAATGTAGATTTACTATTTCTCGCTAGCACACGATAAGGGTCACAAGTGTGATCTGGTCTGAGCTGGTGCCTTGTGTTTTATTGCTTGGAAAATAAAAAGGAAGGACGATAGATGACAAGACTGTCTTTTTGTGAGTAGGTGACCTGGTCGCTTCGTGTCGAAGCAATGGGTGGCGGAGCGATTGTTTTTATAAGACACATCCCGTCCTTTGGGTGTAGCATCGGGAAGTGGAACAGCATGGGAAAAGGAATACATGATGGAAGAAAACATTGCGGGTCGGTAAGCAGGTTATCCCGGGTCATCTTCTTCGCCTGTTCTGTGTTTCGTCTCGACGAGTTGCGGGTGCAACAGGTCTTCTCGAGACGGTTCTCATCAGTATTTTTGGCGCTTCGTCTCGTCGGTTGTATGGGAGGTAGTGGGGTTCAGGTTAGCTGGAACACATTTGTGTCTGGTTTGTCTTGCTCGGCAGTGGGAGAAGCTGGGCTTGGGCTTACTGCTATTTTTATGCCCTTTGCTTCTCTCCGCATCTGCTACCGCACAATGCCCCTTCTTTGTCTCACTCCAACAGTCACAGCCCAGCAATAGCTTATGGGATGGTTGACATCCGTAAGAGGCAGCGTACAGCAGACAGCACCCAGGATCAACAGGCCGAAAGTGAGCAGACTTCCTTACTACAACCAGCCTCAGATCACGAAACTAACACGCCATCAAGAGTCCCTCGGCAAGATCTTGAGAGATTATGATCCTATTCTTTATTGCAGTCACGTTATGAAAAATCAACTCTTATAGAAATAAGACAACCTTTGGCGATTTAAATGAATGAAACAGACAGGATAAGTAAAGAAATAGAAGGCAGACACGAATCAAGATGAAGCACGTGAAAGACGAGATAAGAGTCCAATAATACCTTTGGGAATTGCTCGTCTAGCTTGGCCTTGCCACCTGAGACGTATACGACAGATGGGAGTGAGCTGCTTCTGGCTCCTCCTAAATTCGCATGTCGGGGTAAGGCCTTCGTTCGTAGAGGGTTAGGCGGTTCGATCTCTAGTTCAGCTTCAGGGTGGTCTCGTTCGTCCTCGATTCGTTTGCCCTCGATCTCTTCTCCTTCCGCCCTTCCACCTCCTCGTCTATCCAAATGTGCTTCGACGGGTGCTCGGCGCCTTGACAGGCGACTGTGCCTGCGCGCTGCTTCGAGTGTCAGACTGACAGCCGGGGCATCAGCTAACACTCCTCCTTGTCACGGCTGGAGTCATGCTCAGCATTCTTCTAGCTTGGATGACCTTTTCATACCCTAGTGATTTGGTTAGGACATCGGCAATCATCTCTTCAGACGGGCAGTGCTCGACGGATAGGAGGGATTTGGCCACCAAGTCACGAAGGTATTGGTAGCGAACTTCGATATGCCTTGAATTCGGATTCAGCTGAGCCTCTTTGCTTAGAAAGTGGGCTCCACGATTGTCATTCATGACGACCGGACGAGGGATCTGGACGCCCAGGCCGAGTAGCAGGGTGGGCAGGCACCGCATCTCCTTGGCGCACACATTCCTTGCTACGAATTCCGCCTCCGTAGCTGACTGAGAGACGACCGATTGTTTCTTAGAGCATCTCCAGCAGCGTCGGTAAACAGTGCGCGGAGGTAAATTTACCAACGCGGGGCCCAAAAACAACCTCGACCAGCAGTGTCGCTACGGCGGTCGCTATTTTGCATGCGTTGGTAAATCGGCCTCTCGCGTCGCTAGATCTGGAACAATTTACCGACCGTGAAACCGGGAAATAGTGCGCCCACCTTGAAAGCGCACTCTCGCGCTCTTCCCATTGTCCCATTTGGACAGCGCGGGTGATGGGTTTCAAACATCAGTGAAATCTCACTTACCTCTGGTTTTACCGACGCTGCTGGATGGCGCAGCAATTTGGGTTGCTAAACGCAGCAGATGGGTTGGTAAACTCAAAGGAAGCGTCTGTATTTTACCAACGCTGCTGGAAATGCTCTTAGCAGCCCAACAGATTGGGTTGCCAAACAGCGTTATGACATAACCGGTGGTCAACTCTCTGGTAACTGCTGAGGTGCTGTAATCAGCGTCTGCCCGCCCCCCAAGACCTTGTTCTGCGTTGTCAGAGCACCTGAAGTGAATACCCCTGGAGGAAGTGCCCTTGAGGTACTGGAGTAGATGCTTTGCAATGTTCCAGTGAGCTTCAGTTGGAGTGTTGACATGGTGCGGAAGCATGTTGATGGTAAAGGCAATGTTGGGCCTTCTGCTGATTGATAGATGAATCAGCATCCCCACTGCTTTTTGCATGAGTTTCATGTCAAACGGAGGGGAGTGAATGGAGATGAGGTGGTGCAAGTTGAGGGGGGCCAGAGCCTGTAGTGGGTTTGCAGAATCCATCTTTGGCTTGCACAGGGTCTTCAAGCAAAAATCCAGCTGATGTAACGCCACAGAGCCGTAATCCTGCCAGTCCAACATGTATCCAAGATGTTGAGTTGGACATTCCTGGACATGGATGGAATAGTTGCTTCTGCTTTGGTCAAGGAGTTCAAGTAGCTGATCACAATTGAGACCCACCAAAAGACCGTCGTTGATGTGAATATGGAGCATTGCCATCCTGTTGGTGTTAACAAAAAGAGACCCATTGCCCTGCAACAGAGTAAGCCCCAACTTGGACAGAGTAGCAGAGAAATTGGATTTCCAACAATGTGGCGCGTTTTTTGTCCCGTAAAGGAATTTTTTTAGTCACCATACCCAATTTTCCTTACCTGGTACCTTGAAGCCCATGACCTGCGCAATGTAGATTGTTGCATCAATGTTGCCATATAGAAAGGCTGTCTCCACATTGAATTGGAACACACATGATAATTTCAGTATTGGATTTCTTGGAACTAAAAACCAGCAGCCTAAAAACAGAAAGTTAGAGATTAGACCAGCAGATTCATATATGAGAATAGAGAACAAGGAGGATGAAAATAATACCAACAGCTAGGACTATGATCAGAGTCAGGATAGTATGAACGGTAGAAGAGAAGATGAGGCTAGAGAAGATAAGCAGATAAATGAAATAGACAAGAGTCAGAGTTGTTGGACATGAGAAATCATGCGGATAGATTGCTTACCAGACAAGAGCACACAAACTATAGAATTGAGTAATTGAGATGATAGATAAAGAATTATGGTGAGGTTTGGTTTGTAGAGAAAAGGGAAAAGAAAGATAAGAGAAAAAGAAAGATAAAATAAAGAAAGAGATTGATTGAGTAGTTGTGATGAGAGTTTATTTGTGGAGAGAGGAGAGTTTGTAGAGAGAGAAGATTTTGTCAAGAGAGAAGAGAAAAATGTAGAAAAAGAAGAACAAAAAAGAAGAGAAAATATCTTAAACAGAATCTTGAGAGTGAGTCCCCTGTTCATTCTTGGGGGAAGGAACATCACTCAGAATAGAGTGTTTGCACTCATTTCCAGGGTGCGCGGTTATAATAGTCTAAGGTAGAGAGAAAATTTTAAGGAGGCAATTCTCAACACTCCACATGGCTGGTAAGTGGATCATCCAAGAGATTATTTGTCACAAGTGGTGAATATTCTTTTTTGTAACAATTCAAGAGAACTGATTGAGGAAGCTTTTGTGATAGAGTCTGCAACCATGGGTTGACTAGGAATAAGGTTCAGTTTGAACTCCTGATTTGTAAAACCTTTGCAAAGACCTTCTATTTTTATGTCTATATGTTGTGACTTTGAGTGAGAGCCAAATTTTTTTTACCTTGTTGTCCAAGCCATTGTTGTCTATATACAACATAGTTTTAAACTCACAGCTTTGAGAAATCTTGCTGATGAGATGTCTAATCCATTTAACCTCAAGAGAGCAATCAAGCAGGGCATTCAGTTCTGAATTGGTAAAAGAATAGGTGATATTCCGTTGTCTAGTTGAGTTCCAGATAACCAGGCTTCCATAATGAAAAATAATGTATCCGGTTTGAGATTTTCAAAAAGCAGGATTGTCTCCCCAAGTGGCATTGCTAAAACTCAAGAGGGCCTCCTACTCAGGATCATATTTGATGGTAAGTTTGAAATTTTTGGTTGTCTTAAGGTACTTCCATACTTTTTGGACCTCCCGCCAGTGACTCATACCAGGTTTGGCATTGAACCTAGCCAGACTGGATGCAGAAAAGGAGATGTCTGTACAAGTATACTGTGATAGATGATTAAGAAGACCAATTGCGGATCAGTAGTTGATATTTAACTGACAGAATTCTGCATGATCATCATCAGAGGCAGGTTTGAGATTGAGGTTTTGGGTTAGCGGAGACATTGTGTCTTTGCAAGACAAAAGACCAAGTTCTTCTAGCCCGCAATCAATATGATTAGGTTGACTTAAGAGGATTTGATCATCTTGAATCTCCATGAGCATTCAAAGTATGGTTTTGGGTGGATGACAGGACAAATTCTGGAATTGACTAAGGAAATTTGATTCAAAGACGTCGGAGTTACCTACATGAATTAGGTTGTCCACGTGGAAATATAGAATTTCTTTTGTCTTGATATTGAGGTAGAGAAAAGGATCACTAGTCAACTCTTCATATCCTTGAGACTTGATCCAAAACGTAAGAGTTTCAAACCAATTCTTGGGAGATTATTTCAAACCATACAGAGATTTTTTAATTGGATATTTCCTACTTGAACCTTCTGGTGTTCTTATAATAACCATTTATTCCAGAGGAGCATGAAGAAATGTACCTTTAACTTTGAATTGAGTGAGTTTCATCTTTTATTTCAAAACATATAAGAGGGCCAATTGTAGAGATCCAATCTTCCAGTTGGTGCCCAAGTTTCATTGTAATCAACTCCTAATACTTGATTGAAGCCTTGAAAACATAAGCAAGCTTTGTATTTGACTGGTTTGCCATGGCAATTTTCCTTCACTTTGAAGAACCAAGCTGTATTTAGAATATTATCCGGATTTCCATAGTATTCTTCCCAAACGTCTTGCAATTCTATACCATCTAATTCAATTTCTGTAGCCTTCTTCCACTTAGGCCACTCGGGATATTTGCATGCGGCTTTATAGGAAGGGGGTTTGAAATAATGGTGGAACCCATATTGTTGGGGCTTCTTGGTTTCACTTCTGGGTCTTTGATATGCAGATGGCTCAGGAGGTTCTGCTGGATTAGGATGGCATGGAGAGTTTGGAACAGATGAATCTGTGAAATCCGCAAAATTATTCTCCTTGCAATCTTATTCTGATTTAGAGAGGTTTTCAGCCAATTCACAAATTGTATATTGTTTTTCAACGGAAGAGAAGTCAGACTTGTTAGATTCCAAACTAGCTTGAGAGAAGAGATTGAGGCCAGGAGACTCAAGAAGCGGAAATTTGGAGACATTTTTCTTGAGAAACTGGACATGTTTGGTTTCAATAACAGCACCGGATGAGCTTAATACAAGGTAAGAATGAAAAATTGGATTAAACCCAACTAAGATTCCTTCTAATCCTTTTTTGTCAAATTTCCTCCCTCTCTGAAGATGATTTCCCAAATAGATAACCGGCAATCCTATGGGTTTCAAATAGTTAGTAGGAAGATTCTTTTTGAACATGAGTATCCAGGGGGATTGATCATTACCTTCCCTTGGGATTTGGTTTAACATGAAGCAGAAGCTTTGGATTATTATGTGCCAATAATTTTTAGGTAGCCTGGAAGAGGAGAAAGTAGCGCACACGGATTCAACAATAGTTCAATTGGCTTGTTCAGATTTACCATTGTGTTGAGAATGATAAGGTTCCGACGTGAGTAATTTGATGTTTTTGGATTTAGCAAAGTCCTTCAAAGTTTTGTTGGTGAATTCCGTGCCTTTATCCAAGAAAATCTCTGTTGGGTAGTAATTGAGCCGTTTATATTCTGTCTCAAGGATATTGATTACAACATTTGGGGTTTCATCTTTAGAAAGTAGAGGAAATGCAGCAAGGTAGCCAGAGAAGTTATCGACAAGAGTCAGGATGTAACAATGGCCCGCCTTTGATTGAGGAGTGATTTGTCTGATCAGATTGAGATGGATCCTTTCAAGGGGTTTTGAAAACGGTTTTGATGTTTCCGAGAGGGGGGATTTGGTGATTTTTCTTTTTGCAAAGCTATTGCATTGAAAGTTATTTAATTCCTCCTTTGAGAATCAATCCTTCAGAATAGGCTTGAGAGTAGAAATTGCGGGGTGACCATACATCTTATGGAAATCTAATAGAGATTGAGATTCTATGGAAGTAGAGCTGGTGGATTGATTTGTGAGATTAACCAAGAGATTATTGCCTGCGACACATGGTTTCTTGATTACAAACAGATTGTCATGAATTAGTCCTTTTAGAACTATCTCATTGTCTTGGGTGATAGTAAATCAATCTTGTTCTTGGAGAAGACTGCATCCCTTCTTTGCTAGAAGACCAGGACTAATCAGGTTGACTACTATATCTGGAATGTACATGCATTCATCCAAAGTTATGATTGATTCATTCCATTCTAGTCAAACCATACCAGTGCCTCAAATTTTCAGGTTTGATTTGAGCTTGCCAGTATTGATCTCCTCTGGGTCATCCTGGAGATTGATTGATGTAAAGAATTTAAGATCTTTGAATATATGAATATTTGCGCCGGAGTCTAGCAAGAGGTTAGGAGTATTATTGGAGTTGATCCAGAGGCTGAGAAATGCATGGTAATTGATGGTGGGATTCTTTTTGGTTTTATTTTTCCATTCATTCTGCTGTTCAACCCAACATCCTGGTGCAATTTGAGGATGAAGATGAAAGCATGATGTCTCTGGATGTGGAGCATTTGGATTGTGATACCCTTCCCTACATTGGAGTTGTACCTTTTTGTTGTCTTTTTCTGTTCTGCCTTTGGTAGTTACTAGAGTGACATCTGAGGTTGATTTGCCTACTTTAAGTTGGGCCTTTTGCTCATTATTGTATTGAGTAAGATGATTAAAAAATACTTCTACTGTTATCAGCTTCTCTACATGCATTATTTGCTGTTTGAGGTTCTCAAGAAGAGGGGGAAATTTAAATAGTATGAGATACACAAGTATATCTTTTGGTAATTCTATACCCACATCTGCCATACGCATAAGTGCCTTTTTGGTATCAGTGATGAAACTTTCTATTGCATGTTTGTTAAAAGGAGCGTGTAGAAATTGATTGAAAACTCAGGCTCTATTTTCAGTTTTGGATGAGGCAAATTGACAAGTGATCTCGGCCCAGAGCAGCTTAGAAGAAGAAACGTTTGTCAAATTGACCACTTTGGCATGAGTGATGCTGTCTAGTTTAGAGAGGATAATTTCTCATATTTCTCAATCTTGTTTTATCAATAGTTGGCCTGAATTCTTAGTTATGACGTCCTAAATTTCCTTGAGATCAAAGAGCATCAACATCTTATCTTGCCAAATAGAAAAATTATCTTCATTGAGAGGAGGGATGGCATCAACCAAGGCTTTGAGTGCAACTTGATGAAAATATTTTTTGGCTCCAGCTGGTTTGTTCATTTTTGATTAGCTTTGGTTGTTCTTTGGCTTTCAACTGTGATAATTTCAGTATTGAATTTCTTGGAAATAAAAACCAGCAGGCTAAAGACAGAAAGTTAGAAATTAGATCAGCGGATTCATATACAAGAATAGAGAACAAGGAGGATGAAAATAATACCAACAGCTAGGACTATGATAAGAGTCAGGATAGTATGAACGGTAGAAGAGAAGATGAGGCTAGAAGAGATAAGAGGATAACTGAAATAGACAAGAGTCAGAGTTGTTGGACATGAGAAATCATGAGGATAGATCTCTTACCAGACAAGAGCACACAAACCATAGGATTGAGTAATTGAGATGATAGATTGAGAATTAAGGTGAGGTTTGGTTTGTAGAGAAAAGGGAAAAGAAAGATAAGAGAAAAAGAAAGATAAAATAAAGAAAGAGATTGATTGAGTATTTGTGGTGAGAGTTTATTTTTACAGAGAGGATATTTTGTAGAGAGAGAAGAGTTTGTCAAGAGAGCACAGAAAAATGTAGAAAAAGAAGAAAAAAAAAGAAGAGAAAAGATCTTAAACAGAATCTCAAGAGTGAGTCCCCTGTTCATTCTTGGGGGAAGGAACATCACTCAGAATAGAGTGTTTGCACTCATTTCCAGGGTGCGCGGTTATAATAGTCTAAGGTAGAGAGAAACTTATAAGGAGGCAATTCTCAACAACACACAGGCGGTGTAGGACAGCAATGGACAGGAGAGACTTGAGGGACTCCATTGAACCAACAGACAAGTAGGTATCAAGGTAGTGAGGGGGAAATTGTTGATGATTACCAAATAATACCCAGCGGGACTTACAAAAAACAACTTGGCCATACTTGTTCTTCTTTCAAACAAGATGCCACATGCTGCCAATAACAATGTTGTCCTTGGGAGGAGGTACTAGTGGAAACTGAGAAGCAACAAGTTTTCACCTGCCATGGAATCCAACCATAACAGGCACTTGTTGATCTCAGCAGACCCAGCTTTGACTGAAATCACATCTGAGAGGAGGGCACCGTCATCATTGTTGCTGTTGTCAAATTCAGCAAGATCAACTGAGGGATTTGCAGCTCTCCCAGCCAAGTGAATACAAATGGGTTGAATAGTGGATGGTTCAAGGGAGCTGCTAATTTCCTTGGGGGCCATGGTGGAGTATGGGACATAGGTGAAGCACTTGGACAGAAGGGGTGCTGGAGCAGGGGAAGACAATGGTTGCTTCTTGGGATCATCTGGCGCAGTGATTTGCAGAGACTCTGCAAGAGTTGTTGGTATTGTTCCTTTTGCCAAGGAATACAGGTAGGACAGCACAGAAACACAACAGTCTGCGGAAAAAACCTTGCAAGGGAACTGTGAGAACCCTCAGGAGTTTGGAGGAAGACATTGCCTGAATGTTGGGAAGGGAAATGGGTGATTTTTTCAAGGAAAGATGATTATTGTAATCAATGGCACAAGGACGGACAAAATCCTGGCTAATAATAACATTTTTCTTTCAGAGGATTGAGAGATTGAACTGTGTTGGAGTACTTCTTGTAGCCAAGAAACAGGAGGGGCAATGACTGGGGAAGGATCTTTGATGACTGTGGCTGAAGGATATGCACCTTAAGGGGATGAGCTTAGAAAATTATATGATGGGCCCAATGGTGCAATCATGTTCCATAAGTATGCTGACTGGTGAAGATCAATTGATGGACTTGGAAGGTAAGAGATTGACAAGGGTAGAGGAGTAGCGCACTGTATCTTCCCAGTAGTAGATGGGAACAGAAGACTGAGCAAGGAGACACCTGATCTTAGTGAGAATTGTCTGGTTGAACCATTCCTCCAGGCTGCTTGTTTGAGGTGAGAGAGGCGGACCTTGTTTGAGTGCTATTCTGACCAAATGTAGGAAATAGGCAAGCCTAGTGTAGTCAAACTCCCCAGCACAATTGCAGTGAAGAAATGCAGGCATGAACTCAAGACAATTCTTAATTTCCTGAATAAAAGAAATTATGTGCAATTCAGCATTGGATTTGTTTTTTATGACATAAATTTGATTAAATTTGGAGAAATCATCAATGATTAAAAAAATTGTAGTGCATTCCATGCTTGTAAAGGGGAGTGATTTGCAGGAAATCCATATGAATTTGGTGGAATGGAGTCTGGGAGGAAGGTAAGGGGTTTGTGTGAGGCAAACGCTTGATCTTGAATGATTTGGAAACCTTGCAGTTGGTTGAGGAGAATTGTGGGTTGTGATTGGTGATGGAGTGAAGAGAGAAAAATTCACACATGTATTTTTCTGAGGGGTTTCCCAAGATGAGATGCCAGTAAACACTGGGGTGTGGTACAGTGAGGGAGTAGGATACTAGAGGAAGGGAACCATTCAAGTGGGCCATGTAGAGATTGACAACGCAAAGAAACTGGAAGATTATCTTGCCAGACAGCTTGATGAGAATGGTGCAATGTTGGTTTAGGATCTTCAGCCCATGATCCTCCAGTTGAGTTGCTGATACAAGTTTTCTGGGACCCTGAGGGGTGTAGTACACTGGATAGATGCGTGTTCTGCTGATGTCAAGGTTGCCTACATGGGTGATTTGAACTTTTCCCCCATATGTGTTCAAGGACTTGGCCAGCGGAGTTGGTTCTAGAAAAAGCAAACAATTGCACACGGTTGAGCGGGATTCACCTGAATTGTATAAAAGCTCAAGGAAACACCTGGTTGAATTTGTATTGCTATAGATTCCTTTTTCATGGGCATAGAACCCACAAAAATTGGGGTTGGAATTGTATTTGCTGAGAGTTTCTGCAATTTGCTCACCAGAGCCCTCATTGCTCTCTTTGATTGTGTTGAGGGAGAGTTAGGTTTTTAATCTATTTAGTTCTTTTTTTTAATCTCTTCAGTTCTTTTGCAAGCTGATTTACCCTTGCCTGAATTTTGGGGTTCTTCTTTCCCGGAAACTTACTTGTGGGGGCCTCTGGCTTTGGAAGAATTGGGTTTTGGCGCAGAGACAAAGGTTGCATTGGCTGAGGATTCTGGCAAGGTTTGAATCTTCCTAAAGAGCTAGGGTCCAAAGGGAGAGAAAGTTAAGATGTTTTAGATTTGTGTGACTCATGCCTGCTATCCTCCAACATAATTTTATTGCTTACTGCATCAAGAGTGAATGGTGTAAGATTGTAGGAGGACTGCACTAGAGAGAAAAGTGTGGAATCATGGCAAAGACTCTTGAGGAAAAGGATGGTGGCCATCCCTTGGAGACTTCCAAGAATTTTAGTTCTGGGGGATTCCCTCAATGGTTTTGATGAGATCAATGTATTGGTTTTTAAATTGCGCCATGTGATCCCTTAGCAAGGTGCTGGGCTCATAGGACAAATGGATGAGGCAAAATAACATGTTGCCAGCCACAATTATTGACTTTTCACTGCAGTCTCAAGCCAGAGATTGATAGAAAAATGAAAAGTTGTTACAAGATGACTTAATTTTGGAATGCAGATCACATTTGACTACCTTTTACAGCAGACTGATTGCATAGGAGTTATTTTTTTTGATAGGTTTTGGTTCCCATGTGACCTTCTTTCCACTTCTTGTCAATTATTTCTTAGTGAACCTTGCCAATCAATAGGTGCTCAAATCATGATCTCCAGTTGTGCCAGTTGTGAAGGTTGAGCTTGACCAGTTTTAAATTGGTTGAGTAGTCATCATCTGACTGATTTCTTGACAAATCTTCAATCTGGATGTCACAGCCCTTGTCCTTTGAGCTTGCCATCATTTGCGCTATAATCCTAGATTTATTTTTTCTTAAGAATTGTTTATGACCAAGAATGGACTCTTGCTACCATGAGTGATTCTGATTGTATTCTTTTTTTAGTCAATTTATGAAAAATCAACTCTTATATAAATAAGAGAACCTTTGGAAATTTCAATGAGTGAAACAGACAGGAGAAGTAAAGAAATAGAAGCCAAACAAAAATCAAGATGAAGCATGTGAACAACAAGATGAGAGTCCAATAATAATTTTGGGAATTGCTCTTCTAGCTTTTCCTTTCCACCTGATATGTATACAACATATGGGAGTGAGCTGCTTCTGTCTCCTCAATTTGCATGTTGGAGTAAGGCCTTCCTTTATAGAGGGTTAGGCAGTTTGATCTCTAGTTCAGCTGCAGGCTGGTCTTGTTTGTCCTTGATTTTTTTGCCCTCAATCTCTTCTCCCTCTGTCCTTCTGCCTCCTTGTCTATCCAAATGTGCTTTGATGGGTGCTTGGCGCCCTGAAAGGCCACTTTTCCTGCACGCCGCTCCAAGTTTCAGACTGCCAGCCAGGGAATCAGCTAACAGATCTTCCAAGCTGCAAGGAACCCTTGAGGTCCACAGCCTGGCAAAGCCCAACACAACCAGGATATTGAAAAGCCTTCCAAGTTACAATGAAGGATTTCAAGCGCAGTTTTAGCTGGAATTTAGGTGTCTATATTTGAAAGTTCATGATGAATAGAACCTTAGATTAAGTTTGCAATAGAGTGGACGGTATTGCTTTTAGGAGATAATAATATTGCGCAGAAGAGACTGAGAACTAGAGCCAACAAGAGCTTAGACTGAAAGTAAAGAGGATTTGAGGACAGACAGGCGGTTAGAAAAGAAGACAAGATTAGAGAGAAGAGACAGAGAGTTGTTTGAAGATGCTAATAGGAGGTCAAACATGTATTTTTAGATCAATTTGAGTCTTGAGATGAGAGTCTAGTCATCTTACCAGGAAGAGATGATCAGAGGAGCTTTGAAGACGAGCCAGTTGAGAAAAGACAACAGTCAAGATTGGAGATGGAGGAGAGGAAAGATTGATGATGGAAGAAAGGAAGGGTCAAAGATGGAAGAAAGGAAGGATAGAAGGTCAAGAGAAGGAAAGAGGTTGAGTTGACAGAGCAAGAAGAGTAGCAGTTCAGAAGAAGAGGAAAAGCGGAAGTGGAGGAAAGAAGAATTGTGATTGGAAGGTCACCGGGACCTAGAGGTAGTTTGGGGGCTTGAGCAGGGGAGAGTATCTGGACCCCTGGGCGGGGACTCGCGGAAGCGTGTGTGAGAGAGCCTACATCCGGTGTAAGAATCCAAACGGTGCTAGGCCGTGGCACTTCTGCGGAGGGGAAAGGTGCTGTTTAGGCTGCCCTCCTGAGTGTTACAAAAATATTTAAATGTAACCAAGATCAAGGTCCTGAGCCTGGTAAATGAGGAATCAAGGAGTAGAGGATAAGGATGATAATAGTTTGGTAGCAACGGAACAGCACTATCTGAGAAAAGATTATGCAGGGAAAAACTTGAACAAAAGAAGTTAAAGTCTTCTTAGAGTTCAAAGAACAAAAGCTGTTGTATGTAAACAATGCCCACAAGCTAATAACTCTGGTCGTCAGCAGAAGATTGGGGATGATCAACTCAAACCCAAGCAACCTCCAGGTTCTCAATGAACCTGCCCAACTCTCCACAATCAAGCGCTTGAAGGGTACCAGATAACTGAGGGTGGCTGTACAAGACAAAGCACAATGTTTAAGAAGCTCTAAAACAAACAGTAACTGATTTGAAGCAAGGATAACCTCAACACTTCTCAAGGGACTCAAGGGTAGGCTGGCAGAATGCAACTCCAAAGAAGCTAAGGGGAGGTATAACACTCCAGGTCTTAAGCTTAATAAGACCTCTTCAATCAATCGTGATTGGCTCCAGAAAGGTGATCGGGGATCAGGACCAGTATGGTCAGAGAAAGGGATCAAGCAGTGGTATGACACACTCAAAATAATTCCAACAGACAGAATCTTTCTTCAACCAGCAAGGCTATTGGTTGGTGATAAGGATCAGGGATCAAGGGTTGAGTATGGAGGCTCAAGGATCAAAGGTGTGCTGATTTCATGCTGGATGATTCCATGCTCTGATTCCATGCTCTGATTCCATGCTCTGATGCTCAATCAAAAAAAGGCAGGGGAGAGCCCCTCCTTATATGGGCAGGAGGCCCTGTTAGACTATGTACAACGGATTCTACAAATAGAGCAAAAAAAGAAAAGGAAATCATGTGGTCACTCGCGTCCTTCCGTGGATGGGCGCATGCAACAATACCGGAATCACCCACCCCTCGTCCAAAGGCAGACGGGGTGGGAAAGAGAAATGAACCAAACCGCCGCGGATGTCTGCGGGAGGTAGTTGACACTCTTCACCCCTTGTCCAAAGGCGGAAGTGGGTGGGAGATCCCCAGGAAAGGTGACGGATGAAGTCCGTGAGAGCGCCGATGGGTGGATAGGAGATTGGCTTGAAACGGTTGAGTAAATCCTGACAGGCTTGAGATTCACGACTGATAGATCAAGTGAGATGGGAGATTTGACGGATCCAAGGATTTGCCAAATGCTTGGGGGTGCGGTCGGGATGGATTTGGTAAATCATGGATGAGCGCCGCGCAACGGTAGCAATGAGGAGATTGGGACGCGCGACAACAAAGATGAGGACGCGCAACAACAAAGATGAGGACGCGCAATGACAACGGCAGAGATGACAAGCAACGCGCAATGGCAAGGATGATGAGCAACGCGGATGAAGGACACGCGAGGCGCGAGGCGCAACACGCACGGATAAAGGACTGTTTGGATGAGCCTGAGGATAAGTTGGTTTTTTTTTTTTTTTTTTTTTGCTGCCAGATGGTACATTTGCGCAACAGTTTATGGGTTGAGGTCTTAAGGCGGCCAGGGTGTCCAGGATGGGGCACCACACCTGGGGTAGTCCAGAGGGGTTTGGAGTATAGGGACGTGGTAACCAGGAGGGCTACTTGAGGAATTGAGGGTAGATCTCAACAGGAGAAAATGATTTTGTAAGAATAAGGCTGGTGAGTTGTCTAAAAGTTCAGCAGAAACTCACATGACCTGCTCTGGTCTATCTTTTAGGAGAATTCAAACCAAAAGTTACACCAGGCATAGAACAGACAGGTTGTAAGATGAACAACTTACCATGTTGAACTACAACATTCTGATCCTGACCATTTTTTAGATTTGTTGACTAAGCAATGGTGAAAACAACGTATGCAATCCTTGAAACAGATAGGAGATGAAAACTACAACAGACAAGATAGTTTTGGCAGATTAGACAGGGAGAAAAAGGGAGATTTTTCATATCAGGATAATAGTAGGAAGACAGAATGTCATGGTATGAGATTGTGGATTCCTCAAAGGGAAAAAACACCTTAGGAACACAGGTTTGAGTATAAATAGGAAAGAGAGAAAGAAGTGAGGAATGGGTGAGAAAATTTGATATTTCAAATTTAATAGTTTTATATTCCCTGGAGAAATCTCAGTATTTAGATTTTAGTAAATCCAGCTGGGGTATCAAGATCCTTTTTAGGGTTGGTAATGCGTAAAACCAATATGTTTGAAATGTATTTTGGAGATGATGAATTATAGTTAAAAGATGAAACATTTTTGAGATCTCAGGAGAATGACTTATGGACCTGAATTTTTTATGAAGCAGGAAGCTTTGAATGTTAGAACAATTTTTTAAAGGTAAAAACAAGAATTTTTTTTCTGTGATTGATGCAAAATACCGTATGGTTGAAAAAGATGATAGAACTATATGAAAAAATAAGATTTCCTTTTAAGTAGAAAAAAAATTGCTTGGGCACGTTGTGTTGCTCTATCATCATGATAAGGGTCCTGCCCACCTAGCTACTCATGGTGGCTGAGGCTGGACCAGACATTGCCACTTACCCTAAGTCCCCATGAATCTAGTAACTTAATTTGCGCCCTTAGCCGCCTTTATTGATCTGTTCTACTGTTGGGACATCAATCAAGTATGTTATTTAGCAACTTCTGATTGGCATCCATCAAAAAGGTAATCATGCCCCTGTGATGGTTTTGTCAATAGGGTGCTTACCCTGTAAAAAGAGTTATGATGAACTCTTTTCCTAATCAAAAGTTTGCCTTTGATGGATGCAAGCTGATCCAAAGAATTGGTGCTCTTGTTTGAAAAAAGATAGCTAAAAAGATTTCTTCATGGGGGAGGGGTTTGTTTCTGTGTTGCAGAACAGTGTTGTCTATATACAAAACATAAGAAAATTAATGTAGGTATCTAAACAGCAATCAAAGAGAGAGAGATTAAATAGGATGAATGCCTAGTAATACTTCAGCTCAAAGGGGTTTTTAGAATAAAAAATGAAATTTCTAACTATGGGAGTTGAACAACCATGAGTGATTCTCTTCCCAACAAGCTAAGTGGTCCATTGGAAGACACAAAACGCAAGCAGGAAATGATTTTGAGTTTTTTTTTGCGCTGATGACATGCATATGCAATGTGCGTGCTGTGTGAATTGCCAATCATCAGCCCCCATGAATATTGTCAACTGGCATGCGCAATCCCCAGCTGGACTGGTTAATTGTCACCTGACCAGTCACAGGCCAATCCCTCACTTGATCCCCAACTTGACCAACCTCCTCCACCATAATAATTATGGATCTTGAAATCTGCACACGTCCCAAATTCTCCAATAACCACTACCTCAAAAAGAAAAATAATTTGTGATGTGGACTTTGGGTTAATCCCTCCACCCAACAAAAACATTGGCCCGCCCCATCATCTTCCAAAACCACCACCAATCAATCAATCCTTGATCCTGAAGTCCTGTTGTTGTCACAATTCCAAAGGTTTGAAGTACTTGGATTGGATTAAGGTTCAGGAAGCCAAACAAAAGAAGGTTGATAGGTTCTTGAGAGGCTTGAGTTGGAATTTCAAGCCAAACTCTGATCACCAGACCTGCTCCTCCTTTACCTGCTTTGAAGAACCACACTTGCGCACAATGATCAAGTCTCAATCCCAACACTGACTACCTTCACGGTTGATCTGGAGAAAGATGACAATCAGTTTTAACAAAGACCTGATAATCAAGATTGAAACCCCCCTGATGATGATAATCATCATCTTCATCACCATATCAGCTTGACTAATCATCAGAGTCCTGCCAATTGTTCATGCTCACTACCATCCACATTTTTATGTCTTGAATATTTGAGCTGGTTTTGATTCTCCACAGATATCCCATACCTGCATCCCTTCCTTCCCCCCCTCAAATACCTTAGTGATACATTTGGAAACCAAGAGGGACTTCCAAATCAGAAATTTTCTTGATATTTTTGCTAGTCTTGAGTCCCAAATGGTACTGGTCAATGGTTCCCTTAACCCATGATATATTACCCCCCCCACCCCTCCACACACCTCTCTAGCTCACCATCTCCTCCCCCCCTTCTCTCATTCTGCCTGATGGGATCAATTGGAATGCATGGATTTATTTTTACCTAATTGTCCATGCCAGAAGACCAATCTTTTGTCAAAGGAGAGCAAATGAATTTGCACACTTGGATGACTGTATATGCCTGGTAACAAGTTGTTTCCTAAATACAATAGAGGTATGTCAGCCTTCTGGATTCCAAGATCTTTGCTATCCTTTAGCTACCAGATGTGATAGAATAAATAATAAATATATTATTCAATAAATGCAGAAAAAATCCATAAAATATTTGGATAAAGCTTATTGCAAGGTTAATTGGTTTGGATATGGTTTATTGTTATGAATCATTATAGATAAATTGATTATGAAATATTTTTATAGAGGGGCCATAGTTATATTGGGGATCTTTAACACCTCTCTTCAGGGAATTCAGTATGAAAACATGTATGCCTGGTTACTTTGGAACCTTTAGTTTAAAGGATATTTTTACCAAAGATAATATGTGTATAAAATACATGGTGGAGTGGCAGGGCCTTGTAATCAAGCTGCAACAACATAGAAAGGATAATAAGACTCACTGGTATATTATTGAATCCTTTGGGTACCTGTTTGGGACATGCACTGATGGGTTAAACCTGTATACTGGGGTTATAAGGTTTTTCAGCAGTTTAAATTGATAAAAAAGGGTTTAGGACGGATATTATTAATCAGACTGAAGCCATAAATCACTTAATTATCTCTAATAAGTATTTGATTACCTTGGCACGGTGTCTGGATGTAAATATAACTGGGTCTCTGGGTATCAATATCCTCAAAAGAGCTGTTTATTTATAGCTTTTGGAGTCCCAATATTGTCCTTCTGAGGGGTACAGGGGCTCAAAGGGACGGACACTGAGGCTAGCAGGGTAGCCAGTGGTAGCCTGTCACATGGTTTTTGGTCCTGTAACACGGGTAGCATCTAATTACACAGGGTATGGGAATTATTCTACTTTATAATTGATGTTTGGACGTGTGAATAACACTAATCTGTCCTTTTTATTTATTATTTAATTAATTATCCTTAGTAAATTTTCCCAGTAAGTAAATAATTATTTTAATAGGCATTGTTATGGATATTCTGATGTCAGGTGAGTTCTCATTATGTATTAAATAATTGGAGTAAAGTAATGATATTGATTTTACTCCTTATTTTAGAAATTCAGTTGATTTACTAAAATAATTACTGAAAAATGTAAGTCATGGGTATTCATGTAATATTTTTACATCATAAGTTTTCTTGGTATTTCAAAAAAATAGGTATGTCTAGAAATTCTCATAATAGTATATTAAAGTATTTTAATATATTTTTAGAAGTAGTCATTATCTTATTTTCGACATTTATGATACTTTGAATTATATTTAATAAAAAATAGGTATAAAGGTTATTTAGGTATTTTTATATATTTTTATGTATTTTTAGAATTTCTACTATCCACAGGAACATTTATTACATATGTAGAATTTTCCAGTGTAGGTTGTAGCATGTTTACGCGGTACCTAGGTTTCTCAGGCCGCCTGTCACTTTTTCAACCCGTAGTCTCGCGGCTGCGTACTTGTCAAAGGCCGGGGGCTGCGTACAGGGCTTTGACAGGGTGACAGTGCTGTAGCTCAGCCACGCGCGGATGTATTGGCTGCCGTGGCTGTGTGCGGGAATTTTGACAGAACATGTTTCTGTCTGTAACTCCTAAACTATACACATCACCTCAATTCTGACTGAATTTCAGGTGTGAAACCTATATGTGAAAATAAATGTGAAATATTTAATTGTCCAAAAAGTTCAATAGTGGTGCCGTGGTATTTTGGTCTTTCTTTCTTTAATTATTTAAAAATATAAGGAGATGGTTTTCCTACTACTTCTTAGGTTAATTTTATTATTAATTTTATTATTAATTTTATTATTAATTTTATTTTATTTCTGTTACTTTTGAAGCTTGCTCTGCAATAGTAGCAAGCTGACAAGGTATGTACAGATGTTTGATATGTGACAAGCTGGATGTTTCTTGATACAGTACTCTTGTTTCAAGCCACACTTGCTTGAAAATAACACCCCTTTCTTTTCCTCCCCCTCAACTTGGGAACTCAAATGCTTTCTACATATTTTTGTGCAGGTATGTACTAGATGGAAGACTCAACTAAATACCTTGTCCTAAACCCCCTCTACCCCTACACCCACTTAGAAAGTCTGCAATTTTCCCATGGGTAACATAATTAACAGCCTTATGACTCCCTATCTCCCCTTCTGATCTTGCCACACCCCCCATCAGAGAATCCAGGAGGTGGTGGGGCCTGGGAAGTGAGAGGTGGTGGTGGAGGAGTGATTGTGATTTCTGGAACAGGCCATTGTAGTATGGGTAGGATCAAGCAAGTAATGATGAGTTAAAAAAAGCAGGTGATCAGCCAGTAAACCTGTTTGATTTTGAAATGGGCCCAACAGTCATCAGCCTCAGTAGCCCTGTTGCACTGAAAATATGTGGCTTGGAGGTCCATAATTGATTCCATACCTGGAATTTTAGTTGGTTTAGGTAGGTTGAAGGGCAAACCTGGGGATGATTTGAAATGATGGGAAAAATATCTTTTGCAGAAGTATTGGGGTGGGGGGGGTTGCAGTCTGGGACAAGGGGCTCAATTCAGCTGCCACTGGTGATCAGGTGACAATTCACCAGTCCAGCTGGGGATTTCATGTGCCAGGTGGCAATACTCACAAGGCCTGACAATTGGAAACTCACACAGCGTGCACATTGCATATGCATATTGTCAGTGAAACAAAAAATCCAAATTGTCTCCTGCTTGTGTGTTGTGAGATGGGCCATTGTGCCTGTCCACTGGCCAAGTATTTTCTTGGATCTAGCTGGATGGACCTGATGTGTTGTTTGACAATGCTGTTCAGGATTTCATTACCAAGACTTAAAATACTTGGGTAGCAGTCTGCATAAGAGCAGATTTTGACTTGAACAGGGGGATAGCTCAAATAGTGTTAGGATGACGTTGGAATAGTTCCTGAATTATTATCCCAATACAGCTTATTTCAAATGAGAATTACTGTCAGATCTTTTACAAATAATGGTTAAGTTATTGGGTCAGCCTTTTATGTTGTCTCCTCTGATCACACTGATTGTCCAACTAAGCTTGAAATCTTTCCAAGCCAGAGTCAAATTTTTTTGGAATGTGGTTGCTGACACCCAAGTATTGTCACCTGGGGTCAAGCCTAGCCACCAGAGCAGGAATTCATGTTTTCCTTTAGATTCATTGGCTTCCATCATGTCTCCCAGCATATCCCAATCAACCACTTTTTGATCTTTCATGTAAAATTTCTTCCTACTCTGGCTTGAAAAATACATATTCTCCAGTCCTGGGGTTTTATACCGCAGGGCCAGTGAGAAGTTGAAAAAAAGGTGTAGCTGGGGTATTTTTCCTTTATTTATAACCTCACAGCATTATTTAGAAAAATACCCAAAACCCTGAAAGGGCCAATGTAACAATAATCTAGTTTTGAATTAATTCTTCTTGACTGTATAAATTTGGGGTGAACAAAGACCAAATCTCCCTCTGTGCTTTTGATGCTTATTATAGTAAAAGGCTTTTCTAGCTCTTGCCTGAGTCAGACAATCCATAAAATTCTCTTGAATCTCCAGTGATTTGAGAAATTTTGGTAGAAATTCATGAATCATCAAGAAAAATTGAAAGTAAGACAGAAAAGAAACACCAGTAAATGCACCTACAGGTTGCAAAAGATTATCATCATCAACACTGTGCTTTTCCCCTTTGAAACAACATAAGCACCCTTGCCTTGGAAATCAAATGTACCATACCAAAATATAATATGACAATTGCTCATGGTGTGTCTTCTAAAAACTAAGACCAGTGTGGAAACAAGAGAGCGGTAATCCCCTAAGTTTTCCTTGAGTGAGGAAGTCAGTGGTCCTAGTTTCTGTGAGGTGTGGGATGCGCCCTTTAAAAGAGAGATTAAATAAAAGGGTAGATTCCTTCCTTAGTTCCTTCAGTTGTTGGTGGTATGCAATCCCCCCCTCCTTCCCCTAGCACAGCGGTGGGGGAAGTTATTGTACCCTTCCCCCAAACCCTAACCTATGTACAAGCACAAATACAGTCCAACAACAAATGGAAAGCACCTTAACAAACAGAAATCCTAACCCAACCCTATCCTCCTACCCCAATACTCGCGCTGCTAAACACATCTGGTTTGTCCTTCTCATGGCTGCGCTTCACCCTACTCAGATCCCCGCATTCCTGTTCATAACAACCCAAATTGTCCTTTTTCCGTTTCCTCCCCTTCCGTGTGGTTTGTCCTTGTCATGAACCCCTCCGTGCCCTACTGAGAGCCCCCCCACTTACCATAAGCACCCAAATTGCCTTCCGCAGCCGTGTTTTGATCACCAATTCTGAGACAAATGCCCATGCAGCCGCAGCTGCTGAGCCCGCAGCATTTACTGCATGCTGAGCCTTATTGTGCTCATTGCACAGCCTGCTGCTTGCATGCTGAGCATGCTTGCGCTCATTGCTGAGCGCGCAGGCTGCAACCAGTTACCAATCCATGTATACAAAATTCTACCACACAGGTCTATAAATAGAACGTTATATGTTGTACCTAGTTCATTTTATCATTTGTATAATATATTTCTTCACATTTGTGTATCTAGAATTTCAGTTTTATTGTATATTTTCATCACTAGGAGATTGGTGGCTGCACCTCCCCAACTCATGCTAAAGACATGGGCCTGTGAGCAAAAAGATAATCCATTTCAATGCACCAGAAATTTCTCCTGTTGTATAAAGGATAAGTTTATTCTAATAAAAGAGATTAATTGACAATTTTTAATATGTTTTGAACTTTTGGAGGAGACAAAAATCAAACAAAAAGACTCCTAAATGTCTTTGCATGTGAGAGTGCTATGTAAAAATGGCCATAGGCAAAGACTGCTTTTTGCAACATGTGCCAAAAATTTTCAAGGAATGTTCTTGAGATTTGTTAATCTTCCTTGAAAATGAAAGATTTATTTGGGATTGATATTGGTAGAATTTGGATAGCACACCTTCATTCCCATTTTACAGTAATTGAATTTTCAGTATGATGGCCTTGGAACCAACTTTTGAGCCGGTTAATATGATGTAATTGAGAGTTTGAGGTTGGATATTGTTAATGATTTTTCAAGTACCATTACAGAGCCCTCCATCAAAAATGCTGCTGACATGAAAGCAGGGCTTGGCACCAGGGATGCTCTAACTCACAGTAGGCTTGGGGGAAAGAGTACTGGAGGAGGCTAAAAGGAGAAGATTAAGACTTATTGGGAAAGGTGCTGATGAAAATTGCTTGGATGAGTTTGTAGTAAGAAGTAGTAAACTGATTTCTTGGGGAAAAATCAGGAAGGGGGAAGAGGATTCCAGTTTAAATAGACAAGAGGTTCGAATTACAGCAGAGTTACAAGTGATTGGGGCTCAGACTACTTATTTGATGACAAGGGAGCAGACAAGGTAACAGAGAGGGCTGATCAGGTGTGCTAATACATTGTGACAGGCTGCTTACTACATTGGGCCTAGGCTTCAGGTCTGCCTGTCTAAGTTGGGAATTTACAGTGAGAGGATTTAGAGTGTAAATGGAGTTAATGACACTATTTACTAAATAGAGAGAGTATGTAATACAATCTGCATGAGGATGTATATAATTATTCCCAAAGGATAAACCATAATGAATTATGGGATAGACAGAGTGAAGATGGTTAGTTGATATGAAGAACCTGAGAGATCAAGTATGTGAAACACTATGGACTATATCTGCATACTGTATGAGGTTAGAATATATGTAGATATGTACTGCATGAAGATCATGAGGTTTAAAGTCACTGGAGATATACTGATTTAAGTCTTCAAAGCCCTGAGGTTGAAGTTCCTTGGAAAGTATTTTTTCCTGAGGGTTACACTGAGTTTGCTGAGGCTAGACTGAGTTAGGTTTCAGTATGAAACCCTCCTTTAATGTTCAGGTTTCTCAAAGGATTCAAACAAAAATTTCGGAACTATTGGTGG
Organism: Puccinia polysora; assembly: GCA_025617555.3. NCBI lineage: Eukaryota > Fungi > Basidiomycota > Pucciniomycetes > Pucciniales > Pucciniaceae > Puccinia > Puccinia polysora. The sequence continues at coordinate 23,014,627 of CM062623.1, forward strand.
TCCTGTAACATGCCTGTTGCATAAAAAATTGTTCATTCACAGTTTAATATATAATAGCATAAGAATGGGAGCTCTAAGAATTTTTTTAATAACTAGTAGTACCATGAATTATAAAATCTAAAACTGCAGTGGAAGAAAAATTTTGGGGGTCTTGGGACAGAGTTTATTGAAAAAAATGAGAAGATTGCATAGCCCTTCAAATATTCTTCAAGAAGAAAAAACATGAGTTCATAAAGCAATGCATGAGAGAGCAAAAAGTCATACCAAAATGCATCCAAAGGGCTTTGTTGAGTTTTAGTGCAAGTAGGCCGGTGTAACCAGAAGGCATGGTTCCATTACAGAGGAGGTGATAGCATGATCTCTGAAAATGCCAATCATGCTGATTTTCTATTGTAGTAACAACAAAAAAAATATATTGATGAATGGAGTGCGTGGCATTTAATGATAAGCATGACCATATTATGTGATTGATAATGAAAGCAAGAATGAGTGCAAGTGCAATTGAATAACAAGGCAATGCAGCAGCAGCTTGAAAAGGTAAGATATGAAGAAAACAGGAATTTAAAACATTTTGTCAATTATGAGAAAGAATATGACAACTGAAAGGGAAAATTAATACAAAAATGGAACATTCTAACGTTTTTCAATAGACAAAGAATAGTAGGTGGTGGTAAAGGACTTCTTAGACAGGAAAAGATCAAAACACACTAAAGGGATAAGAGAAGTGGATTGAAAATCAGCGGGCTCAACAGAAGCATAAAGTGAAAGTGGAGAAATGTGTTCTGACAGCATTTTTTGTGAAATTTGAAGGCTGTTGAAAGGAATTGAAAAGTATATACAATGGTGTAAATCCTGCAGAAAGAAAAAGGAAGCAACATGGAAGAGGAAACCCGTATACAACGGAAAGAAAAAGTTTGTATAAAAAGGCAAAAATGATTATAAAAGAATATTAATGAACCATTAGATAATCAGGGAGCGCAAAAGCTGCTTGAAAAGTGGTGGGGTGTCACACGGAAGCTTTACACAAAGCCAGGGTGTTGGTTAACTAACAGTAGGAGGAAGACTAGACCCAAAAGTATCCATGATGCATCAGGATGAATATTCATCAAAGGGAGGAAAGAATCCAAGAGGGATAAAGCCCCAAATAGGACTGAAGGCTGATTCAAGATATTACTAGTATGAGGAGGACTCCAAAAATTGAGTAGACCATAAGTCAGGGTAATGAACAATGAGAATGTATTTCATAAGGAAAGACTTGAAAGTGTAGAATGAGTTGGGTTTATATAATCCTATTTAAAACTGTTATAAATTGTTTTTGTGAAATGTTAGTGGCACTATAAATTATTACTAATCAATTAGGTTTTACTATGTAATCCAAGTACCCATCTTTGTCATAGGTATGACAAGGAGAAAAAATTCACTGCAGAAAACATGGCAGGGGTGATCAATTCACAAACTGCTTGGAAAATCAATAGGAAATACAAGGATTTCTACACAAAATGCAAGGAAATCCAAAAAAAAAATGCATTAGTTAGAAAAAGAAGGCACAAAGGTTTGGGATTGGCCAACACACCAAAGAACAAAAATTGAAAAATCAATAAATAGGTGGCAATGAGAATTTGGTGGTGAGTGGTTAAGGAGCAGTTGGCATGAATAAATGGTGTCACACTCCAAGGTTAAAAATAATTTTATTCACCATTTCAACATAACCCTTTCCCTCAGTACCATCAACCTCAGTCCATAATTCTAACACAAATTAAGCACACCATCAATTGTGCCTTCCTCTTACTACCTCTGGCTTTCATAAAAAGCTTCCAATCCTGGAAATTCAGTATATACTTGCAAATCTTTGCAGTTGACCCTAATCTGGTCAACCATCAATTCAAGCTTTTTTCTTCTAACCCTGGGTATCTCTGGTCCTTGGAATTCCATTCTTTTTCACACAATTACACTCATTTAAACCCTTGGATAGATAGAAAAATCAACTGTATAGTTTTCCAATGAACTAGCTCCCTTCCTGTCACAAGAGCTCCTGACATCCAAGCAGGGCTTGGCACAGAGGGGACTCTACTCTCAGTAGGCTTTGGGGAAATGATACTGGAAGGGGATTCAAGGAACAGAGTAGGACTGAATTGAAGATAAGGTGGTTATGACACTTGCTGGGATGGATTCCTAGTGAGAAGTAGTGAACTTATTTCTGGGGGAACAATCAGGAAGAAGGAAGAGGAGGCCAGCTTAAATAGACAAGAGGTTTGGGACTACAGAAGGGGTACAAGTAATTGGGGCTCAGAATACATATGTGATTTCATGGGAACAGTCTAGGTAACAGAGAAGGATGATCAGATATGCTAATACATTGGGATTGGCTTCTTACTACATTGGGGATAGGCTACAGGTCTGGCTGTCTAATTTTGGAATTTACAGGGAGAGGATTTACAGTGTACATGAAGGTCACAACACTATGTAATAATTAGAGAGATTATGTAATACAATCTGCAAGTGGATGTACATAAGGATACCCAAAGGTTAACCCATGACAGAGTATGGGTTAGACAGAATTAATAAGTTTGGAGTATGTGCAGACCTGGGAGATTAAGTATGTGCAAGCCTATGGAGTCTATCTGCATAATTTATGAGGTTAGACTATATGTATATATGAAATGCATGAAGAACCTGAGGTATATAGTTACTGGAGAAATATTGATATGAGTCTCTTGAGCCTTAAGGTTGATGTCACTTGGAAAGTAGATCAGGACTGAGGGTTTGATTGGGTTTGCTGAGGTTAGACTGTGTTAGGTTTCACTATGAAAATTCCCTGCATAACTATATCCATTCATTTGCATTAACTTCACATGTGATTTCTTCCATTTATCACCCAGTACAATCATTTACACTCATATTCTATTTTCCTGCACCTGCCCTATGACCTTGGGTAAAAATTTTATAGTTTATTCAATTTCCCATTTCATTCCTGTCATTCTTTGCGCCATTTCTCTCTAACTGTAGATGACAATCCATCAGGTTGTTTCTATTCACCATTGAATTAAGTTAAAAAGGCTACACAGCTTGCCTGAAGGTTTTTTCCTCAGTTGGTTAATTTCATACATTCTTTGAAGGAGGTCATTGAAGCATTGAATACATCAAAGACAATCCTCAAAGCTTGACTGGTTAAAGCGTCAAAGAAATCAATCAAAGCATTAAAGCATTGAGCCGGTCCATAAAAGCCTCAAAGGTTGAGCTGTCAAACTGTCAAAGCGGTTTGTAAAAGCGTCAAAGGGTGACTGATGATTTTTTGAAAAAAGAGTTAATAATTCCAAAGAGCCAAGACTGAAGAACAAGCAACTAAAAAAAATGAGATAGAAGAACAAATAAGATAAGAAAGAAAAGAAAATAGAAAGACAGAAAAGAGTGACAAGGACAAAATAAAAGATAGCCAGAAGAAGGATATCATACCACAGATACCAATAGAGTAAGAAGTAAAGTTAAAGAGCTTCACTGTGTGAAGAGACAAAGCACCAAGAGGAGGAAGATGTCCAGGTTTATCTCCTCTGTGAGAACAAAAATGAGATAGTTTTCAATAATAAAAAAATAAAAATAAAAAACAAGAAGGAAATGGAAGGAATGATGAGAAAGGAGAAAGAGCAAGAAATTTCTTTGATCCAATTGTACCAAATAAACAGAGGATGGAGAAAGAAGGTTCAACCACAATTGGTGGGAAGATGGGGAGTTGATTGATGAAGGCTGAGAATTGAGGAGAGAGGGCGCAAGGAGGTGTGAGCTGGAGGGAGTGAGATAGGTTATTGTAGGAATGAGGAAGGGGAGAGGAAAAATGAGAACAACGGGAGGAAATGTAAGGGATGAGTCAACTGCTGTGTAGATTTGATTGAACATGTGTGTGATATTTTTGTGAAATGTAATGATGGTTGCGCGCAACCATCAGGAAATATTCAACACCCCCCATTATTTGGTATGAGATGTTTGAGGCAGGGAATTAGGAGATTTCCAAGTGAGGACTTGCAGCAGGCTTTGGTGAGGCAGTCAGCAATCATGTCTTCAGAGTTGATCAAAGTTAGAGATATGAGTTCTTTGGAAAGATATTCTCTTAATTTATTTGCCTTTATATCTAAGTGCTTGGTTTTTGAATGCTGTCCAAAATGTTTGATTTTGTCCAAGAGTCCTTTGTTGTCAATCTTGAAGTTGGATGGTTCCAGTTTGATGTCACAAAGTTCTTCAATAAGATGTGATACCCATAGGTTTTCTTGACAGGCATCTGAGAGTGCACAGAGTTTGGATTCAGTTGAGGAGAGTGTGATATTTTTTTGGCTGGAGCTGCACCATTAGATTAGGGTGTAGTTCTAAAGACATAGATACCTGCTCCTGGACCTTTGTGTGTGTCAATTGTCCCCCCAGGCCGAATTGCTGTAGTACTGAAGTTGATCCGGGGCCAATTTGTTTGGTTTAATTTTGAGAGAAAACAATGGGGTTCCGGCCAGGTAGCTGAAAACATGTAGTACTTCTTTGCAGTGACTGATGACGGGGCTGTTATTGAATTGGAAGAGAATTGACACAGCTGGAAAGAGTGCCGGTCATGTTTGACAGGCTATGAAGTTGAGGATGCCGGTAAAGGTTTGATAATTGATGTTGAGGAGGTTGAATTCCTTCCTCTCTTCTTTCCTGGCGGGTGAAAGTTGAATTTTTGGAGTGAGGGGAGTGCTTACGGTTCTGCAGTTATTCAAGTTTAGCAAACTGAGGCCTTTTTCAACTAGCTTACTATGATTTAAGGTGATTTGATCTTTGTGGATCTTCATTTCCATGCCTAGGAGCAAGTCTGGAGCGTGAGAGGAGGATTTGGGAAATTGCTTCAGGAATTGAGTTTTGAATTCTTGGACCTTACCGGCGACCAGGAGATCATCTACGTGGAAGAAGAGAAAAGTGTGTCAATTGCGGTGAATGAAGAGACAGGGATTGGATGCTGAAACGTAGAAAAATATGTCATTAAGCCATTCTGTCAGAGTTTTGTACCAGTTGGTGGGAGCTTGTTTGAGCCCGTAAAGAGATTTCTTAAGTTTGAGGAAGGGAGAGGTTTGATGAGAATATTTAGGAGTTTTTATGAAAATATCTTCTTGAAGGGGTGCATACAGAAAGGCCGCCTTGACATTAAACTGTCTAAGGGGTAGGCCTTTGTCCAAGCTGAGTGTTAAGAGAGCAAGCAGGGATGGAAATTTTCCCATTGGGGCAAAAGTATCAAAGTAGTCAACGCAAGGAATCTTCTGGAATCATCGGATGCACAACCTGGCCTTCTTTTTTCGACCGAGGAGGCGGTGGCTGGTTTAGTTTTAGGACCAGAGTTGTTTCCAAGAAGTTTTTCTGGAATTCCATCAAAATTTTCCCATACTTCCTTTTCTTCTATTGAATTGAATTCAGTCTTGATCGCATCAGAGTAGTCAGTCAGATCTTTGGTGAGGTAAGAATATTTGAGAGGCTTAACCTTTTCTGAACGTTCTCTTAGATGATACCGGGGAACGGGAGAGGAGATAGGTTTGGAGTTGACCAAAGGAAGTTCATCAGTGTTGGTGATTGGGGATTTGTTGGGATCAAAGAAGATATCTTGTTCTTCCTCTGAGGGACTTGAGGGTGAGGGCTCAGAGGAACCAAGGATTGGGAGAGTCGGAATATCTTCTGAGTTGGAAGGCTCAGTCATTGGGGGAATAGGGTAGAAATCATCCCAGGTCAGAGGAGAATCAGATGCTGTGTGGTTTCCACCTTTGAATCTGACAATTTTAATGTGTTTTGACAAAGGTATTGGACAATGTTTGATAGGAGAGGAGCTTGTCATTGTATCCAACAAGAGTTCCAACTATTCCCTTGGGATCCAGTTTTGACCGATGATGGTGGGGAGAGTGAAGAATAACCACCTCGGATCCTATGGGATTGAAGAAATTAAGAGGAATCAATTGGTTTTTGAATAGCTCATAGGGGGATTTTTTGCTTTTGTGAGAAGGAAACTGATTGATTGTGAGGACACAGGCCTTGATGACCTCGCTCCATAGCTGAATTTTGAGTCTGGAGTCGATGAGACCAGTGCGGAGAGATTCCATAATGGTCCGGTTGTACCTTTCCGCCAGTCCGTTTTGTTTGGGAGTGTAGGGATCAGAAACTCGAGACCTTATAAAATTCTTCTCACAAAATTCTTTCATATGTCAATTAACAAACTCAGTGCCTCGATCCGAATGGAGAATGGAGGGATAGTATCCGAACTGCTTCTTCTCTAATTCAATAGCATTTTGGAGAACGAGAGGAAAAAGGTCTTTAGATTTTATGGGGATAGCGGAACAATACCTTGTGCAGCTGTCAATGACAGTGAGGATGTATCGGTGGCCATCAAACAATATTGGATTGATGGGACCCATGATGTCCAGATGCAGCTCTTGAAAAGGTTTTTCAGCACGGGCATGTTTGCTTTTAAATGATCTTCTTGTAATCTTACCGAGTGCCCAACTTTTGCAGACACTTTGAGGGCTGATAGGTATGTTTAGTTTATTCCTTATTTGACTATAGCTTGCATGGCCAAGGGCCTTGTGGATACTTTCAGCTTGTGAGAGAAGGGAATCCGGTGCGATTGGGTGATCAGTGAGAGATAGAACGGGAATATTATTATGATACCTTCCAGAGAAAATAGTAGTGTTATCTTCAGAGACAGTTAAGTGATTCTTCTCAAAAAAAAAAATCGATATCCATCAAGAACCAGACATTGTACAGATATTAAGTTAGTAGACAGATCTGGAAAAAAGTAAAAATTATTGATGAGAATGATTCCATTATCTCCCAACAGTTGAATAGTACCAATTCCTTTGATGGGGAGAGATTCCAAGTTTGAACCGGTCTTCACTTGTCCAATTTATTTATAAGAGACAGACACAAATAGGTCAGGGTCTGAGACCATATGAGAAGAACAACCCAAATCAAACACCACCTGATTGGATAGGTGAGAAGAATTCTTTGAGAGGAAGCAACTGACAGAGACAGGGGGCTTGTCCTCGTTCTTTATTTTAAGGAAGGCCTCGCGTAATTTGGGGTTTAGGGCCCAACAATTTGCTGGTGAATGAGGAGAAAGATTATTATGCTTGCCTCCAAGGCATCTGGGAAGGGGTTCACAATCAGTCCAAAGGGCGGTCAGCTGGACTTTGTTGTCATCCTTTATTCTTCTCTCATTTGTGGGTATTTGAAGATGGTCAAGGACAATATCCGGAGTGATGGTGGTAGAAGAGTGCGTTATTTGCTCCTTAAAAACCTTGAGGCTTGGTGGTAGTTTGTGGAGAAGCATGTACGCAATGATGTCTTGGGGAAGATTAATGCCAACTTTGTAGAGATGGCAAATGCAGATTTTCGCCAAAGTGATAAATGAGGGAATGTTGTTGATGTTGAAGGGCAGATTTTGTAAGTCATCAAAAACTTGAGATTGGTTAGATGACTCAGAGGAGGCAAATTATTGAATGATTGCCTTCCAAATCATTTTGGCGTTTTTCTCATTTTCATAAGTAATGATGTTGGCGTGAACTCCAGGATCAAGCTTGGAGATTATGTTAGAATCCAAAATGTAGATGTGCACTATGGGATTTGAACCCATGACCTCAACATTCATGAGTGATGCTTTAACCACTACGCTAAGTGCTCCATTACTAGATGGGCCATTGTGCCTGTCCACTCAACAAGGGTTTACTTGCGTTTACCTGTGAAGACCTGATGTGTTGTTTGACAATGCTGTTCAGGCTTTCAGTACCAAGGCTTAGAATCCTTGGATGGCAGTCTGCATAAGAGCATATTTGACTGCAACAGATTAATATGGATTGAACATAAATTTCATCCTTGAATGTGTTGAGTTTTGGACCTCATCTTCTGTCCGCTCACCCCCCTTCTCTCAGCGCATTTATACTTAGTTTCATTATTATATATGTTTGGAATACATCTAGTCTGTTCTGAACAAATCTATACATTATTATTGCTTGTATGAGATACTCATAGCTGTCCCATCCAGCATTATATGTCCTGATACCTATTGCTATCCAGGGCAAGTTACTATTGTATGTCCAGTACCTGTAGTTTTCCAGCCACCTGTCACCTGACCTTTACTCATGAATGTCATTCAACATAACTATTGTGATACTTCTCACTCTCAACCATTTTATCCAGTCTTACCTTATTCAATATTCTTTCTCCTTCAAAGGCCCATTTGTGGTTCTCTAGTTGTCCATAAATACTCTCTTGTCTATGATCTCTTGAATAAAAAACATCAGATTTTCACCCTCTTCATCCGGGGCCACCTACTGAAAACCCTCCAAAATCTGGTCCCTTCTGGACCCCTTGAGTCAGATTGAACCCTTCTCCTGCCTAATTTTCTCCTCTCATTTCTCTCCTCACCATCTCTTCGAGCCCATATTCCAACAGAATGATAGATTGGTATCTTACAATAAAAGGGCCAAACGGGTACCTTGAATTTCAAGAATGTTCTCAACTTGGTTCCGCCAGAGATGGTCAGAGTAGGGATGGCCTCAATGGACATCTTGAGAATTGTCTGATGGAGCTGATTGTTTGGATTAATGGAGGTATCTTGGCTCATGATGTTGATTGAGATGAGGTTGAAGTGCTGATGAGTGGTTAGCGGGATTTCAACTGTTGATTGTGATGATTTTTTGATGAAAGAGTTTAGAATTTCATAGAGCCAAGACTGAAGAAAAAGCAATCAAAAAAAATGAGATAGAAGGCCAAAGAAAAAATGAGAAAAAATATGATAAGAAAGAAATAAAAATAGGAAGAAAGAAAATAAAATAGAAAGAAAGAAAAGAGTGACAAGGAAAAAATAAAAGATAGCCAGAAGAAGGAGATCATACCACAGATACCAATAGTAAAGGTAAAGGGCTTCACAGTGTGAAGAGACAAAGCACCAAGAGGAGGAAGATGTCCAGGGTTATCTCCTCTGTGAGAACAAAAATGAGATAGTTGTCAATAATAAAAAAATAAAAATAAAAAAAGAAGAAGGAAATGGAAGAGATGATGAGAAAGGAGAAAGAGAAAGAAATGTTTTTGATCCAATTATACCAAATAACCAGAGGACAGAAAAAGAAGGGTCAACCACAATTGGTGAGAAGATGGTGAGTTGATTGATGAAGGCTGAGGATTGAGGAGAGAGGGTGCAAGGAGGTGTGAGATGGAGGGAGCAAGATAGGTTATTGTAGGAATGAGGAAGGGGAGAGGAAATATGAGAAGGATGGGAGGAAATGGTAGGGATGAGTCAACTGCTATGGAGATTTGATTGAAAATGTGTGTGATATTTTTTTGAAATGTAATGATGGTTGCGCGCAGCCATCAGGAAATATTCAACAGTGACCATAAAAAATTTGCATCAAGCTGTCAAAGAGATCCATCAGAGCATCGAATTTTTCTGTCAAACCATTCAAGCAATGAGGAAGATGAAGATGCTGAGGGAAGTTTGAAGATAGATTTGAGTGAAAAGGGTGATGATAGAGAAATACCAAAAAATATAGATAAAGGAAAAGAGAAGGGGGCCATTGTCAAGGAAGGGGGAAGATCAGAGACTATTTGGAGTTAAAAGATTTAAGAAGCAAGGTGAAGGACTTGGAGGTGAAGATGAAAATGGTAGAAGATAGAAGAAATAAGAAGAAGGGAATTCAAAGGAGAAATGATGCAGCAGTTTGGTTGGAGGAAATAGAAATTGGAGAATGGTTGTTGGAGATGATGGAGGGAAAAAGATTTAGAGAAGATTCAGTATTGACTGAAGATCAGGTGAATCAATATTTAGAAGTTTATAGTAGGAATTCTAGAAATTTAAATTCTAATCTGCAGGAGGTTTTGAAGAAAGAATGGGGTAGTGAAATAAGGAAAGAAAAGTATGGATTTTTAGAGGCTAGTAAGAAAACGGTTTGAGAAATAAAGAAAAGACTAGCTGATATTTTAGCTTTAGATGGTCATACTCTTGAAGTGGGGACTACTGTCAGAGGACCTAACTCTTATCAAGTTAAAAAATTAAAGCTAGTAAATACATGGATGTCTAGAGTAAAAGCATTACAAGAGTTGATGTGTGAAGCTATTTGAATTTTTTTTATAAGAGTTTTTATTATTATATATATTTTTTGCTTTTTTTTATTTTTTTTGGGTTTATTATTTTATTATATATTATTATTATTTTTATTTATTTTTGTTTGTTTATTTATTTTTTTTTGAGAGAAGAGATTCAGTTTCTGATTTTTTGCCTAAGTAGAGAATAAAAGAAAAAGGAAATGGATTATGAGATATGTTTTAAAGGTATTTTTATTTTTATATATAATTAAAATTTTTCTTTTGAAGAGTGGATTTGGTTTATTTATTTTAAGGATGTTTTTGGTTTGAAGGGATAGAGTGTATGGAAATCTTGAAGTAATGTAGGACAGTTGGTAAGATTAGAGTGATGTTCCCAAGTGGTGTGTTCCTCATTGTTTTGGAAGCCTTTCCATTCAACTAAGTAAATTAATATCCCCCTTTTGATTCTTGAGTCAAGTATCTGAGACACTTCACATTCCTCTTCCCCATTGATTTTGACTGGTTCAGTTGGTGGTTGGTTCCTGGAAGACAGTTAGGTGTCCTGAATGGCTTGAGTAAGGGGGAGTGGAACACAGGGTGAATAGTTGACCATTGTTGAGGAAGTTGAAGCTTGAATGAATTTTCTCCAATCTGTTCTGTAATCAGAAAGAGACCTAACCATTGCTCTGAAAGCTTATGAGTTTGAGGGTATGTTTTGATATTTTTAGAAGAGAGCCAAAATTTTTTTTCAAAAAGAAATGAGGCATGGGAATCACTTATCTTTAGGTAAGCATATCTCTTATAGGTTTTGATTGAATTTTCCAGCTCAACCCCTAGTTGTGACTGATTCTGGTGAATCTGAGTTATTTAGTGACTGGCAGGTTGGTTGTCTACTACCTGGAGGCTGTCAAAGTTGGGTTGTTGACCATAAATGGTGAAGAATGAAGATTGCTTAGTAGAATTGTGAGTGGAATTATTGTAAGAAAATTCAGCAAGAGGGGTCCAGGTATCCCAGTCATCTTGGTGATAACTGACATATATACTAGGAAATTGTTCTAGGATCATATTTACTCATTTCACTTGGCCATCTGTCTCAGGGTGATAAGGTGTGGAGAGATTTCTTTTTATCTGTAATTTTTCACATGAATTTTTCCAAAAGGAGGAAAAAAATAAAGATCCTCTGTCACTGAAAATGTCAGTTGGGGGCCCATTTTTAGTAAGAAAATGAGATATTAGCAGTTTATCCAACTCCACAGAGGGGATATCAGTTTTGGCTTCAATAAAAAGAGACATTTTTGAAAAACAATCAACTACCACAAGGATTGAGTCAAATCCATTGGATAGTGTCAGTTGTGAGATAAAGTCCATAGAGAGTAAAGTTTAGGGATAATATGGGATTGGTAAGGGTTAAAGGAGTTCAAACTTCTTGTGGTGATTGGGTTTGTGTCTGCTGCAAAGATAAAAAAAAGAAACATAATCATTGTTGAAGGAAGTCATATTTTCCCAGTGGAAGTCTCTTTTGACTAGATCAATTTTTTTGTCTTGTCCAGGGTGACCAGAGAGGGGGGATTCATGTCATTTTCAAAGTATTTCAAGTTGGAGTTGTTCATCTTCTTTGGGGATTTCTACTCTATTTTGGAAAATAAGGATTCCAGTGTCTGGGTCTATGAGGTAGCTCTTTGATTTTCCCTTTTTGTGTAACTTCTGAATAATCTGTTGGGTTCATTTTTTGGAGATCTGGGATTGAATTAAGTTTTCCAATTGTCCATCAACCTGGTTAGTCAAAATAAATAAAATTCTAGAAGGTTCAAATTCAGTCTGTTTCAAGAGTTGTTTGACCTTTGCTGAATTCTTTTCCGCATAGGGCATCTCCCCCTTTGAATAAAGATTGTCTCAACGTGACAATACATCAGGAACTATGGAGTGCTTTCCAGATCTGTAGACTATGGTAAAGTCAAATTTAGATAGAAATTTGGCCCAGTGGCGTTGGAAACAAGTCAAGACTTTGGAGGTCATAAAATATTTTAGAGAAAAATGATTGGTGAGAACTTAAAAAGGAGATGAAAGACTGGGGAGTTAAGCTCTCCAGATCTTGAAAGCCAATACAATGGCTAGGAGTTCCTTATTGTGGATTTTATATTTCAGTTCAGCACTACCCAATTTTCTGCTATCAAAAGCAATCAGGTGCTTGGATCCATCAGGATAGACTCGAGTGATTACAACTCCTAGGGAATAGTCACTAGAATCAGTCTCCAAAAAGGTTTTACAAGAAAAATCAAAATTTATGACAATAGGAGCCTGTTTAAAGGCTAGTTTGAGTTCCTCAAACTGCTGCAGGGCCCCTGGGGACAAAGGAAAGATGGGGTCCAAACCAGTGAAAGCAGTGAGGAGATCAAAATTTTGGTAGTAGTTAATGATAAGCCTGCAATAAAAATTAGAAAAACCCAAAAACTGTTTCAAGGCCTTTTTTTTGTTGGTTCTGGAAAATCAAAGATCTTTTGGACCTTGGAGTTTTCCATTTCAATACCATTCCTGGAGATAACGTAGCCCAAGTCATCAACTGAGGAGGCATGAAATTCACACTTAGAAGCTTTTGTATAAAATTGCTTCTTCCAAAGTCTGCTTAAGACTTCACACACATGAGCTGTATGTTTTTTTAAGTTCATGGAAAAAATAAGAATGACATTGAGGTATACCACCACACATACGGTTAGAAGGTCTGCAAAAAGTTCATTAAAAAGACATTGGAAAGAGGCAGGGGCATTGGTCAGTCCAAATGACATAACCAAGTATTCAAAACTTCCAAACTGAGTCCTGAATTCTGCAAGATGTTCATCCCCTTCTTTGATTCAAAGGAGATTATAAGCACCCCTGAGGTTGATTTTGGAGAAAATTTTAGAACCGGAGAAGACTGTTAATAAGTGAGTCATGGTAGGAATAGGGTACCAATTCTTTTGAGTAACAGTGTTAAGCTTGCAATAGTCAACAAACAATTTCAAAACACCATCCTTCTTTTTCACAAAGAGGAGAGGTGCTCCAGTGCTTGAAGTGCTGGGGCAAATGAAACCTTTCTCTATATTATCTGCTATATAGGCTTTTAGGGCCTCCTTCTCATGGTGACTGAGGGAGTAGATAGGCCCAACCGGGTGCAGAGGGCCTTTGCGTTTGATATGGTCATTTTAAGCATGGTGAGGAGGGAGTTTATTAACTTTAACCTTGGAAAAAACATCTAAAAAGGCTTGATGAGCTTCTGTGACTCTCTCCATCACAGTTTCAATTTCATAAGTTTCCTCATCTTCATCTAGATCTTATGCAGCAGTGTGCTTTGGGCCAGAGCCAGAAGTGGAGAGAATTATTTGAATGGATAGATCATCCTCTATATCCTCCAAGAATTTCAGAGAATTTCCAAAGAATATCCTGTTCACAGAAGTGGTTGTTGAACTAAAGGAAAGTTTTTTGAGTGCATAGATTCTGAAAATAGAGCAGGAGCAGTGACCTGCAGGTTCACTGGCGGAAGGTGAGTATTGGCCAAAAAGAGTTCAACAGAAGGGGAATGATACAAAGTTGGTGTCTTGGGGTGATCAATCCCAGTTACCAATTCACTTCTGGATTCCAGAAATGGAGAAAGTAAACACCTATAATAGTGTCTTATTTTGGGGGAGTATCAACAACCAAGAAATCCCATTCTAATTTGGGAAAGGAAGGTAAGGAAAATTTGAAGGAAACCCTGTGAGTGATTTCCTGGTAAGGTGAGTTAGAAGGAATGAAGGTAAATAAGAAAATAGGAGTGGTCAGAGGTTTGGGAGAAGAAGAAAACTTTGAGACCATAGATTTGGAGATAACAGATTGAGTTGCTCCAGAGTCAACAAGTAAACTATAGGCCTGATTAGTGAGCAAACAAATGAAATGTAAGTCTTTAGTAAAGAGATTAGATGCTTTACTTTAAAAATTATGCACTCAAATATTAGAGGGGTGATTGTCATGGAGTACCACATTTCCATCACCTAGTATTTTCCCTGTTTGGGTTTAGCAGGAATGTGCCCCTGGCCAGGTTTGAAATCTAGACATTTCCTCCAGAGGCTAAATATGTGAGCACCTCCACAGTAGTTACAAAAAATCTCTCTTTCTCTTCTAGCTTTCTTATCAGCCTTGAGGTGTCCATCTTCTCCCACATTGGGATTAGGACAATAACTTGCAGTAACTTTAGTAAGGGGAGCCTTTCCTTTTCCCTTGAATCTACCTTGTTTGCTGGGATGTTGAGGTTTTGGAGGAGTTGGCCAACTGGGTCCAGGTCTTGAGGTTTGATTGGAATTTAAGGACCTTTCCCAGATCCTTTCATGGTAATGGGTATCATACTTAAGGAAAATGTCCATTAGATCTTGCAAGGTCTCTTGAGGTCCATCATAAACAGCTAGTTGGTCCAGCAGTCTGGCTGGGAGTCCCTGTCTAAAATGAAGGAAGAAAGCTTTTTCACCCCATCCAGAGAACTTAGTCATAAGTGTTCTGAACTCAGTGATATAGTTAGAAGCACGAACAGTATCTTTCATTTTAAGGAGGGTTAACTACTTTTCAACACATTGGATTTCCAGAAAATCCCCCAAAAGGGTATGGATCTTCTGAGTGAAAAAAATCAAGACTTAAGTAGAAAATCTGGCTCATGATTGTCAATGTGAGCAAGATAAGGCTGGATTAATCAACTGGCATTTCCTGTATGGTAAGAGACTTTTCAAAAATATTTCTTTCTGTCATTAGCAAAAACCCTTTCATCATTAGAAAAGATTAGTTCACAAGCTTGGAGGAAGGTTCTGAGCTTGGTTGGGTTTGTCCCATCAAGCTTGTCTGGGGAATTGATAGATGGAGACTTAAATTTACCAATTGACCATGGTCCAAAGGTTTAGAGAAATGAGTCATTGAAGAGGTCATTTGCTGAAGAATGGCCAGCAGAGCAGGGTCAGTTGAAGGGCCCTGAGAGGTGGAAGTAAGGTTAGTAGCTGGGGAAGGTGAAGGGATTGCTGTTGCATTACAAGTTGGGCTAGGATTACCCTCTGGGGGGGTGAATCCAAGCCACTCAATATTTTGAAATCAAATCCTGAGTCATCATCCTCATTATCTTCTTCCTCTTCTCCTGGAATAGAGACAATGCTGGCATCATAGGCAGGAGAGTCCAAACCATGGTAGCCTGGGATTGGGAACTGTCCTGTAACTCTGTGGAGGCTAGTATTTTCAGAAGGAGAAATAGTAGAAAGAGATACTTGGGGGATTGGCTCCAATAAGCCAGTATGCATAGGAGTGGAAAAGATAGCCACTGGTGCTGGTAGATTAGAAAAGTTTCTCCCTTTTCCACAAGCTCTGGGAGTAGAAGGGTCAGTAGGTTCATTGATATCTCTCCCTCTGGAGCTACGGGTGACAGCTGGGATAGAGATGTTGGAGAAGAGAGCACAACATGGAGGCATTCTTATTGCTAAGAAAAAATTATTTAAGAAAAGGTAGTTCTTCACCTAGACAAGAAAAAAACAATTGAAAAGAATTATAAACAAAATACCTTAATTATTGGTCAAATGAGACATCAAAGAAGCTTTTCAAAGCGTCAAAGCAAAGTGTTGAAGCATCAAAGTAAGGCCTCAAAGTGTTGGAGCAAAGGTCAAAGATGTGGAAGGAAAAACTTCAAAGCATCAAAGAGGGGATTACACAACAGAAATTTTGGATTTTTATGTAGGTTTTATAGCAAGTTGAGGGGTAAAATGAAAAATGGCCACAAATCAATAGCCAATTTCAAGGTTGGGGAAGGTAATGAAGCAAACAAAAATTTCCACAACTTAATAGCAAGATTTGATGCTGTCTCAATAGGGTAAAGATTGTTGGTGTTGAAGAAGGGATTATTGGGGAAGAAATCAATTTAATGTCACAAGGGCTGCTGACATGCAAGCAGGGCTTGGAACAGAGGGGACTCTACTCTCAGTAGGCTTGGGGGAAAGGATACTGGAAGGGGCTACAAGGAACAGAGTAGGAATGAATTGAATATAAGGTGCTTATGACGCTTGCTGGGATGGATTCCTAGTAAGAAGTATTAAACTTATTTCTTGGGGAACAATCATGAAGAAGGAAGAGGAGGCCAGCTTAAATAGACACGAGGTTTGGGACTACAACAGGGGTAAAAGTGATTGAGGATCAGACTACATATGTGATGTGATGGGAACAGTCTAGGTAAAATAGAGGGCTGATCAGGTATTCTAGTAAATTGGGATAGGCTTCTCACTACATTGGGGATAGGCTACAGGTTGGGCTGTCTAAGTTGGGGTTGTACAGGGAGAGGATGTACAGTGTACATGAAGGTCATGAAAATATATACTAAGTAGAGAGAGTATGTAATACAATCCGCAACAGGATGCACATAAGGATTCCCAAAGGATAACCCATGACAGAGTATGGGTTGAACAGAATTAATAAGGTTGGAGTATGTGCAGACCTGGGAGATTAAGTATGTGAAAGCCTATGGAGTCTATCTGCATGATTTATGAGGTTAGACTATATGTATATATGAAATGAATGAAGACCCTGAGGTATATAATTGCTGGATAAATATTGATATAATTCTCCTGAGATATGAGGTTGAAGTTCCTTGGAAAGTAGATCAGGCCTGAGGTTTGGATTGGGTTTGCTGAAGTTAATCTGAGCTAGGTTTCAGTATGACAATTCCCTGCATAACTATATCCATTCATTTGCATTACCTTCATATGTCATTCCTTCCATGTCTCACCCAGTAAAATCATGTACACTCATATTCTATTTTCATGCACCTGCGCTATGGCCTTGGGAAAAAATTGTATAGTTTATTTAATTTTCCATTTCATTCCTGTCATTCTTTGCGCCATTGCTCTCTAACTGTAGATGATCCTCCATAACGTTGTATCTAGTCCCCATTGGATTAAGTCATAAAGGCTACACAGATTTCCTGAAAGTTTTTTCCTCAGTAGGTTAATTTCATATGTTCTCACATTTTGCTCAGAGGGGTCATCACATTGGGATTTTCCTGGCTTCCCTTCCATCAGAACACTTCATCCCTCTTGCTGTTTGTTGAGCCATTTGTTGATCAGTTTTCACTTTGAATTTGACTTGATATCTTACAGTTACTCCTTTCCCCCAGTCTCTCCAATTTGTGCTCCAAATAGTCCAATATTTCCCTATAGTACATGGGGTGGTATTTTGTCAGTAAATTAACTACATCAACTCATATATTTGAGTGCGCCCTATATAGATTTTTTTTTAAAAATTTCAGTTAATTGCTTCACTGGGAACACTTCCTTCACCACTTATAATTGTAATATCAACAGGGTTGGAACATCTGGTGCTTCAAGGGCCCAACAACCCTTAGATTCTGATACTTCTTTTAAATATCCTTTGGTTGAACTCCTCCAAAATCCCCTTGCCTTTTTTAGTCAACCAAAATCTCTGCTTTATTCTCTCAAGAAAATCATAATTCCCAAAAATTCTTCCAATGGAACCTTGACTTGAGGTAGATCAAGGGTTTGCACAAGTGCTCCTGATTCCAAAACTTTGACTATCCTTCCTGATTTGATCCAGGCTCTTGATCAAAATTTTTTGAAACCTAGCATAAGTGTTCCTTGTTTTTGCACTCTGGGAATGAAGCAGCCTTACCACTTTACAGGAGAACATTCCCATAAGCCTAAATCTTACCTGAAGTCTTGTGAAATTATCTTCTTAAAAGATCCCAATAAATTACCCTCCAACAGACACAAGTTCATGTAAGTGTCTTCCTTGTTAGGAGGTAGAGCCTTGCAGTGGTTCAAACTGTACCTGTAACTGTTATCAAATACAAGGACAACTTTTATTATCAGCAATTGGGACAAGTTTTAGGTAAAACTGTTTACTGTGTTTGGCAACCCCAAAAAAGTGAAAAACACCAAATACAGAGTTCATGGCCTATTTAAAAAGTACAATAGTACGGTTTCAGTTCATATCTCTCATTTCCAAAATCTGTAGTGTCATATCCAATGGAAAAAGGCAGCACTTCTATTTCAAAATTGAAAGGGTTTACCAGAATGACAAATAAAACTGCTTGCAGTTGGGGGACATAAGACCACCTCCATTCAGCAGTTAATAGATGTGGTGATCAAGCTTGATGATGGCTATCATGAAAAAACCACTCTCAACAAAAAAATCATGGATTTTCAGTATTGGCTATGAAGGCTCATGACTCTTTGAAGAAACATTTGAAGAATCCAAAACACTTCAAACCATATCCGAATTCAAATTTCAACCAAAAGGGGAAAGCTGTTGCAAAAACTCCAAAGTTTCTGGAGAAAGAAACCAGTATGCTCTTGAACAAGGAACATCAAAGGAGGGGCAAGATGTATTAAGTAGTTATTTTGGAGGAAAACATGTTGTAAATAGTTGTGCAAAGCTACTAGCCTGTGAAGCGGCTAGGATGTCAAAAAATGAGCTTAATGAAGTTTTTATAATTCTTTAAAGTAAAAATACACATTATCTAAATTTCAGCAAGTCAATCTTTGCACTTGAAATTCACTTGGTGCTCCAGGTTGAAGATTTGTCCTTTTCCATTCCAAAAACACCCCTTATTGTGTTTTATTGAATTCAAGTGCTGATGTTTCTTTTAAAAGTTCATCTTTTGAAACTTCCAAAAATCTTACATGTTTCAAGATAGATAAATTTCCTTTATATTTAGTAAGTAGTGCAACCAAGCCCTCTAATTGGGTTAAACATAAGGCAAAATGGACCTTTGAATTTTCCAATTTCCTCAGAATTGAATGGTAATTATTTGTTCTGGATATTCCTTTCATAGAAAAAACCATTCTAGGCCCTGAATTTTAAGTTTACTAGAATCCAGATGTGAATTGGTAAGGAGGAGTAATTAAACTTCAAGCCTTGAAACCCCAGGATACTGACCCTTCTGTCAAACAGGAATTAAACAGCCTACCTCACACTGTCATTGAGTGGCATGACAAATTTCCGCCAGGGAATTAAAAATATCCTGAGCTTCATCCCCAAGTTCATTATTCATATTTATCAGTCATCACTTATTTTTATGACTGACCTCTTTCTTGTTTCTCCAAAGAGAAATCAGCGCCTACCAAAAGGTGTATGTTGAGCTCCCTAATCCTCTTGAATTGTGAAAGCACTTCAAATCCGGTTTTCAAAGATGAAAAGATTGAAGATTTAGAAATCATCCAAGAGTCTTTATCTTGGGCTTACCATGACTTTGCTGATACTTTTTCAGCTGTTAAGTCAGATAAAATACCTCCTTACCGTTGCTTTGATAGAAGGATCAAAATAAATGGCCCACCTCTGGCATCTGGACCAGTCTACTCTCTCTTGAAACAAGGATGAATTGCGCTTCAAGAATAAAGTTTGGAAAATTTATCAACAGGATTTCTTTGAAAGAGTGATTTAAAAACATGCTTTCCCATCCTATTTTATCCAAAGAAAGATGGCGGACTTTGATTGTGTTTTTAATACAGAAACCTGAAACAGGCAACCCAGAAGAATGCCTACCCAGTACAGAATATTTTGCCACTCCTCACCCTCTTTCATGGAGCTGCTCATTTCCCAAATTTAGACCTTCAAGGTGGTTATAACTTAATTTGAATTGAAAAAGGCAAAGATTATTTGACTGTGTTTTACAGCTGCCCTTGGATTCAAAGGGGCCAAAGGCACGGGCACTACCACTCATACAACTAAAGGAAAATTGTTTGGAACTGCAATGAATAAGATGAGAGGAGGAGTACAAGTCATGAGAAGATGGAAGGATAGAATGGAGAAGTCCAGGAGGAGGTTTTTGAATAAGGGGTTGTTGAATACTACAATAGTAACACCTGGAAGAGACAAGGTGATATGAGTTAAGTGTTAAAATTAATTAATCCTCTGATTTAATTGCCAATAAAGACCAATGGACCAACAAAACTTGTTGTATGTTGAGACAGACAGTGGAAGTGAGTTCAAAATAAAGGAGAAGAGAAAAGAAAAGAAAAAAATTTAAAAGGAAGGATCTTCTGCAACAACAAAGGACAAGTTCAATGAGAATGAGAAATAAAAGGGGTTGACAGCAGATACCTCACATCTGACAAGATTGATGGATATGGAATTGCATTTCAAGCAGGTTGAAGTCCTTTTGGAGCTTCAGGATTGGCAAGTTTGAGTAACTGGTAGCTGAGGTTTATCAAGGAGAGTAGCAAATTGAAGGGAAGGAAAGTTGCAATTTTGGGTTAAGAGGGAAAGCAAGGGGAAAATCTGAGATTTTTCAAGTAGAGGAGAGAAGGAAGGGAAGTGAAGCTGAGTGGAAGAATTTCAAGGCAGGAAAGTTGAGCAGGAATGAAGAGGCCAGGAATTAAGCATAGGACTCTGTGTGGAGGCTTTAAATTTGAGACTTCCACACCTGGGATTGAGTTGGAGATTGCTTGGCAGCTGTTAAGAAGATGAGAAATCATGACAAACCGCTTTGATCATATGTGAGAAGACATGATTGAGAATGTAAGATGTGCAACAGATGATTGAAGGGCTGATTTTTTGAGTGAGTAAGCAAGCATTTGATTTGAGGGGACAAGATGGGTAATCAGTGAGTGATTGTCTCTTTGCTTGCACAATCATTTAATTTGAGTTTAAACGTGTTTGAGCGCACTGTGATGAGATTCCTGATTCACCAGATCATTGAAGGCCTTATTCTTGATGAAGGAGCAGTAGCTGTATTTTCAAGATGGGTTCATTTGAAGGAGAATTTGTAAGAGCCAGATACTCTGCTGTTTGGCTAGAGAAAGAGGCTTGAGCTCACCTTCAATGGACTTCAGGGAGATTGTAGGATGAATATTACTGTTCCAGGAGATTGGAATGCTGTAGAGTAGAATGGGACACCCAGTATGACTTCTTTGAGACTCAGGATTCTTTCCAGTTGCTGTGAAATTCTATGTTGTATTGGAAGGAGGGGTTTTGGAGACCCAGGGCTAGTTCTTTGGAGCAGTTCAGATAAAGCCAGGCCTGCTGGGACCCAATCCAGTGTTGAATTCCGGTTTTTTTTTGAACCGGGAGAGGTTGGAGACAGCTTAAGAAAGTTTGGTTTGTGTTCAACTTGCAATGAAGTTGAGAAATTGCGTGGGATATTGAAAATTGATGTTGAGATCAAGGAAAGTTTGATGTTTGTTTTTGGAGGCAGAGGTAAGCTTAATGTTTGGGGTAAATGGAGTGCTGATTGGCTTGCAGCTATTGAGTCCCAGTTCCATCAGTGCAGTGTCAATGTGATTGGATTGCAGATGTTCAAGGCCATCTTTAGTCTCCACAAATTGATTGCCAAGAATCTTGCTGAAAGGTCCATCTTGCAAGATTTAGGAATTTGGTGGAGTTTCTGACAATCAGAAGATTTTCAATTTACACCAAGAAATATAGCTGCCTTTTTGTGCTGATATAAAGGCAAGGGTCTGCGCTAGAGGTTTTGAAGCCATCTTCAAGGAGCCAGCTTTTGAGGGTCTTTTACAAGCTCTTGGGAACCTGTTTCAGTCCATAGAGCACTTTGTTGAGTTTGAGGTAAGGAAATGGTGAGCTTTAGCCTAAGGGGATCTTGATGAAGATTCATTCTTTGAGTGGGGAATGTAGAACGGCAGAATTAATGTCCATTTTACATAGGGTAAGCTTGTGGAGGAGTGCATAGATGAGCAGTACTCAAAGGGCTTTGATTGAACCCATGGAAGGGTAAGTTTGGCTTTAATAAAAGAATTCAACTTGCTTGAACCCTTGTACACATAATTGGAACTTGAACAAAATGGCTGTCTTTTTGGGGCCTTCTTTGATTTGGTATACCAAGAAAGTTGTTAGAGCAGTTTTGCCGTCAGGGAGCAAGTGACATCCTCCCAACACTCTCATGAGTTTCATGCAATCTAATTTGGATTTCATGGACTTGATACAATTAAGTTTTTCTTTGCAGTGAGTAGCTTTGTGGGAGCTCTTGGCAACAGAGCAAGCAACAAAGCCATATTGCTGGAGTTTTTGGAGTGTGGCTTTGTCTTGTAGCTTTGGTGGAAAGCGGAATAGGAGTTGTTTGGAAACCTTTTTGTTTTCATCCAAGCTGGAGTTAGATGTTTCAGAGTTCAGGCAGGGTGAGAAGAGGGGGAAGAATTGGTGGGAGAAAGTCTGTTGTTTGGAATTTGTTCAGTGAAGGTTGAGTCAGGGGAATGTGGGAGGAAGTTATTATGGGAATTGGAGGAGGAGATGGGAGATAAGTTGGAGTTTAGAGTCTCAATGAGAGGATTATTATCAGTAAAGAGCGATTCAAAAGGGGATTTGGAGTCAGGAGACTAATTGGAGAGAGCAAGAGAGATGGAAATTCTTTCAAAGAATTTGAATTTTTTGGAACAAACATAATTCCTAGAGGCAAGGCAGTACATTTGATAAGAGTTAAGATCTAAATCAAATCCTGTGAGAATGCCTTCTGGGCCTCTTTTGTTCAACTTTTTCCAGGAGAGGATGCGGGATTTAGAACAATTGCTTTGGAGCCAAGGATACAGATGAGATGGAGTTTTGGAGGGACTCTGGTCCAAAGTTTTTAGGGGGATACTTTGGACTTGAGCAAAGGAAGAAGGTTGAGAAACATACACAAGCTGACCAGGATTTGGTCCCACAATAGAGCAGGGATATTCATATTCATCATCATGGTTTGAGGGGATTTGAGAATTGTTCAATTTACTTTCTTGGCCAACGGGTTATGTTGGGCTCAGATGTGGTGTGCTTGATGCCATTTTCAATGAAGAAGCTTGAGAGTTGGTGGTTGAGAAATTCCCCGCAGTTATTGGAATGGAATAATTTTAAAATTTGCCCTTTCTGATTGGGGGGTAGTTTGAAAGACTTGATTATTTTGTCAGGCATGTCAGATGTGAGTCAAATTGGCAATCATGTTTTGAATTTTGACCAACTTTTTGTGAGCCAAAGGAAGTAGTGGCATCCAGAGAGAGATGGGGGATTGATGGGACCACATAAATTGGCATGAATCTTTTTGAATGAGTTTTGAATTGGAGCTAGATTTCCCAGGAAGGGTTTTCAATGTATTTTTCCTTTTGCACAGGAGATGCAATCAAACTTTTCCCACTTGAGTTTGGGAAACTTTTTGGAAAGAAGGCAGGTTTTCTCAAGATGGGGATTAAAGAATTGTTTGTTAATGGTGGATAGGGCAATAAAGGAGAAGGAGATAGCTGGAATGTTGAAACATTTTTCAATGAAGATCAGATTTTCCTCAGTGATTCCAGACATGATTTTTTTTTTGAAGAGGATACCAAATAGATTTGGATTTTGGAGAGTCAGTGAGCAGCATTTTTGGATGAGCTGGTCTAATAATACTAAGTAAATAGCTAATTCAGGGATGTAGAGGGAGTTCTGGAAGTAGATAGAGGCCAAGTTTGTTGTCAAGAGTGCTTTTCCCTTACCAAGAGAGGGAGTAAGAGCTTTGGGGTTGCCGGTTTGTATTTTGGTTCCATTGGGTTGAAGATGAGGAAAGAAGTTTGGGTTATTGAACATGCAATTTGATGCTCTGGAGTTGGGTAGTACTTAGTTTCAATTGAGGGCAGGAAAAAATACCATTGCAAACATATAGGAAAGGTGGGTAGATGGATTTTTGGAGGATTATGAGGGGCATAAGGCAAAGGTCCAGTGTACTTGGGTCATAGGTGCAAAAAGAGCCACCAACATTTACTTCTTTTGTGAGTTGCCTGAGGATTATTCCAGGTTGATCTGCACTTGATAGCTTTGTTTTTGGTCACCAGAACTGAGGTGTACAATCAGAACACAACCTTGTTTTTGATTTGATTAAGGTATCAAAGGACAAGGTTGGAATCAATTTTAGCTACTCCCAACAGGTGAGTGATGGTTGTTTTGAGGTGTTCAAGTTGGGGGGGGAAACATGAAGAGTAAAAGGTAAGCTACTATTTCTTCATCCATTTGAGTCCCAATCTTGGCAATTTGAAGTAGACATGATCTGGAATTGGTGATGAATTTATGAACTATCTTGGGGTTGAATTTGAGATTGAGAAAATTGAAGAACACCCTTGAGCCATATGAGGTTTGAGAGGGGGGATAGTAGTCATTGATCAACTTCCACCAATTGATTCCGTTTGTTGGGAGGTGATCCTTGATGCAATCAATGTAAGGCCAGTTGTCTAGTTTGGCAAGAAGGTATCCAAAAATCTCAAGATTTATTTCTGGGGGAAATTTGTTGGGTTCCACAGAGTTGAGCAAGTGTGCAATTCCTTTGAGAGAGATTATCATGATGATCTTGGAGTGCCACAACAAGAAATTGGAGTCAGAGAGGGGGAGAATGGAGTGATTCAACATTTTAAGTAAGGTTTGCAAGGAATCCATTGGTCTTAAACTGTTTTTTAAATGGTTTTGGTCTTTAGGGATTTTGGCTTTTAAACATGTTAAAATTAAGAAATCTTCTGATTTAATTGCCAATAAATAACAATGGAAAAAAGCAACTTCTTGGATCTTGAGACAAACAGAAGCAGTGAGGTCAAAAGAAAGGAGAAGATAAAAGAAAAGAAACAAATCAAAAATGAAGGATCTGCAGCAAAAACAAAGAACAAGTTAAATGAAAATCATAAATGATAGGGGTTGAAGGCAGATACCCCACATCTAATCTGATTGATGGATATGGAATTGAATTTGAAGCAGGTTGAAGTCTGGTTGGAGCTTCAGTATTGCTGAGTTTGAGTAACTGGTAGCTGAGGTTTATCAAGGAGAGTAGAAAATTGAGGGGAAGGAAAGTAGCAATGATGGGTTAAGAGGTAAAGCAAGGGGAGAATCTGAGAGTTTTCAAGGAAAGGAGAGAAGGAAGGGATGTGGATCTGAGTGGAAAAAAGTTGAAGGTGGGACCTTTGTGGTGGTTATTTATAGACATGGAGGCAATTAGGCTCAGCACTGGACATTCAACTGGGAGCGGCTCATTCGTGGTTGGAAGTCTGCAGCACAATGGGCTTGGAAAAGCGCATTGGCGGAATTTCTCTTCTGGAGTACATTAGCTAAGGGCTCTGCATTGGTGCAGCGGGTTGTTTCTGCGGGCAAAATGAAAAGAATGGGCCGGAGTTTTGCCTTTTTCAGAAATCATTGTGTGGTCAAACATAACTTTCCCTCTGCGGCTGCGGGCTTCCTAATGCCAAAGCTAGTGATTGAAGGTAAGTAGCACGGATTAGGCCAATTATAGGATATGCACTGAGATTGCGGGGTTTTGTGGGGAAATGAAGGCTAACGTTGAGGAGGCAGCATGCGGGTTGTTGGGGATTCATATTTATGCTGCATGTGGGATTGGGAGTGATCCGCTAGGGAAGATTGACAAGGATCTTTTGTTAGTTATTCATTGGCGCAACTCAACTGTTAGGGGGAATTGGCAACAGGAGCATCAAATCTACTGAAAATCATTGGATTGGGTAAGGATCAGACTATTGGTGAGGAGGATCAGTGCAAACGCATGGAGGCTGGTGGGAAAAGGGTTTTTTCATTAGAAGTTCACATTGCTTTTTCCAAGTGGCTAAGGCGGGTCAGTGCACAATTCAGGGAAATGAAAGGGATATTCCATTTGCGGCTTGCATTATTTTGTTTTATATGTAAGGAAGCTTTTACTTTGTTGAATGGGGAGGGGAATTGAAGAATTATGGGACAAGATTATCACGTCATCATTATTGGAGATTATCACAGCAAAT
Source organism: Puccinia polysora (assembly GCA_025617555.3). Lineage (NCBI taxonomy): Eukaryota > Fungi > Basidiomycota > Pucciniomycetes > Pucciniales > Pucciniaceae > Puccinia > Puccinia polysora. Next base: position 23,040,408 of record CM062623.1, read on the forward strand.
TATAGCTTTATTCTTTTATTCTGTTACTTTGGAGGGTAATTACCAGCAAGAGTTCTTGGACCTCATATTTAGGAAAATAGCTCAAGGGCAGAGCTTTTTGGGGAGTCTGTCTTTTTTATTTACTATCATTTCATTGCAAGTTATCTTTAGTGGTTTCCAGCTTGGGTGCAGAAGCGGAGTTTGATTGGGAATTCCAGAGGTACAGGAGCTTGACTCAAGGGCTAGTGAGATTTCTGGAGCTTGGAGCAATATTGTTGCGGAGAATTTTATATTTTTGAAGAGAATTTACCAAGAACACAATCTCTTTCCAAAAATTGGGGTCTGGCCGGGAAAGTACTTTCTATGTTATAATACCTGGTACTGTCTGCGGAGATATACTTTTTTAGTTTTTATTCTTTTTTTACGTCAAGATGATGGGAGATTTTGAGGCCGGTTTGGTCAACTCACTTCCAACTCACCAACAGGCAACCAGTAGCAGGCCAGCTTATCAAAGCTCTCCTCATCAGACTGCCAGTCCAGGGGGGCCGCCGCCAAGAGTGGCCACAGGGGGGGAGATCAATGTATGCCGCACTGGAGATGCCAGAGGAGCGGCAAGGGAGGTGAGCAAAAATTAGGCCAAGGGACTACCCCGGAGTTAGGTTTTTCCCAGAGGATTTTCACCAATTTCTGGAACGGTTTGAGAACGTGGAAAACATCAAAGGCGCAGATGAAATTGAATTGGTCCAGCAAATAGTCAAATTGATTCCGGAAAAGGCGGATCTGTGGGACATGGAGGATATGGAGGGTTACAGAGAACAGAATTGGCAAAAGTTGCGGGGGAAATAGTGAAAAATGGGGGTCAGGGGAGCAGAGGTTCCAAGAAGTGGATGTTGAGCGTCTTGCAACCAAAATGGCAAAGGAAGTAGGTGTTTCTTTGAGGAAGTTGTTTGTTGTGTATTGTTTTTCATTTGATTACATTCTGAAGTATGTTGTCCGCAAAAGAATTTTGGTGGAGCATACTGGCTCTGTCAAAAGGCCTTTTATGTGGGGGCTTAGCTCCAAGTTGCGCGGAAGGGTCCACAGAAAGCTTTACAACAAAGGATTAATTTGTAGGTTGCAGGAGGGAGGGGTAACACTACTTCCAACATGAAGGACATCCGCGCCGCGGTTGTAGGCAAGTTGGAATTAAAGGAAGTGATGAAGGAAGACCCAAAGGGTTTGGAGAAGAAGGACGTGCAGGTGAAAAGTGTAAAAGGACTGGTAACACCAAAGGAAACTGCTGAATTGATGGAGATGTTTAACAAAATGCGTCTCTTCTTGCAGAAAGCTATAGCTTAGCCAGCCGCAACAGCCCTGGAACCACCAAAAATGATTTCTAATGCGCCACCAAAAATGATTTCTAATGCGCCAACTCAGGGGACATCAAGGGCCCCGCCAAGGAACAAAGGCAAGGCTTGCGTCTTCCAATGCTACTACTGCTGGGAAGACAGCCATCTTAAAAGGTTGTGTCAAGATCTGAGCAGGGACATACAGAGCAAGAAAGTTAAGACGGATGGAAGGGAATGATTTTACCCTTCAGGAGAAACTATACCGGATATGCCGGATCAACCTTTGCAACAAGATCTAGCTCAAGTGGTGGCTGTGGAGAAGAAGGAAGCTACAGCTTTAGCAGTGTACGCTTTTCCCTTAACTTGGGAACCCCCAGAAGTTTCAGCAGGCTTAGAGCCGTTTTCTCCAATGAGAGTAGAATGGACCTTGATGGTCCTAATCCTGCAAAAGCACTGCAACAGGCAGCTGTAGTCAAAGCGGGGGGATCCTGCAGGAGGGGAGGAGAAGTAGCTAGGATAATTTGCAGAACGGAACATCCAGTTTCCCTAACCTTGAAGGAACTAGCGGAAATCTCACCAGTAATGGCGGAGGAGATGGTTGGGGTCTTCAAGCAGTTTGCGGGGAATAAAGAGGACAACCCAAAACCCAGAGAAAAGGAAAAGGTTGGTTCTCATAAGGTGGGGGCGGACCTCTTAGGAGTTAGCGGTGCTAGATGTGCCCTTTGGGATATGTAGAAATGCAGATTGGGGGAAAACGGTGTTGGGCAATGGCTGATAGCAGTTCAATGGTGAACTTCCTTCCATTTAAGTTGGAAAACAACACAGGATTGGTCCAACAACAGGCAAACATTGGGTTGCGGAATTTGGGAGGTTTTGAATGCATGGTCAAAGGGGTGGTGGAGAAAGAAATGACAGAAGTGGAAAAGGTATTGGATCAGCTATTGTATTTGGTAGTAAGAGGGTTGGAGGTCATACTTGGTAGGCCGTTCCTTTTTGCCTTCCAGGCATCTCTTGGCTTCTGTCCGGATACTAGGGAGGAACTTTTTACTGTTGTGGGCGCCTTGGGGAGATACTACAAGACAACAATCTGTTGTCCTGAAAGTGGTGGATGGGAAAATTGGAAGGGCTGCCCTCTTGCAGAAGGCAGCCACAACAATTTAGCTGAGTATTTGTAGATTTTGGCCATGTTGCCTGTGCAGGGAAGGATCCGTGCTCATGCAGACAGTCAACAGGTAAGGAGCAGGAAGGAGGAACCCCGTAGTGCGGTCCAATAGGCTTTGGGAAGTATGGAGAAGAGTGGGAATTGGCCTAATGATGATTAGAGCAGAGATAGGATCAATATTGAATCCTTCCTTGTATGCGCCTCCAATGGGTGTCAGCACAAGCAGCTACCGTTGTGCCACAATTGCGAGCAAACTGGATTTTGTTGCAGGCAAGAAATTACCAATAGAGGATACAAATGAGGGATCAAAGCTGGTTGAGGTGCGTGTCTTTGGTAGCAAATACAAACCAGTGGCTAAGAAGGTCTGACCTCAGAACAAGCCAAAGACACAGGACATCAATAAACCAATAAGGCCTATCCATTGGTCACAGGACCCTTATGATTTGCCTTTGACACTGAAAATTTTGAGAGAATTGAACTGCATTAAAACCAACAGAGGGAGGGACCGGCAGAGACGCTATGAGGATTGGCAGATGTTGGTTTACTTGGTAGGATGATCATGGGAAGGCTGAGAGAGTTGAGATCTGGAAGCTGAGGGAGGTTGAAAAGATGATGAAGGAGCAACTCTCACCAGTCAGAATTGAGATTGAGGAGAAGACTGGATGAGTTGATTGAGGCTGAGTTGTTGGTGGTCTTGATCTAAGGAGGGTGGGTTTGGTAGCGGTCAAAGTTGAGGCTTGAGGCGGATGGGGATGACAGTAGGAAGTGATAAATGAGAAAAGACAAAGAAAAAAAGAAGAAAAAGGTGCAGCTGAAGCAAAGAGAACAAAAGGCTGAAGCTGAAGTGAAGATGAAGAAAAAGGAAGAGTGGGTGTTGGATTCCCCTGGTTATGAGTTGTAGGACATGAACTCTGCGGTTCTCTCTGGGGTGTTGCGGATTATGTAAGATGAAGGTTGGGCATGGGAGAGAGAGCTGGGTATTAATTCAACACTCCCCATGACTGGAGAGAGTTCAACTAGGATAAATTGTTGAGTTTGAATTTAGGGTTGAGGATCCGTACAAAGGCCTGGATGGCGGGTTTTGCTACCGCTTTAGTCAGAGGATCAGCCAACATGCAGTCCGTGGTTATGAGTTTGACCTTCAGGTTGCCCATTGCAAGTTCCTCCCGCAAACCTTTGGTCTTGAGGTCCATGTGCCTTGTCTTGGCGTTGGAACCCAATTGCTTGAGCTTGTCCTCAAGGCCCTTATTGTCAATGAGGTGAGTCGTGAAGGGGATGGAGATGTTGAACACCTCTCCCAGAAGGTGTTTGAGCCATCTTCTTTCCAGGAAGGAATCCAGGAGGGGGTTGAGTTTGGCTTCTGTCAAGGAGTAGGTGATGTTGCGTTGTTTGAAACTCTCCCAGGAGATGACTGAGCCAAATGAGAATCCCAAGTAGCCAGATTGGGAATTCCTCAATGTTGGATCCTCACCCCAGGATGAGTTGCTGTAGAACATCAGGGGTTTGGCAGATCCATTGTAAGTTAGGGTGAGTTTTATGTTCTTGGTAGCCTTCAGGTATTGCCAGGTTCTCTTGAGCTCCTTCCAGTGATTCAGGCCAGGTTTATTCTGAAACCTGGCAAGGCTTGAGAACAAAAAGCGGAGGTCCAGGCGAGTCCAAGATGCAATATAGTTCAGGAGACCCACCCCTGAGCAGTACTTGATATTGAGGCGTTTGAAGTCTTTGAAATCCTTGTCCAATGCTTCTGTGAGTTTAAGGTGAAGAGTTAGAGGAGTTTGGACTCCTTTTGCTTTCAACAGTCCAAGTTCTTCTAAACCATGAGCTATGTGCTTTGGTTGGCTGATCAGGATTGAGTCGCTGGTCCAATCAAATTTCATTCCCAAGATGGTGTCAGGAGCGTGGCACTGAGAGTTTTTGAATTTGTCATTGAATTTGCCTTCGAAGTTGAACCCATCTCCTACAAGGATGAGATCATTGACGTGGAAGAATATGAAGGACTTCCCGTCCGTTGATTTGTAGAGACAAGGGTTAATATCGGATTCCATAAATCCCGTAGACTTGATCCAACTTGTGAGGGTGTGGTACCAGTTCTTTGGGGCTTAATTCAGTCCGTAGAGACTCTTCTTGAGTCTCAGGTATTTGCTCTGTTGAGAAGAACTGTTAGGAGTCTTGATAATTACTTCCTTGTTGATGGGAGCATGGAGGAAGGCAGCCTTGAAGTCAAATTGTTTGATTTCAAGGTTGTCTCTTAGAGCGAGTTGAAGGATGACTTTGAGAGATGAAATTTTTCCTGTGGGAGCAAAGGTTTCTTCAAAGTCGAGCCCGTGGATTTGATTGTAGCCCTTCACACACACTCTAGCCTTGAAGATGAGAGCGTTGTTGTGGCAATTGTCTTTGATTTTGAAGACCCAGGTATTTTCGAGGGGGTTGATTGGTTTGGGTCCATCATACTCTTCCCACACCTCCAGATCCCTGCATTGATCCAGCTCTTTTCTTATTTCCTGTTTCCATATTTCTGCCTCTTCAAAGGTGATAGCTTTGAGGTATGTCTTGGGTTTGAAATAGTGGTGAAACCCATAGCGTTGTGGAGTTTTAAGATTTGCGCAATTTTTCAGGAGTTGAGGAGGAGCGGGATGATTTGGAGGTTCTGGGACAGGACTGGGTTGTGGTGAGTGGTCTTCAAGGGACACAGACGGATGATTTGAGGCCTCTGAGTCGCAGGTTTCAGGAGGGTTTGATTCAGATGAGTCTGATTGGGTTTCCAGCGTCTCTCTGTACTGGGTGAAGTTCCTTTCAGGAGGAGGTGCCAACAAGGAGGACTCTTCTTCTTCTGTTGAAGGGCGACTGTTCAGGACATCTGGATTGTTGTTGATTTCAAATACATTTATTGAGAATTCCAATTCTGGACTCAACTCCCAGAAATTTGCAGAAGATTTGTTGAATTTTACGTGCTTTCTTGAGATGATGGATCCGTTGGGACAGAGAATTCTGTAGGAGCGGAATTCTGGATTGTATCTAATAAGCCTTCATTTCAGGCCCTTTGGATGGAATTTCTTTCCCCTAGTTCTGAAATGGTTGAGGTAAATGACTGGGGTTCCCAGTGGTTTGAAGTAAGAGAGTGGAAGGGAACTACCGTGCATAATTTCCCAAGGCTATTGACAACAGCCATTGTGGGGAATCTGATTCAGAGCAAGGCAAAATGCTTTGAGTACCTCCAACCAGTACCTCTTGGGTAGGTTGGAGGAGCTGAGAGATGTACGCACACTTTTGACAATAGTCCTATTAGCTCTTTCAGCCCTACCATTGTGCTTGGGATGATAGGGTTCGGAAACAAGCTGCTTACATGAAATCTCCTTGAGGAAGCTGGAGAGTCTGTTGTTGACAAATTTGGATCCTCTGTTGGAGCAGACTTTGCAGGGGTAGTATCCCAATTTGGATTTCTGTTGGTTGATGATTTCTATTAGGGTTTTTGGGGTATCTTCTTTGCTGAAGAGAGGAATGCCACTCAAGTAGCCCAAGAAGTTGTCCACAATGGTTAGGATGTACTTCTCTTGTCAGTGCAACTCGGTTTTGATTGGTCCAACAAGGTCAAGATGTATTTGTTTGAAGGGTTTTGTGGCAAGGGTGGCCTGTATCTTGAAGGGAGACTTGGTAATTTTGCAGAGAGCGCAGTCCTTGCAGAAGAAATTGTCATTGTTAAGCTTGAGGTCTGTAATCTCTCTGAGTCTGCCAGTGGAAGCGTGGCCTAGGGAGAGGTGAAGGTTGCGGGTGGATGTGGCGGAGTTTTTAGAGGTGGACAGATAACAGTTGTTCTGTTCAATGCTCTTGGGGTTATTGACCACAAACAGATTCTTGAAAATTCTGCCTTCCAGGAGGAAGTGATTGTTGCAGATGAGTCGGAACTGTCCTTTGGAGGATTTCAGGTAGCAGCCTTTGGCAATCAGCTCGCCAGGACTTATTAGATTGAACACCAAATTGGGGACAAAGAAGCAGTTGCTGAGGACAATGGTTTGATGTTTCCAGACCAGTTTGACTGTTCCCTTGCCTTTGATAGGAAGGTTGGCGCCGTCTTTGCCTGTCAAGATGTGCTCCCCATTTTTGGATTTGATCAGCTTGCAGAAGAATCTCTTGTCATTGAAGAAATTTGCTGATGCGCCACTATCCATCAGTATGTTCTGGCTTGACATTACTCTTGATTCAATCCACTTGGTCACAAACGCGTGGTAGTGGGCTGAATTGGATTTTGTCTTCTGCTTCTCTCTCCATTTGGCTTGGTTTTTCCTCCACCATTCCGGGGCCTTCTCCAGGTGAAGGTGGAAACACTCACTTTCTTGGTGATTCTTATCTTGTTTGGGTTTGTGGTAGCCTTCCACGCAGCGGTTGCTTGACTGGGATTTGAATTTGTTCTTGCTAGACACAAGAGCGGTCTTGGGTACAGAGATGGTTTTGTCAGAGAACTCCGCCTTCAATTCATTGTTGTACTGAATGAGATGGTTGAATACAAAGTTGACTCCTATTGTTTTGTCGGAGTGCATGAGCTGGCGCTTGAGGTTGTGAAGAGTGAAAGGGAACTTGAAGAGGATGAGGTAAGCCAGGATGTCTTGAGGGAGATCAATGCCAATATTTTTGGTTTTCTTGATTGAGGTTTTGATTTTTGTGACAAAGTGGGTGATGTCTTCTTCTTTGAAAGAGATGTGGAGAAAGTTTTTGAAGATCCGGGCTTGATTGGAGGCTTCCAATGAGGAGTACCGTTCCTTGATTGCCTTCCAGATGGCTTTGGCTGAGTTGACATTGGTGGCAGTGATGATGTTGTTGTGAGTCACCAAGTTGACCTTGGAGATGAGAAAGAGTTTAATTTTGTTGTTGTCCAGTGAGGAGAGTTGATCAGAGCTAGATTTAAGGGTTTTCAGTACTCCTCTGAGTTGGAGTAGTCCGTTCATCTTGTTGCGCCAAATGCCGTAATTGTCCTCTGAGAGCAGGGGGATGGTTTCCAGAGTGGTTTTGAGCATTGCCTGTCGAGATCCATCTACAGAGAAGTTTTTGGAGGATTCCGCCATTGTGAGTGCCTCCGTTGGTTGTTGTGGCGAGCCTTTCAGCTTTTAACCGTGAAAATTTTGAGAGACTTGAATTGAATTACGACCAACAGAGGGAGGGACTGGCAGAGACGCTTTGAGGATTGGCAGATGTTGGTTTACTTGGTAGGATGATCATGGGAAGGCTGAGAGGGTTGAGATTGGGAAGCTGGGGGAGGTTGCAAAGACGATGAAGGAGCAACTCTCACCAGTCAGAATTGAGATTGAGGAGAAGACTGGATGAGTTGATTGAGGCTGAGTTGTTGGTGGTCTTGATCTGAGGAGCAAGGGTTTGGTAGCGGTCAAAGTTGAGGCTTGAGGCAGATGGGGATGACAGTAGGAAGTGATAAATTAGAAAAGACAAAGAAAAACAGAAGAAAAAGGTGCAGCTGAAGCAAAGAGAAAAAAAGGCTGAAGCTGAAGTGAAGATGATGAAAAAGGAAGAGCGGGTGTTGGATTCCCCCGGTTCCAGGTTGTAGGACATGAAATCTGCGGTTCTCTCTGGTGTGTTGCGGATTATGTAAGCTGAAGGTTGGGCATGGGAGAGAGAGCTGGGTAGTACTTCAACAGAAACTTGCAATCCTGGAGAAGGATCCAACGGGATTGACAGAGGAGCAGTTGGCAGAACTCAACTTTGGGAAGGAGGGGTGGTTGCAAGAGGAGGAAGTACAATTACTCAATGAAGTTATTTTCATGCGGGAGAGGGCACTTTCCTTTAGTCTGTTGGAGTATATTCATATTTCCATATTTCCACATCTTCTTCTGTCTATTTCCTCTATTCTTCATTTACTTTCTGTTATATTCAATTCCTTTTTCTTTATTTCTTATTTTACTTTCTGTTATATTCACATTTCTTTCTTTCCATTCCATTCCTGTTCTCTTTGTATGTCACACACTGAACATGTCAGTGTTCCTCACCACTCAGTCTCCAAAACCGCGCCCTCTTTTCTTTCACACTGAATGTTCTCTGTATTCCTACCATGTCACACTGTACGTGACACCTGACTGCTAGCACCTATACCTGAGGACAGAGGTTGAGCAAAGTAGAAGGATTTCTTTCCTCATCCTTCTATTTCATCTCACACCTCTGTTATTCCTCAGGTAAGATCTGTTTTCCTTTTATAATCTCTTTCACTATGTATTTCCTTTTGCTTATGAAACTATCCTTCTATTTCATCTCACACCTCTGTTATTCCTCAGCTCAACAGGTTATGAGCCCAGAGCCGCACCATTAAAACTTAACAGAAGGATCCGGTAAATTGTTGATACCGTTAAAGAGACAATCATGGACGAAAGTCAAAATTCCCATCCAGTCCTCAAGACACCATCCATAATCCCTCTAAACTCACCCGGGTCTGACTTGAATTATCTTGATTGGGCTATGATCTTAAGGATCCATTTCCGAGCTTCTGGCGTTGGTTATCTCCTTTATAACGATCCTCCAAAGGGTGAATCCTACTCTAAAGATAACCTGGCCGTGTGTTCGGTCATATCAAGATCAATTGGACCCTCAAATTTTCAATTCATTAGAAAACAAAAAGAAAGTGCTATTGGAATGTGGAACTCCCTTAAGCAAGCACACCAAGACAGCTCCTCCAGAGGAAGGATGTATTGGCTTTGTAAACTCCTCCTCACTAGATTAAACGACAAGGACATGACAACTCATCTATCCGAAATAGTCACTTATGGCAAAAAACTTTCATCTCTTATCACTCCCGAGAACCCTCTGACAGCGGAAGATTTACAATCCACAGCCATCCTGTTATCCTTACCCAACGACTGGCTGGCATGCGTCTCTGGAATGATGAACGAAGAATCTGTGCCATCATCAAAACTGATCAATGCATTGAAACAAGAGCATCTTAGACGACAGACAAGAAATGAAGAAACCTACTCCATAAACTCTGCTAGAGCTCAAACATCCAACTCAAAATCCCAAAACCGACGGGATTGGGATAGTCAAAGTCACCCAAGGACGTACTTCTGCACCCACTGCAAAGTCGAAGGACATTCGTTTGCGAGATTTCCTGAAGTTCTCGAAGCTTTAGAATATTCAAAAAGAAACAAAAAGTCTCTTAAAATCCGACCACCCGCGTCAAAGCAGGCAAAGGCAAATCTGGCGAAGGCCCAAGATAAACCCAACGATGAAGACAATGAGGATGATTTTACTGACTCCGAATGTTATCATTCACGCTGGATACGCTTTGTGCAATCTTGTCAACTCTTCTGGCCAAACCCGCGGTCACAATCTGAACTTAGATTCAGGATGTTCACTATCAATGACTCCATACAACTGGCAAGTAAGCAAGAAGAAACCTAATTCAACCTCGATTTGGCTTGCAGATGGAACAAACATAATCTCAAATAAGGAAGGATTTCTTTCACTCCCTTTCGCCTGTGTTCGATCTTTGGTCGTCCCAGATCTCCACAAAACTCTTCTCTCAGTTTTGGGTCTTTGTGACGCTGGATTCCTCGTGACATTCTTGTCCAACACATGCAAGATTTTTGACAGCTCGACATCAAATATAAATACTTCACCAGTTGCAACCGGTTACCAAAAAGGAAATTTATACTATCTTCCTCAAGATAAAGTAAGCCGCGAGGAAAAAGTTCTTTCTGCTATCTCGCAAAAACCTGCAAACAGTATTTTTGGCTACCATCGCAGACTGTCCCATCTGAACCTTAAATCTCTACGCAAGCTACTCAAGTCAAACAATATTGATCCCGACTCAAACAACAAATCCAATGTCCATAAATGCACAACGTGCATCAAATCAAAAATGACAAGAACCCCTTTTCATTCCCGACTCAGCCACAGATCTCAACAACCAGGAGAAATTATCCACTCTGACCTGTGTAGTTTCAACACCACATTGAGAGAAGGGTATAATTACTTCATAACCTTTATCAATGACTGTTCAAAAGCTCTTTTCGCTTATCCACTGCGTCAAAAATCGGACGCCTTTGAATCAATCAAACTATTCATCTCCTTCTTCAAAAATCAATTCAATCACCACGTAAAATGCCTCCAAACAAACAACGGTGGTGAATACGTAAACAACCAAATATCCTCCTTCCTCAACAAAAAGGGTATACAGCACAAACCTGGTCCACCTCACTCTCCTCAACTAAACGGGGTTGCAGAACAATCTAACAGAACCATTCTAAACCTAATCCACTGTTCTCTCTCTGACTCTAATCTCCCGAAATCATTCTGGGCTGACGCACTCAGGCATTCTCTCTTCAACTTCAATTCCTACCCGTGTAAAACGCCCAGTGGTTTCACCTCTCCAAACTCCATCCTCGAAGCAAAGAACAATCCCCTTTCCTATCTTCACCCGTTTGGATGTCTGACATGGTACAAAGTACCCAAAGCCAACCAAACCAAGCTCTCCCCAAAGGGTCGCGCGTATATCCTACTTTCTTATCTCTCGCAAGGCAATGGTTATTGTCTCCTCAATCTGTCCAGCAAGAAAGTGATCAAATCCAGAGACTGTATCTTTCATGATTCAGTTTTCCCATACGGTCAACCTCTTCAGGAAGCTAGGAATGACGCACCCCCCACTCCTGTCTCCCTTCCCTGGCCTTGTTTTCCTTCAAGCTCCCATCTTCCCTGTCCTTCCAATTCCCTACCTCCACCTTCTCCTTCTGCTGATGTCCCCCCCATCCCTGTAACTTTCTCAAATCCCGGACGTGCGGATGCAGTTACTCCTCACTCTTCTCCATCCTCCCCCCCCTCTTGAATCTTGTCTTCAACCTCGTTCCACCAGTCCCTGCATGTCTGAGGACTCAGATATCCTCCCACCTGTCTCTCTGTCACCGATCCCGTCTTCCTCCCCATCTCCCTCTTCCGCCTCCCCCCCTTCCGTTTCTCCTGTTCCTACCCCTTCCTCTCCTTGCTCCTCTCCCTCCTCTACTCCTCTCCCGGCACCACGTCGATCAACCAGACCTAGATGCCCACCCTCACGTTTCGGGACGTATTCTTGATCTGCTTCAATCAAAGACGACATCTTGGCCCCGAAAACGTGGAAGCAGTTGCTCAAGTCTCCCCACTGGCGCCGCTGGATTATCTCCGCTCACGAGGAACTTTCCTCTCTCCAAGGAATGAAAACCTGGACGCTTGTTCCCCCCCGAAAGGACAAAAGATCATCCGGTCCAAATGGGTTTTTAAGGTGAAGCGTCGCCCTGACGGCTCCATCATCAAACTCAAAGCGCGCCTGGTTGCCATGGGGTTCACCCAAGTCCATGGTCTGTATTTCTCAGAAGTGTTCGCCCCCACTCTGCGCCTGGAAACCCTCCGTCTTCTCCTCACCCTGCTCGGCTCGAAGGATTGGATCGGAGGACAGGTCGACTTCAAAACAGCCTTCCTCAATGGCCACCTTGACAAGCCCGTATATATGTTGCAGCCCCCGGGATTTGAAGACTCTCTACATCCCGACTGGGTCTGCAAGGTCTCCAGGGCTATCTACGGGTTAAAACAGTCTCCTCACCAGTGGAACCTGGAGCTGAACGCCGCCCTCCTCTTCCTTGGTCTCTCTCGCTCCTCCTACAACCCATCCCTCTATTTCAAGATAACTGATGGTACTCTGGTGGGTGCGCTGACGGTTCATGTTGATGATCTGGCGGTTGTAGGCACGCCTAATTTTGTCTTGACTTTCATCTCTGACATTGGCCGTCGCTTCAAGATTGGCTCTGACAAGGACCTGAATCTCTTCCTCTCAATCTCTGTTAACCGCAATCTGAAGAAAAAGACCGTCTTGCTATGCCAGTCTCACTATATCTTGTCACTCGCCTCCACTTTCCTCCCTTCCAACTCTTTGCCTACCAAATCTCCGACGGGAGGTTTGTTCAAAGCACTGCGGAAACAAACCCCGTCCAACCTATCATCCCCCCCGCAGTACAATCAATTGATTGGCTCTCTGCTTTGGGTCTCTCAATGCACAAGACCCGACATCTTGTTTGCGGTGAATAAGCTGTCTCAATTCCTCCAGGACCCGTCAATCGGTCACTGGGACAGTGCCATCCGCGTGCTTCGATTCCTGAACTCGATGCAGGACGTCCGACTCACTCTTGGGGGCCCCTCCTTAACGCTCTCCGGTTACTCCGACTCCAACTGGGCTGAAGACAAGGACGACCGCTGCTCCGTATCCGGGTACACCTTCCGTTTGGGTATTGGCGCTATCTTGTGGCAATCTAAAAAACAGCCTACGGTTTCTCTTTCCAGCTCTGAGGCGGAGTACAAGGCCCTCTCCAACTCCTGCAAGGAGGGGCTTTGGCTCCGGAATATCCTGTGTGAAATGCGATTACGAGACACCTCCCCTGTGCCCATCTACGTCGACAACGAAGGGGCCGAGTGCTTGGCAAAAAACCCCGAACATCATTCCCAAACGAAACATATCGACGCGCGCCACCACTTTATCAGAGAATGTGTCGCTAAGGGCGCCTTCACAGTCCATCACGTGGGTACCAGAGGCATGATAGCTGATATGCTAACCAAGCCGCTTAACAGGGTTCTTCTGCAAATTCATCAACAACTGTTTGGCCTCAGCGGTAATGGTTAGCAAGGGGGGGTGTTGGAGTATATTCATATCTCCATATTTCCACATCTTCTTCTGTCTATTTCCTCTATTCTTTATTTACTTTCTGTTATATTCAATTCCTTTTTCTTTATTTCTTATTTTACTTTCTGTTATATTCACATTTCTTTCTTTCCATTCCATTCCTGTTCTCTTTGTATGTCACACACTGAACATGTCAGTGTTCCTCACCACTCAGTCTCCAAACCCGCGCCCTCTTTTCTTTCACACTGAATGTTCTCTGTATTCCTACCATGTCACACTGTACGTGACACCTGACTGCTAGCACCTATACCTGAGGACAGAGGTTGAGCAAAGTAGAAGGATTTCTTTCCTCATCCTTCTATTTCATCTCAAACCTCTGTTATTCCTCAGGTAAGATCTGTTTTCCTTTTATACTCTCTTTCACTATGTATTTCCTTTTGCTTATGAAACTATCCTTCTATTTCATCTCACACCTCTGTTATTCCTCAGCTCAACATAGTCCAGAAGAGCGGGGGTTACTCAGGCATGAGATTGCGGACCCCTGTTGGATACCTACGGTGCCCACACAAACCTTGGGAGATCAAACCCCTTCCTATTCCAGTAACAGTTAGGGATCAGTTTACGGAGTTGGTGCAGGGGCATTTGCAGATGGGTCTGTACAAGAATTCTTGATTTTAGTCCCATTTTTGCAGTACTAAAGAAGTATGAGAAGAGTTTGTGAATTGTCCACAACCTGAAGCGGTTCAACTTGGTCACAATCAGAGAAGCAGGTTTGCCTCTGCAGGTTGAGGAGTTTGTGGAGAATATGACCGGAAGATTCTGCTACGGGCTAGTAGATTTCATGTGTGGAGTACAATCAGCTGGAGATACATCCAGAGTCCCATTGTATGACGGTGTTTGAAACAAGGTTGGGTGAATTCATTTAACGCGGCTTCCGCAGGGGGCAACTAATTTGGTAGTGGTTTACTGGGCCCAGATGACATGGATTCTGCAGGATGATGTTCCCAAAAGAGTGCAGATATTCATCAATGATGCAGGTATCAAGGGTCCACAGAGAAATTGCGGTGGAGAAACTAATGCGGGAAATTTGGGAATCAGGCGGTTTGTCTGGGAGTACACGCAGACTTTGGAGAGAATTCTGTTCTGGATCAAGGAAGCCAGTTTGACCGTTTCTGGTAAAAAATTTGCAGTGTGCTTTCTGGCCTTAGAAGTACTTGGACATGAGGTTTCTGCAAAAGGGAGGAAAATCATTAAGGCCAGAGTTAACAAATTTTTGGAATGGCCTACTCTGTGGAATGCTACTCACGTTTCCCAGTTTTTAGCCTTTGTGAATGGGTACGTTGTGGTGACCAAATCTGGACACCCTGAACCAGATGCGGAAAAATTCAAAATTTTTTTACGGTTCTTTGATTTAGGTTTATTCAAAAAAAAAAATTGGAATTTCTTTTTCAGTATCACTCTTCAAATTTCCTCATCCTTTCAAACATCCCTTTGTCCCATTTGTCTAGGACAGGCCTCTCTCGGCCTGACCATCTAGGAAGCATGTTTGATCCCCTCTCTCTTTGTTCCCCCCCTTTCCTTTTGGCCAAACACGCGGGCCAAGACCCGCTCAGCCCAATATATACTCTCCCCATCTCCATCTTATCCTCATCATCATCCACCTCCTCCTCATACCTCCCTCAACCTTCATCGGATCCTTCCAATCTCTTGATCTCCTCATCCATCATCAGCACCCCATTGGATTGCACTGATAACCATCTCACTCAAATTGACTCGACTCCATTGATTGAGATTCAATAGTCCATTGATTCCATCATCACTCAACTCCCTACTCAGCCGACAACACCCTCCAGTCTACCAAACTTGAACCCACCTCCTCCAACCTGATTTACTCACAATCCTTGAGCAATGAATCATCATCCTTGAGACCTCTTCCTCTCCCCTCTAATGGTTGTAGGTCTATGTCATCAACTCAACCTCCCTTCATTGCTCAACCCCAACGCCAATCTATTAATAACTCCCACCCCCCCTCCATCTTTGGGTGGGGGTGGAAAAATGTCATCTGCAGCCTGCGGACACCCGCAGACGGCCTGATCCGTTTCCCCTTTCCCACCCATTTTGCCTTTGGGTGAGGGGTGGGTGTGATCTGGTCTTGTCGCGCGCCTCCGTCCACAGACGGACGCAGGATAGGTGAAGGGATGAATGATCCCACCCCAGTCAGGCAGGCCAGACTTCCACCGGCCTGCGTGATCAAATTTTTCTGATCACCTTTATCTGAAAATCAAAAAAAAAAATTCTTTTTTTGGCTCCATTTGTAGTATCTCTTCTACATAGTCTAACAGGGCCTCCTGCCCATATAAGGAGGGGCTCTTCCCTGCCTTTTGGATCACATCCCACCATAGAGGAGCATGAGATCATCCTAGATACCATCATCAGATCAGATCAGATCACACCATCATCATCACATCCTACCATACCAGGGTATCATCATCATTTTCACCTTGAAATACATCATCTGTGGGGTATTCATTCCCCTTTATCTGAGACAAAATTTGGGTATATCTATGATTGCCCCTTGATCCTTGAGCCTCCATACTAAAAACTTTGATCCTTGATCCTTATCACCAACCAATAGCTTTGCTGGTTGAAGAGAATTTGACTGATTGAATTCTTGAGTGTGTTACACCACTCCTGATCCCTTTATCCAATCATACTGGTCCTGATCATTCTTTGATTATCTTTCTGGAACCAGTCACGTTTGACTGAAGATTTTTTATTAAGCTTAAAACCTGGAGTGTTAAATCTCCATTCATCTCTTTTGAAGTTGAATTCCGCCATTCTACTCTTGAGTCCCTTGAGAAGTGTTGGTTTATTCTTGTTTGAATCAGTTATTGTTTTGCTTCTAGAGCTTCTTCAAACAATTATCTTTGTCTTGTGCAGCCACCCACAGTTATCTGGTACCCTTCAAGCGCTTGATTGCGGAGAGTTGGGCAGGTTCATTGAGAACCTGGAGGTTGTTTGGGATTTTGTTGATCTTTGCTAAGCTTCTGCTGACAACCAGAGCTATTAGGTTGTGGGCGTTGTTACTTACAATTGCCTTGTCTTGTTGAACTCTGAACAAACCTTGACTTCTTCTATTCAAGTTTTCCCTGGCACCATCTTGCCTCAGATAGTGTGGTTTCCCAGCTACCGACCACTATAACCTTTATCCTCTTGCATTTGGTCTCCCGTTTACCAGGTTCTGGACTTTGATCTTGGTTACATTTAAATATTTTTGTAACACTCAGGAGGGAAGCCTAAACATCACCTTTCCCCTACGCAGAACTGCCACAGTCTAGCACCGTTTGGAGTCTTAAAACGTATATTCATTGAGCCTTTTGCGGATATAGCTAGCCTGTTGCGGAAACTGATTAGCAAGGGGGCCAAGTGGGTGTGGATGGGGGAATGTGATTGCGCCTTCCCAGATTTGAAGGAGATTGTTGTGTGGAAAATCATGTTGGAGGACCTTGACTACAAAAAAGGAGGGATCTGGCTAGCGGTGGACACAAGCAAGTTTGATGCAGGCAATGTGCTGACCCAAGAGGATTAAGGGAAAGAAAGGCCAGTACTATATGAGTTGGTAACCTCTTTGGAGGTAGAATCTTGGTACTTGCAGCCAAAGTTGGAGTTGTGTGGGGTGACAAGGATGGTGCAGAGATTACAGCATGTGCTTTGAGGGGTATCTTTTGAACTCCCGGTGGATGTGGAAGCAGTGGCTAGGATGATTAATTCCCCAACCTTGCCTAATGCTCCTATGACATGGTGGATTGCATACTTAGAATTTTTCAATTTCACTGTCAGGCACGTTCTGGGGAAAGTGTTTACAATGCCAAATACTTTGTCTTTGTATCTGGAGTTCTGGCGCGCGGCAGAAGGGGATTTCAATGTGAAGAAAGAGGTTCTGACAATGGAAGCAATGGCTGCAGAGGTTGAGGAACTTACCCTGAACCAGTGCAGAAGCCTTTAGGCCTTGGACAAGTATTTTTGGATGCTTCTTTTTCCTGAAGGTTTTTTTTCCACAGAGGTTATATGAGTTTGGAAGAAGGTTCCACTTTTCTTTTTCCAGGACGGGAAGTTGTGGAAGCAGGCACTTCCAACAACCTTGGTGGTGGTTAAAAGGCGGGAGGACCAGGGGGATTTGATGTGGAGTCTTCACAACAGCTTAGGCCATCAGGGAGAGGCAGAGAGGAGGAGAAGAGTTAAGACCAGGTTCTGGTGGCCCCATCTGGGGCAAACAGTGCAAGACTGGGTGCATATTTGCAAAGCTTGTCAGCAGAGGAGTACCAGATTACCTAGGGAGGTGGGTATTCTGATGGGCAAGGAAACCCTTTTCAGGAGGGTCTCACTGGACATGGTCCTTACCAAGGCAGGAAAGTTCCTTTATCTGCTTGTGGCTTGGGACAACTTGTTGGGGTGGGTGGAGGCGCGTCCGCTGGATAAGCTATTGGCAGAGAAAGTAGGATGGTTTTTGGAGGAGGATTGATTCACTTGTTGTGGGTGTTTGCAGCTCATCACGGTGGACGGCGGGGCGGAGTTTTGGGGTGATCTTTGGAGGCTGGTTGAATCTTGCAGTGCAAAGTTTGGGAAAGTTAGGGAATATTATCTGCAGGGAGCTGGGGAAATAGAAAGAGGTCATCAGCCAATCAAAGACGCAATGGTCAAGATCTGCGGAAGTAATGGGAAGAAGTGGCAGGAAACCTTTCCAGTTGTGCTGTTTGCAGATTGGATATTGGTCAAGAAAGGAAAGGGTTTTTTGCCTTAAAAGATTTTTTATGGGTGGCAGCCAGTTCTTCCAGTGGATTTCAAAACCTTGACTTACCTTGCTATCAACTGGTGGAGGGTTAAGACCACAAAGGATCTAGTTGTGGTGTGGGAAGAGAAACTTTTGCAGCGGAAGGAGATTGTGGAAAGGGCGGCAAAGAGGCTTCAGGAAAGTTTGGCTAAGTTGGTTTGGTACTGGGACAAGTGTTGTGCCAATCGCTTGCAGGACCCTTTGAGGAAAGTGTTGGAGAATACATGCTTATCAATCCATTCTATTCATTCTATTTCATTCTATGTTTCTCCTTTCCTCTTTGTTCTTTATCTCATCATGAATAAACTCCATAAATCATATCTTAGCCTCACTTTTTGTTTCTAATCTGCCTCTCAACCTTCTGTCTCACTGTGTTATCAAAACCCGGGTGATCCATCTCAACACTGTCACACCATTGTATTTCTCAACTGACTGTGACATTAACTGATTCTCTATCACCTGAGGACAGAGATTGGTTGCGGAGAAGGTTTCCCTTCCTCATATTTCTGTCCCTACCACATCTCTGAGTATCCTCAGGTGAGTGCTAGTTTTCTCCTCTTTTTTTCATCAACCATGTCTTCTGTTTATGTTTCATCTTCTTCTCACTAATGACATCCTGATCTTTCTTTCTGCTACCACATCTCTTAGTATCCTCAGGTCAATTGACTTAACAGAAAGGCAACCTAGTTCTGCTTATAATTGGAGCTTGGAAACGCAGTGGGGTAAGCTTGTTGAGGATTGCTGGAACGGTCCTTATTGGGTTTTTGGTCAGTTTCTGGGTGGGAGTTACCAGTTGTAGGAATTGGATGGCACTCTGCTCAAGCATAAGGCGGCAGAGGCTCATGTGAAGAATTTCCACATGCGGGGCACTACAGATTTTGATGAAACCGTGGGTTCAGGGGATGAAAATCAAGTGATGGCTGACATAAGTGAGCCTGCTGTGGAGGAGGAGTCCTTGGAGGAATGAACGTTTGGGTCAAAGTTCAAGTTGTGGGGGGACCAGGAAGCTCAGATCACTGGAGTAGCATGGAAGGTCTAGTCTTAGAGGCCTTTTTCTGGGGTGGTCCAGGTCCCTTAGGCAATATGTATTCCGGGGGTTTGGAGTCTCTTTAGTTATTCTTTGTTTCAGTTTTTATTTTTCTCATTCTCAGATACAGAGGGGTTCTCACTAGGGGTTGTGGAGTTTCTTTTTTTTGTGTGTCTTATTTTGCAGGATGGTGCAGGGAATCAAGAGGATTCCTTTCTGGAGTGGGCCAGGCATCATATTTATTTCAAAGAGATTATATACAAGATTTAGGGGGTGCGGTGATAGTTTAGGAGGGGAGAAATCTAAGGAAGGAAGATGGTGCGGCGGAGCTCACCACCAGCAAAATGATGCTTGCAGAGGAGCCCACAATGCTCCGCGGCTGGGATCCCAACTGAAAATTGGAGGATGGCCAGTATTTGCTCATCCAATTTGCGGGGGTACCAGTCAATTTTGGCTTCCTCAATTCCTTGGCCTTCTTCTTTTTTGTTGCTTTTGATGGCTGTGTGGTACGGAGAGACCAGGAAGAATTGGGTCAACCTAGAAGGGAGGGAGCCCGAGGTCTGAGAGAAGAGCCAAGGTGACAGGGTCTGGGTCTGAGACAAGCAACATGGAGATACTTGGAATGGCAAGGGAGGCAAAAGTGTCCCAAGGTGAGGCGCGGGAGCTGTTTGAAGATGTGGAGGGGTCAGTAAAAAAAACAAAAAAATATATATAAAAAAAAACTCACGGGGTACGGGCCTCAAATCAGAGCTAATTGCAATGACCAAGCGCAGGGACTCAACCCCCGCAGGAGGTGTTGTGCTTGGGGGAGACGTGGGTGGAGTGGTGGACACTGGAGGAGTGGGTGATGTAGGGGGACATTGGGCACTGTTGGCGGGGGTATTGGAGGCATAGCTTCTCGGAAAAAGACAGAGTTGTGTTGGGCCCATGTGGTACTTGGCCAAGTCCAACATTCAGGTTGTGGTGTTGTCCCCAGGATTGGGTTGCATCTCCCCAGGCAGTGGCAGTGGGGTAGTCCGCGCGTCAAGGAGGGGGGGAAAGGTGGTCCGTGGCCTCTGCAACAGGGAGAGGGGGCGGCGCAATCTGGCTCACAAGTCCAGTCTGTGGTTTTGATAGGTTTATCATCATCCACCACAAAGTCAGCCATTGGTCTGCAGTGGCAACGTTTCCAACAGGGAACAGAGGTAGAGCAAGGATGGGGCGGAGGACAAGTTTGCAAGGATCCAGGGGTCAGTGAAAAAAAAAACACCTGCGGTAGCCAAGATGGTAGGCGTTGCGGGATAAACAACTGGAAGTTTGGATACACATCCTCCACATTTTTGCACAGTACTTGCATGTTTCCATGGCAGAGGATTTATTTCTTCCTTTTGGAGTTTAGAGGGGGACTAGGAGTTTGGGTTTGAGGGATTTGGCAGATGTTTTGGCATTGTGGAGCCTGGGAATCCTGGGGAAATAATTCAAGTTGTGGGGGGATTTGGTGATTATTTATAGACACGGAGGCAAGTAGGCTCAGCACTGAAAATTTGACTGGGGGCGCCGCATCCATGGTTGGAAGTCCACAGCAAAATAGGTCCAGAAAAGCGCTTTGGCAGACTTTCTATTCCAGAGTACATTAGCTAAGGGATTAGAATTGTTGCAGAGCGCCCTTTTTGCTGGAACAATGAAAGGAATGGGCCGGAGTTTTGCCTTTTGCAGACATCATTGCATGGTCAAACATAAATTTCCCTCTGTGGCTGTGGGCTTACTAATTCCAAAGCTAGTGATTGAAGCTAAGTAGTACGGATTAGGCCAATTATGGGATATGCACTGAGATTGCAGTGATCTGTGGGTTAATGAATGCTAAAGTTGAGGAGGCGGCATGCAGGTTGTTGGGGATTTTTAGTTATGCTGCATGCAGGATTGGGAGTGATCCGCTAGGGAAGATTGACAAGGATCTGTCATTAGTTGTCTTCTGGTAAGAGCTTTGGAAGACATGTAAATATATAAATTAAATTAACAACAAATGAATTTAACCAGCAAGCTATGATAAAGGAAAAATAAAGAGAGATCATATGACATGAAACAAAAACAGCTTGGATAACACAGAATTGTGAGTAGGAATACAAACACAGTGAGGAGATTACCCAGATATCCTATGACAATGGCCTATGACAATAAAAATGAGAAATGAAGGAACATGATGGTGCTAACAAGGAGAACAGTTCTATATTGAGCAACCTTCAGGAATTCATTAGTCAGGAGTTATCTAACCATTTACAGATGATTTTTGATGATGGTTCTCAGTGAAGGTTGAGGAAGGTTGAGGAGGAGTTGATTGTGTTTGTTTGTGGTTGACGTTTGAATGTGGTGTTGAGTGTTTGAGTTCTGACAGTGAGGTTGTTGAGTTGATGGTACTGAGTTTTTTAGTCCATTGATTGTTATTATCCAATGAAAAAGAGACATATATAAAAAAAGGAAAGAAAAAATAGAAAACAGAATTGACAGTGGTAGTCGTGGGGAGATGAACCCAACAAGGAAACCCTAAGCTTGACAGGGACAATGGGAGTGGTGAAGACAACCGGTTGAGAAGCATTCATAGTGGTTAGAGAACATGCGGTCCCAATCCCCTTGGTCTGCTCTACACTCCCCTTAAATGGAGATCAGTCCTGTTTTGACCTGAAGATGAGACCAGAAAATCTCTCCAATTGATGCAGGTTGACTGTCTTTGTCAATGGTTCAGCCAGCATGTCTTCATTATCTATCAGGTGAATTGTTAGGGAACCTTCTTTGAGCCGTTCTCTTAGTCCTTTTGTCTTGAGCTCCATGTGACAGGTCTTGGAATTCAATCCAAATTTATTTATCTTTTTGTCCAGAACTTTGTTATTGATGTAGTGTTTTGAAGCTGATAGTTTGGATTGAAATAATTCTCCCAATAAATGACATACCCACTTGCTCTCAAGATACAAGTTGAGTAAAGAATTATGTTTGGCTTCCGTGGAGGATTAGGTAATGTTTTGCTGTTTGTAACTGTTCCACAAAATGAGGGAGCCAAACAACATGCATAAATAGCCTGATTGAGATTTGCGGCTGGCAGTTTCTTCAGACAGGAAGAGTCACTGTGATATTCAATGGGCCCCTTCAATTCCTCGTAGGTGAGATTCAGCTTCCAGTTTTTGGTGTGTTTGAGATATTGCCACATTTGTTTGAGTTCTTTCGAGTGGGAAAGACCTGGCTTATTCTGAAACCGGGTCAAGCTGGAGATGAAGTAGCTGATGTCTGGACAAGTTCAACTTGCTATGTAATTGAGAAGTCCTATTGCAGACTTGTAATTTATGTTAATCTTCTGGAACCCCTCAAAGTCTTTTTCTGTAGCTTTGCACAGCTGAATGTGAGGGGTCAATGGCTTAGAGGATGTTCTTGCTTCCAGAAGACCAATCTCTTCTAACCCATGCACAATGTGCTTGGGTTGACTCAGCAAGATGCTATTTGACATTTGTTCAAATTTCATGCATAGAATTGTGTTGGCCCGGTCTATGGGCTTGAGAGTCTTTGAACCGTGTCTTGAACTTGTTGTCAAAGCCATTTCCATCACCAACCAAGATAACGTTGTCAACATGAAATAAAAGGAAGTACTTATTCTCTTGCAATTTATATAGACAGGGGTCACTATATGACTCCCTGAATCCAACCAACTTGATCCATTTGGTGAAGGTAATATACCAATTCTTTGGAGACTGTTTGAGACCCTATAGACTTTTCTTGAGTCTTAGATATTGGCATGTTTTTTGGCATCCTTGTGGTGTCTTGATGATTACTTCCTCATTGATGGGGGCATGCAGAAAGGCTGCCTTTACGTATTAATTTTGGATGTTCGGGTTGTTTTTCAAGGCACACAGTAGGATAGCTCTTAATGAGGCCATCTTTCCGGTGGGAGAAAAGTTTTTTTCAAAGTCTAAACTGTGAACCTTGTTGAAGCCCTTGACACAGATCCTGGCTTTGTGAATGATTGTTACATTGTGAGTGTTCTCTTTGATCTTGAAGATCCACGTTGTGTCTAGTGGGTTCATTTGGGTGTCCCCCTCATGGTCTTCCCAGACTTTGAACAGCTCTCACCGGTTGATTTCCTTTTTGATGGCTCCTCCCCATTCGGGGTTTTCTGCACATTTTCTAGCTTGTTTGAAAGTTTTTGGTTCAAAATAATGGTGAAATCCATACCTTTGAGCAGGTTTGATGGAGGATTTATCTCAAAGAGTTCTTCTAACCGGCATTTTGACTATCTTGGGTGTCCTAGTGTCTCTGCTTGACTCTGCACCTTGAAGTGGTTTTAGTGGCGGTTTGTTCTCCAAGCTCAAACCTGATTCTGTGATAGACTCCTCTTCATCAGATGAGTTCACTTCAGTGGGTGGGTCTTGGTAGTTCATGCAACCAGGAAAGGTCTCTTTGGGTTTTGGTGGGCTCTTGTCCTTTGCTTTGATTGTACTGAAATCAAGATCCATGTACAAGTTGATTCCCAAATTTTCCACCCATTTTTTGAGGGATCACACATGCTTAGATTGTAATATCTAACTTTTGTGCATGAGAATCACATAAGAGAGAAATTCTGAATTTTAACCTACAAGCTTCCCTTCCTGTCTCTTTGGATTGAATTGTTGTCCCTTTAATTCATCTTTCATTCTGTACAATGGTAGTGAAACTGATTGGCTGAAGGTAGTTGGAAGGTAATTTTTTTCTTTTTATGAGTTACCATGGGGACTGATCCAGACCCTCTTTTGGGATTTGATTGAGACTTGTAAAGCACAATTTGAAAACTTCTGACCAGTATCTTCAAGGCAAGTTTTCTGAGATTAATGAAAACCTCACACTCTTGATAATTGTTTAATTTGCCCTTTCTGCCCTGACATTATGTTTGGATTGGTATGGTTCAGTCACCAGGTGATTGATGAATTTCTCCTTGAGATAATTTACTAAACTTGTGTTGAAAAACTCCATAACGCTGTCTGAGAACACTGTTGAAGGATAATAGCCACAGATTTTCTTCTGTTTTTCTATCACTTCAATTAGCACCGGGGTCACATTGTCTTTTTGAGTCAATGGGATACTGGAGATGTAGCCAGAATAATTATCCACCATGGTCAGAATGTACTTTTTGTGTTGATGATATTTGGGCGTGATTGTTCCAATGATGTCTAGGTGTATTATTTTGAATGGCTTGACAGCTGAGGTGGAGACTGATTTTAAGGGCATTTTGGTTATCTTTCACAGGAGGAAGTCCTTGCATTCAAGTTCTTCTTTCTCGGCGGTACTGTATTGGACACCCTTGATCTTGGCCAAGCGACCAAGTGAGGCATGTCCATAGGACAGGTGAAGATCCTTCAAGGTCCTTGGCTCCTCTAGCTTTGTCCAATAGCACTTGTTGCTACCTATTTTACACGTTTGGCCCAAAACAAAGAGGTTGTTGATGATCAAACCTTGAAAAACCTTGTTATTATCTCTTTTTAACTCAAAATGCCCTTATTTATCCTTCAGCGTAAATCCTTGATCCATGAGATTTCAAGGTCTGATCAAATTGACAATGATATTGGGTACAAACAGTTGGACAGCGTGATTGTTTGATCCTTCCATTCTAGTCTGAGGGTCCCAACTCCCTGGATGGGTAAGTTTTCTCCTGCCTTTGCGGTAGTTATGTATTCTTGGTATATGTTTTGAGGGAGGTGAAAAATCAGTTGTCATTGAAAATGTGCAAGGTTTCTCCGCTGTCAATCAAGATGTTCTTATCCGCATCAATTTTAGAGTTGATCCACTGTCTTAAAAAAGCATGGAAGTGACCTGAGTCCTGGGCCTTCTGTTGCTTATCTTTCCATTTGCTTTGATTTTCCCTCCACCATGAGGCTTTTTCAGAAAACAAGCAATGTGGTTTTCCTAAAAGGGGTGGGATTGGAATGATTTCTACCTCAAGTACTAATAGAACCCAGTGGTTATTGTTTACAAAGGAAATGAAAATTGGATCTGATTGATCAGTAACACCATTTTTCATTGGAGTATAAGTATCACATGACTCCAATGAAATGAAACATATAGGTTTGGAATATGTGTCTGCTATGATTTGACTCATTTCCAATTTAGCCCGCAGTTTTGAGGAGGGAATATTTTCATTGATGTCTTCAAAATCAATTCTTTGTTTAATTTTTTCAACGTCCTTTGCACCACCAAGCATCTTAAATTAGCATGCTTTATGTTTCTCTAATGTTTCAATCATTTCCTTCCTAACTTTAAACCAACCATGCTCTTCATAACCAAGAGATGTGGCAATGACTCTAAATCTGCAATTCCCATCTCCAATTAGATCCCAAACCTCACCCAAGAAATTATGGAATTTCATTGGTATTTCATTGAAATATTTCATTTTTGGTTCCTATCATTAAAACTGACTTGTTAAAATACGTATGCACTTACACGTGTGCTATGTATAAGTGTAATCCAAATTTAATGCACGTGTGGGCCTCTGCGGCCCATTGGACACACACACGGACCATATGGGCTTGTGTGGATGTCACGGATTTGGGGAAACTGGCCTCAAAATGTGTGAAACAGGCCTATTGGTACACGGGCCCTATTGGACCCGGTGGGGTATATGGGCATATACAGCCAGATGGGCTTGTATGAGCATAATTGGGCCCAAGGTTTATTTTGGACATACTTGGCCAGACGGGCTGGGGCGCCAAAGCATGTTAAACTCACTTTTTGGGCTTGGGGCGGACCATTGGGGCCGCCGCCCGTGTTGCAGCCCATTTGGGGATTTTGCCCGTGTTGTGGCCCGCTTGGGCCACTCGTCTCCCTCATTTTGGCCCATGCGGGGCCTGATGGCCCGTGTGGGGCTGTCGCAGTGGCTGAGGGATCCCGTGCAATGTGAGGCCGCGTGAGCCCGGCCAGTTGCAACCGGCGGTCAGCGCCGCGGGAGCCAGGGCCAGCCGCCCTGGCTCCCCTCCCTCCCCTTGCTTGCCATTGCAAGAGGGAAGGAGACGGCTGTCTGGGTTGAACCAGCCCGCAAGCAGCTGCAGGAGGGCAACCGGCCAGGGTGAGGGGGATTCCATCACGCCATTGCCCAGGAGGATGGCTGGGACGGTGGCAGCAAGGCAACCGGCAGTGCGGGGGATTTGATCACTCCTCCACCATCAAAGAAAGGCGCAATGAAAGGGGCGCTCTCCCCCCCCCCCCCTTTACCAAGCGGGAGGAGCAACGGACTGGACGGGATTTGACCACCCCCCAGCCCACTTATCTTGACAACGCCCTGGGGGTATGAACCTCCAGGGCCGTCCCCGGCTCCCCTCCCTCCCCTTGCTTGCCATCCCAAGAGGGAAGGAGACGGCTGGCTGGGTTGAACCAGCCAGCAACCAGCCACAGGAGGGCGACCGGCCAGGGTGAGGGTTATTTCATCACCCCCTTTCCCAGGAGGATGGCTGGGCCGGTGGCAGCAAGGCAACCAGTGGTGGGGGGAATTCAATCACCCCTCCACCATTGAAGGAAGGCGCAACAAAAGGGACGCTCTCCCCTCCCCTTTACCAAGGGGGAGGAGAAACGGACTGGAGGGGATTTGACCACCCCCCAGCCCACTTACCTTGACAATTCCCTGGGGGTATCAACCTCCAGGGCCCCTGGTAGGGGGATTCGACCACCCCCTCCAGGGATTTGAGAGAAAAAGGGGGGGCGCATGTCCACTGGTTACACCCCCCCCATGTGAGTCTGAGACCGGACCCAGGTGTGTCCTGGGTCCCACCTGGCCATACAAATGGCCAGGGGCTGGTTGCATGAGGCAAGCAGCCAGCATGTGAGGTAAAAGGGCTGGTTGTAACAGACAACTGGCCAGAGGTTTGAACAGCTAAGGGGCTGGTTCAGCCCTGTTACGGTGGAAACACCAGAAATGAATGGAATAGGGTGGTTGTAAGGGTACAGGGACTGATGCAATGCGGGCTGATGTAGCCCAAACCACGTAACAAGGCCTGTAGAGCCTGTAGAGCTCTTTTGGGGCGGAAAATTTGCCTTTTGGCTTGTTGTATCATGGGCTCACAAGAGGCCAATCTTTTTTACTTAAGGAGCTCTTCTTTCTGCTGTTTTCCAACATTCATTTTAACATCCAATTGAATTCATTAACAATATCATCCAACATATTGCCCCATTGTGAGAGCCCATTAGCAATTATTGACACAAGTTTTCCAGAATTTCTTTTGCTTTAAATACTGCTCATTTGCCTAAGCTAATTTCTGGCCAAAATTATAAAATGAATTAGTATTCATTTCTTTGATTGGATCAATGAAATGAAAACTCACCAAAGATGAGCTTCTGGTTGAGCTTTTCTGAATTTTCTCTTCCTCTGAAGAGGATTCTGATTCCAAATTAAGTGATCCCAATTTACTTTCAGTCTCTTCCTCTAAACTATGAAATTCAGATTCAGATTCTGCAGACTTTGACCAACAATTTATCATTAATTAGTAACTAAGTTTATTAAACCAAAAGAATGAACATATCTCAAAAGAAAAGCCTTACAATCTTTTGTCTTTTCTTGTTTGGAGCCCTTCTAGTTCTTTTTTCCCCCTTGAGGTTTTTTCAAAAATCTCAAACCAAGATGGTTCTTGCCACGTATCTGTCAATTTTGGCCTGCCCCTACTTGATTGTATAACTTTTGGTTCAAGTCTTGGCTTGCATTGATATTTTGTAATCTTCTGAATGATATACTTCAAAAGGCTGCTTTGCTCATAATATTGAGAGTCCACAATCATTGCATTGACTTTCTCATGTAACTGAGTAATGCTTAGCATTTCATCAACATTGCACTGGAAAAACTCAAAAGGATCAACCATGGGTGAATTAGTTAATCCAAAAGCTTTAATCACCTAGTGATTTGAACAATCCAACCTGAACAATCTAATTTAAGCCAACTTAAAGAATTAGAACTGCAAGGGTCACATTCAAAACTCCACTGGGATGAACATCTTCAGGTACCACGGATCCTCTGAATGCTAGATGTTCACCTATT
This sequence comes from Puccinia polysora, assembly GCA_025617555.3. Classification (NCBI taxonomy): domain Eukaryota; kingdom Fungi; phylum Basidiomycota; class Pucciniomycetes; order Pucciniales; family Pucciniaceae; genus Puccinia; species Puccinia polysora. The sequence continues at coordinate 23,068,378 of CM062623.1, forward strand.
AGGTGGGAACAGGGCAAACCCATAGTCTCAAAATATTACTTGGTGCAGACTTTGCCATCATGATCACGGTTGAACTTCTTGAATTGTTCCCTAACAGGATGGATAGCCTCTAAAGAGAATTTTTAACCCAATGGTAACAGTTCAGGGGGAAGAACTGTCCCTAACTTAATTTGAGAGTTATAAAGTGATGCATGAACTGAATTAATTTGATTTGAAACTTTTTAGTCAAGGATTTTTCAAACATCCAACAGGTTTCCTAAAGATTTTGGAAGGAATTGTTTCAGAGTCACATAGGTCCCTTCAACCCAAGAAGTTTTTTTGTTTTCAAAATCTGGGTTGATACAAGTCCACACTGTTACAAACTTCTCTTTGATAGTGAAAATTTTATTTTCCATATACTCAAGTACATCTTCATAGTTTTTCAAGAAACACTATAAAATTCAAAAGTTCAGAACCCAAAACTAGGAATAATAAGAAGCAGTGATTTGGACCTACTCTGAGTTCCGCATGTTTGACCTCCGCCTCCTCCTTGGTCTTTGAGGCCCCATACTTTTCCCACAGATTCATAAAGCTTTTCCATCCTTCAATGTCATTAACAAAGTGCATTTTATAGTTTTCTTGTATTTTTTTAGACAATTGCCAAGTGCAACATTGTCTTGATGACTCTGGGAAACTAGTTTCAATTTTATAAATCAAAGATTTTTCATGGTCCATCACAAAGACTTTTGGAATTCTCCAGGATCATAAGCCAACTCCTTTAATGAATTTACAGACCAACTGTAGAACTCAAAAGTTTCTTTTGTTATAAAAACAAGAGTTTTTGTGAAATTTTTCCAATTTTCTGTCATTCCTATAACATTCAATAGTGGGTTTTTGTACTTATTTTTTTTATAAGTACAATCCAACATAGCAATATGATGGGATTTTTTTGAAAGTTTTACTGCCTCTGGATGTGCTAAGTACAGGGCCTTCAAGTGACCCTCTCCACTGAACTTTGACCGGTGAATCCAACTTCTTTCTTCAAGCTGTTCATAGAGTACCTCCATAACACTTTTTCCCTTTAGTTCTGCAAGTTTTACCTTCTGCTTAGTGCTATAGATTGTTTGGTTATCAACATAATCCATCCAATCACTCTTTCTCAATTTTCTCTGCAGTTGTGATGTATTGAGCCCATCACTCATGCCTTCTACTAGATTGTCTAAGGCCACCCCTGAGATTCTCCTCAGTTGGAGATGCACAGAGGGATGTTCAGATGGTTGATGGTTATGTTGGGTTTCTTTGTAGGAGAGGCGCCACAAGGGGTCTGCCTTTGTTTGACTTTCATGGATTAAAAATTTGCACCCAACCTTCCTTGTGTGAGTTTGTCTAGGCTGTTTTGTAAGAAGACTTCCTGAATAGGAACCATGTCTATCATAGGCTAAATTGACATATTGGTCACGCTTTGAATTGAAAACTGTTCAATTTTAACCATGCTTCATTGCCCATTTTTGAAAATAGTTTTGTGCCTCTTGCCTAGTAGAAAAAGATCTCAAGGGAGGTGGGTCAAAGGGATCTAGTAAAAATTCATTGGTTAAGTCATATTTTCATAGTTAAATGAACCCATCAGTCATGAACCCATCAGTTTCAATCAAATTAAATATGGCAAAAACCAGTAACATAAAATGTTACTCACCACCAGCAGTCATTTCCATTTGTGAAACATTTTGTTCCTCAATTTTCACCCTTGATGAGGATTCAATTGGGTCTTCCAATGTATCATTACCCAAATCCTTTTTTTCTTTTTCCAAAGCTTTTTTTATGGCACTATCAATGTAGACCTTCCACGCAGCCATGTCAGAAGAAGGAGGGCTTGCTATTGTTCCCATGCAAAAAAATGCAATGGTATACTTCAGTATTCAATCCAACTTTCAATTTATCAAACAAAGTTTGCTCACTTTCAATTTGAGAAAGAATTGTTGGCAGATTTTTATATGATTTACAATTATTCACTTTAAATTCACTTGGGTTTTGCTTTAATGTCTCTTTGGGATCACTAGGTGTGGAAAAACAGTCCCAAAAAGTATGTGTTAATCCCAAATTTGCGTTGACAGAACCCAATTGTGGTCCAGGAGGTGCCCAAAATTCTGGCATGGCTTTGGGGGGGTTGTGCACCCCCAAAAATGGCTAATTTGAGCTGTGTACGGGGGTTACATGGCTCCTACAGAACCCCTGGGGGGTTGTGTGTGTTTGAAACGGCCCTTTGTAGTTTTCTTTGGGCCCCAATGGCTCCTTTGAGACGTGTAGGGTCCTACACAACTACCACAGGGTTGGAGCCGTAAATTTAACATCACCCTTTATTTTTCTATCTTATTAACATAAATTTTTTCAATTTATCAAAAATAATGTAAAAAATGATCACAAAATTGATATAGTAAAAATAAAAAAAAAACCATTTCAAATACACAATAAATTCTCCTTTATTTTGCTTTCAACCTCTTCCAAATTCTAAGTAAACTCCCTTACCATTGATTTCAATTCTTTAAGATCTTCTTCATCAATTTACCCCAACATTGGTTGCACCCTATGCACCTGTGCAACCAACAACTCCCCAAAGATCTCCTTGCATATTGCACTTTCACCCCTCTTTGGTTGGGAATTCCATTAATCCACTTCCAAGAGGCCTTGTGGGCTTTCTTCCTTGAAATTAGAATCAAACCATCTCCAATATTTTCATCAAACCGTCTTTCATCAGTCTCAATTTCTACCACCCATTGCACTTGAGCTCCCTTGCTTTGAACTTCCATTCCATTTCTCTCCATTCCATTCTTTTCTGTTCCATTTCCTTCCTCCAGTTCTTTTGTTTTTACTTCTTCATTCCAATTTCCTGCCTCCTTCTCCTCCCCTCTTCCTGCTTCATTTCCATTTCCTTCCCCCCTTGTTTCCTCTGTAATTGCTTTTATCTGTTCTTCACATAGCACTTTGCTTCACCTTGGACTTTTTTAAAATATGTAGGCAATTACGTGTGTGCTACGTTGTAAGACTCCAAAAGCTGCTGGTTGCTGGCAGTTCTGTGCAGGGGAAAGGTGATTTTTTAGGCTGCCCCCCTGAGTGTAACAAAAATATTTAAATGTAACCATAATCAAGGTCCCGAACCATGTGAATGAGGAATCAACAGGAAGGATTAAATTTGATAGTAATCAGTAGCTAGGGGACAGAAAAATCTGAGAGTTTGAGTTTGCTCAGAGTTCAATAGAACAAGGTAGTTGTAAGTAACAACTCCCACAAGCTGATAACTCTGCTTGTCAGCAGAAAATTGGGAAAGGTCAACTAAATCCCAACCAACCTCCAGGCTCTTAATGAACCGGCCCAACTCTCTGCAATCAAGTTCTTGGAGGGTACCAGATAAATGTTGTTGGCTTTAAAAAACAAAACATTTTTTTTTTCATGAATCTCTAGAAGAAAAGCAATAAAAAATTCAAACAAGAATAACCAAAAAAATCTCAAGGGACTTTAGAGTAGCGTGGCAAAATACAAATTCAAAGAAATAAAGGTAGGTTTAAAGCTGCAGTTCTTAATTTTAATAAAACCTCTTAGTCAAAATTGACTGATTCTAGAAGGAAAATAAGCAAATTATCAAGATTGGTATGGTCAAGAAAGGGATTGAGGAGTGGTATAACACATTCAACAATCCAAAAAAATGAATTCTTCTTCAACCAGCAAGGCTCTTGGTTTGTGATAATGGATAAGGCCACACAGGGGGTGGATCAGGGATTTGATGTCTCAAGAATCAGAGGGAAATCACAGATATACCCTGGATAAAGATGATTATAAATTGCTCAGATAAGGAAGGGGGCAGAGGGACTCACTCCCCACGGATTTATTGATTGGCTGATACAATGGATAATTCTGGAATATATATATATATATATATATATATATATATGACCAACAGATGAAAGATTGATGATAGTGATAAGAGAAATCTGGGCTTGAAAATCAATAAAAATGACATCAAAAAGTTAAGAAGGAGAAAAAAAGAAAAATTTGAAAGGAGAGAACCACCCAGCAGGCGCAAATGAGCGGCAGCAAGCTTTGCGGACAAAAAAAAACCACAAGGCGGGAAACAGGCAAAAGAAGATGATGGAAGTGCGTGGATTGAGGGGTGAGGCAACTGAAAGCAAAGGTGTAGAGAATCCTGTGGGATTATATAAAAAAATTATCAAATAGCTTTATGCAATTCCTTGAAGGGGAGTTTAGTATTACTTCTACTCATTTAGAGTATTAGTAAATAATAATAATGGTTTTGAATTGCCTTCCCTTCTAGTACTATAGTAAGTCTGCACAATAATTTTTTTAAATTAATGGCTGGTTTCTTTGAGACTTCAAATAGGTCTCAGATCAGACCTAGATTAATTATTAAATGTTATTGGTGGGATTTTATTGAAGAATTGACCAGATTGATTGGGCTACGAGTTATGTATTTATCAGATATATTTGATCTCAAACAATATCCCAATATTAAAGTGTTCAAGGTTTTATCAAAGGGATGGTTCAGGAGAGGACCCAAGGAAGGGTTTACCCACAGGTGGCTGTGTAGAGGAAAGTTTTTTAGTTGCTTTTGGTTGTGATCTCTTTCTTTAGAAGGGTTATTTATTGATTTATGGGTGGTTTTTTTTAATTTGGGTCTGAATATTTAGGTCACCAAAGAACCCTTATTCAAGCACCTGTTTGTTTTTTATAACTTGGTCTCTGATTTCTTGTTTCCTTATAATTGGTTCACTACTAAAATTTTCTCTGGGTAGGTACCACAGATGGGTACTTGTGTATGATGAGAGGTGGGTGGTGGTAATGGGATGATGGGATGGGCCAGATGGCATGTGGATACAACTTGGATAGGGCAGAGAGGCCCTCCTTAAATAGAAAAATCCTGCCTCAGGGGGTGCTCAAGCCTTCCCCTGAGGGTTCTCCCTCTTCTTGTGAGTAACAGTGAGATACGTTTACATGAGGCATTTCTTCTGGTTTGAAAAAGCTTGTGCAGGGGTTTCATGCATGCACATCCTTGCATAAATTGCCATGCAGTGCGGATAAGATATATTGCTGTGCTGTACTGGTTGTTTGTTTAGTGCTAATTTATTTGACCCACATGTATTGCTGTGCAATACTGGTGGTTTTGTTTGGTCCTAGTTAAAAATTTTTCCACTTCCTCCTGCATATATTTCTCCTGCATACTTCTGCACAGCCTCCTGTATGTATATTTTTCATGTATTACTTCGGCAAAGCCGCTTGCATGTGTATTTTCTGAATGTTTTCTTGGTTCTTCTTGAGACTGGTTTGACTTCCTCCTGCCTATATTTCTCCTTTATAATTCTGCACAGCCTCCTTTATGTGTATTTGCATCCTTTTTTGGTTCAGGTGACCAGGCCTGACCTGCTGCACTGCCTCCTGTATCTGTATTTCTTTATTCTGGCTGAGGTGACTGGATCTGGACTGGTTTCACTGCCTCTTGGATCTTTATTTCTTTATTATTGATGAGGTGACAGAATCTTACTTTTTGCACTGCCTCTTTCATCTGTATTCCAAATTCTGGGTGAGGTGACTGGATTTGGACTGGTTTTACTGCCTCCTGGATCTGTATTGTTGTATTCTTACTGAGGTGATAGGGTTGGTGTATGGTCCTGGTGTTGAGGGTAAGCTTCCACTGGTATGTACTTGAAGGTTTTCAAGGTATGCCTTATGTCTTCCAGAGAGATGTGACACCTGGTTGGGTATGAGTTTGCCACAGTTGAAGGTTTTTTTTGGCTGTATCTTCTAATCCATGAGAGATAGGGGGTACTTTGGCTGAGTGACTATAGGTTATCTGTGATTTAAAATCCATTTCTGAGGCTAATTTGAGAGTTTGAGCTGTTTTTATGCTAGAGAAGTGATTCAGATGGCTATAGGACAGGTTTGGTCTACCAGAACGGCAAAAACCATTGATTTTGCAAGCAAGATTGCCCAAAGTTTACAGGTTGAAGATTTGGTTGGGCTAGGAAGGCAAGGAACTTGCAAGAAAGGTTGCTATAGAGGATGAAAAGGAGGTTGCTAGAGAGGATGCCACCAAGGTTTCTACTTGTTGGAGATGCAAGAAAGAGAAGGGGTCAAAAAGCGGGAGTAACAGTGCCAATTTCAATGATGACTGAGCAGATTGCAGATGTCAAGAGCAATGGCTGAGGCTGATAGGCCGATGAATAATGGCAAAAATGATGAAGCAATTTGTGAAGATGATGAAGGCAGTGGTGGTGGATTGTGGGTATGATAAGTATCTTTGGTGGGCTCACCAATTGGCCAATGATCATCTTCATCATTGTTTTGGAGTTTTTATATGGCCGGAGAGTTAGAGAGGGGATTTAATGGATCTTTATAGGTTGGGATTGACCAATGAATTGATGTGTGATGAATGATCCTCTGGAGGAGGAGCAATGAGTTTGGATGGAGTATGAGCCAGGATGAGGAGGGCTAAGTAAGAATGATCCTTCACACACTTCAGGCCAAATAAATCAGGTGCCAAGCCCAAAGCAAAGGAGCTGAAGGCAAGACAAGGGGACTTGAATACCCAAGGGTTCCTCCTAGACCACTAGGACAGGGGGAATTTGTATAAAGGGAAAATCAAAATCTTGCAATATCAGAACAAAATTTCCACATTTTTTGTTTACCCTGGAGAAGAGATGGAAAAAAAATTAAATTTGCCCTTTTTATGAGGTGTCCCAAATTGGTCACCCAACTTATAGGTTTAATGCAAATGGATTGCATACACAAGTATTTAATGCTTATTGGAAAACCACATGGGCCTGTGTGGATGTCACAGATTTGGAGAAACTGGCCTCAAAACAAGTGAAATAGGTCATTTGGTTCACAGGCCATCACAGGTCCATTGGGATGGATGGGCCACCCCAACCAAATGGGAATTAAGCCAGTTATGGGGCCCAACTGCCCATGCAGGAACCTTTTATGGGGTAGGGGGACTCCAAATGAAGTCCCCCCACCCCAGTTGCAACAAAAAAGTGACTTTCAGATGGTGGTTGGGGCTGACCTTGCTTGCCTTGGCAAAATGGAGGGGAGGGGGATGGCTGGTTAGAACCAGCCAGCAACTGGTCAGGATGGGGGGGGATCCCAGCACCCCACCCCCCAAAAACCATGGAAAGTGGGGAGCAGGATGCTCTCCCCCCCATTACCAAGGGGGATTTTCCAAGGGCTGGGGGGACCTGTTGGGACCAACAAGTAAATTTCAAAATGTGGTTGGGGCTGCCCTTGATGGCCATTGCAAAAGGGAGGGGAGGGGGATGGCTTGTTAGAACCAGCCAGAAACTGGTAAGGGTCCCAACCATGAAAAGTGGGTAGTGGGGTGCTTCCCCCCCACCCATTACCAAGGAGTGGGGGGCACCAAGGGCTGGGGGGACCTGATCCCCCAAGACCACCTTTTAGTTTTGGTTCGACTGGGGAAAACATTGTGCCAGGTAATCAGAAGAGGATTTGACCACCCCTGCTGGTCACCAAGGTAGGAAAGGGGGTAGGGGGTAAAATGTCCACTGGTCACACCCCCCAACCTCCCTTGTTTTGAGTTGTGGGAGCGGATGCAGGTTTGTCCTGGATCCCACCTTGCCCATTTGTGGGGCCAGGGGCTGGTTACATGAGGAAACCAGCCTGTAAGGTGAGGTCATAAGGGGTAGTTGGGCTGTTTTTAAGGGACAACCTTCCAAGTTTTTGAAAAGAAAAGGGCTGTTTTAGCCCTGTAAGGATTGAAACATAAGAATAAACCAAAAAAGGCTGGTTTCAAGGGTACAGGAACTGACACCATGAGGGCTGATGTAGTACAAAGCAAGTAACAAGGATTTTATAGCATGTAGAGAACATCTGGTTCTTCCTTTTCCTTTGTTGTATCATGGGCTCACAAGAGCTCAATCTTTTTTTACTTAAGGAGCTCTTATCCCTGCTGTTTTACATCCATCCATTCAAATTCATCCAATCAATAATCTAATGTATTGCCCCATTGTGAGATCAGATTAGCCTTTATAGACACAATGTTTCCAGAATTTAGTATGCTTTAATTACTTCTTATCCTACCACTAAGCTAATTGCTGGCAATAATTTTCACAGGACTCCATTCAATCCATCTGAAATATGGTCAGCAGCCCTAAGTATGGTGGTTTATTGATGGTTTAAATCCAGAATCATGGCAATACTGAGAAGGAAAAAAAAATAATTTTATTAGCTTCATCCCATTTATTTGGTTTTTCTCTAACCTCACTCACATGGGCTCTGCACTCCAAGAAAATAAATCTCTGTTACTGGGGGAATGTAGTAACTCATGCAAAGGGAAGAACTTTGACTTCATAATTCACTTGTAAATGCCTCAGGAGTTTCAACCAATGGTTCACTATGTAAAGGAAACAAGCAAGAAAATTCACAAAGAAAATCCTGCTTGCAATTTCATCAAATACCACTGGCAGTGGTCCTTAGAACATACCTTTTGTTTTGGCAGATACAGTTTTCACAATGAAAAGAGGAGGATGACAACATAATTAATATAAATATTTTCAAGCAATTAAGTGTAATGTATAAGGGTATGCAGTGAGTTAAAAACTTTTGGAATTGATGGAAATTCATCAAAACTCTTGCCGTGGCTTTCTGCTTTATACCTGGGCAACTGTCACGCTCCTAGGTTAAGGTTCATTCCCTTCACCATTTTGAAATACCCTTTTCCTCAGTACCATCTACCTTAGCCCACAAGCATGACACAAAAAAAGAACAAAATCAATGGTGCCTTCTGCTTACTACCTCTTTCTTGAATAAAAAACTTCCAATCTTGGTGACTACGTAGATAATCATGAATCTTTTCAGTTAAATCTAATGTGGTCAACTAAAAACTTGAGCCTTGCTCTTCTACCCCTGGGTATTATCAGCCCTTGGACTTCCATTCTTGTTCACACAATTACACTACTTTGTACCCATTCCTAGATATCCATATCACCTGTAAATTTTTCCAATGGACTAGCTCCCTTCCCTTCATAACTATATCCATTCATTTTCACTGTCCTCACATGTCATCACTTCCATGCCCCACCCATTAAGCCTCTGAAATCTGATGTTCTTTGGGTTTTCACATATGCTACAACCTTGGAAACACATTTACTATTTATTTCAATTTCCCATTCCATTCCTATAATTTTTTGAATCATGGATTCCTAGCTGTAGATGACTTTCCGTTGAGTTTCATCTATGCATCATTGGATTACCTAATGCAGGCTATGAAGCCTGCCTGAAGATTTTCTCCTCAGTTGATTAATTTAATATGTTCTTGAATTTTGCTACGACATGTCATCACATTGGGATTTGCATTGGTCTCCTGCCACTGGAACACTTCATCCCTCTTTATTTTTTTTGAGCCATCAAAACTCCAGTTTGCACTTTGAAGTTGCCCTTGATAACTTGCACTTATCCCTTGCACCCAGCCTCCTCCTTTCTGCTCACAATCATCTAAGATTGCGCTATAGTAGGTGGGGTGTTTGTGTTACAGATTCAAGGAAATATTTCAGGAGGTGCAGCTGGTAGATCCAGGGATAGAGGGTTTATTTCAATGAGGATTAAAAATGGCTGAGGGATGAAAATGGCTCAGGAGACTGATTCAAGTTATAATTATGAAAGTCTTTCAATTGCCCCTTCTTTGATTTCCCACTCCTTTATGATTTCAAATACTTACATAAAATAATGCCAAAAATCATGGTGTCATTATTTTACTTTTTTGCCCTTTCAAAAATTCACATGAGCTATCATGTCAAGGTTCGACAAAACATATTCTGCTTTAACAGAAAAATTATGTATAGTTTAGGAGTTATGAGGAAAAACATGTTTTCGCCAAATTCACGCGCAAAGAAATGATAATTATGCAACCAAAAAGCTGTTTTCAACCCTAAAAATATGCTGCCAATTTTTAAAACACATCAAACAATGTCCAAAGAAATTATAAATGGAGTTGAGGTACCTCTCAAAAATTCTTATACCCAGGTGAAGACATATATTTTATTTGATAAATATCTGCACGGGTATAGCATGAAGAAAAAAATAGAAAGATCTAATAAAAATAAATAAAAAGTCAAATTTATATATTAGGGTGTATTAGAGTTAAAAAAACCCCACAATGTTTTACTGGCATGTCTCAAACCAAATCTTTCATTTCAAACCTACCATTAAAAAATAAAAAAACCCTTTTTTCACATCAGGCCCATCAGAGTTGAGTGCAAATAAGTGGGGTTTTTCAAATATACTATATAAATATCTATTCTCTCTCTGTATCATTATATCATCCTTACTCATCCTCTTTAAATTCTCATCCATGTGATGGAAGTATGTAGGATGCAAGAAGGAGCACCAAACCAAACACCACCAACACTTCAAACTACTTACAAAGATTGAGCAGGAGGAATAAGACAATTCAATTGACCCTTACACTAATATCCCCCTCAGTTCTCCTCCTAAGCAAATTCTTCAGAACTTATCATTAAATGATGCCATCAAAACTACTCAGTCATTCTTAACTTATCATCATGACCTCTGAGTCTAATGATTCAAGTGTCTACCTGATTGGCTTGATCAAATCCTGTCTGATTACCTTCTCTTCTTCCATACACAATCTTTAGGCAACCAATTTTCACAGTTACTTCTGTCATGGGGATCAAGTCCAAAGGTGGTGTAATGCTTTCATCTTATATGATTTGTGCATCTCCCTCAATCCTTCACCCCCTTTGGAACCAAAATTAGCACCCATCATCCAGGACTAGTCGGAAGCTCATAATAAGTCAGTTTGAATTCAATTCAGTCTCTTAGCTTCCTATGGCTCCCTTTTTTAGGATCCTGGATGCAAAGACTCTTCTATACTTTAACTACCAGAGGTGATGGAATAAATAATAAATATATCATTCAATAAATGCGGAAAAAATCAATCAAATATTTTGATAAAGCTATTGCAAGGTTGATTGGTTTGTTTATGATTGAATATTATTAATCAATATTAATAAATTGATTATGAAATTAATTCATATAGGGCCTCAATAATATTGGGGAGCTTCAACGCCTCTCTTCAGGGAATTCACTTGAAAACATGTAGACCTGGTTACTTTGGATCCTTTAATTGATATTCTTAAAGGATTTATTGCCCAAAGATAATATATTTATATAAATATATGGTGGAGTGGCAGGGCTTTTTAACCAAGCTTCCACTACAGAAAAATATTAATAAAACTCACTGGAATTTTATTGGATCCTTTGGGTGTCTTTTTGGGACTTGTAATGATGGGTCAAACCTGTTACTGGGGTTAAAAGGCTGTTCAGCAATTTAAATTGATAAAAAGGGTTTTTGGGAAAGTGAATATTGATCAGACTAAAGCCATAAATCACTTACTTATCTTTTATAAGTATTTAATTACCTTGGCACGGTTTCTGGAGGTAAATATAACTGGTCCTGTGGTAACAATAACTTCCAAAGGGGCACTCTATTTATATCCTTTTTGATCCCAATTCTGTCCTTCTGGGGGCCATAGGGGCTCAAAGGGATGAGTTATAAGGCCAGAAAGGTAACAAGTGGTAGCCTGTCATGTATTAATGGTGCTGTAACACAGGTAGAATCTAATTCCCCAGATTGTGGGAATTATTCTACTTTTTAATTGATATATTGAAATGTGGATAATACCTTATTTGTCCACATGACAATTATTTAGTTAATTATCCTTGGTGAATATTACCAAACTGTTGATATGTCTTTTAAATAGAATTTCCTAAGGATTATTTGATGTAAGACGAGTTCTCATTATGTAGTAGCTGATGGGAGCTAAGTCATAATAATGATTTGCTCATTATTTTCAAAATTTCTTTAATTTTCTTCAAATAATTAATTAAAAATACATACTATGGAAATATATGTAATATTTTTACATATTCAGTTATCTCAGTATATTTTGAAGTTTTCATAACTGTATTTTGAAAGTATTTTAAAATATTTATCAAGCATAAGTTATCTTATTTTTGACATTTTGGTGTTTTCTTATTATATTTTGTATAAAATATGTCCAAGGTTTATTCAATTGTTTTTACACAATTTTATTTAGTTTTAGCCTATCTATAATCCACAGGACATTCATTACATACATGGTATGTCCCTTTATCAGGAGTGGTACTCTTACGCAGTACCCCAGCTTCTTGTGTTTTCTGTCAGCTTGTCAGCCCGTAGTCCTGGGGCTGTGTAACTGTCAGATTCCTGGGGCTGTGTACCTGGCTTTTCAGGGCAAGCGGAAAGGGTGGAAATGCTGCTGCACAGCCGCGCACGGATGTATTGTTTTCCGTGGCTGCGTGCAGGAATTGTGACACATCAAATTTCCTCCCATAACTTCTCTAAATCACAGGATACCTGGATTCTGACGCAGAATTTGCTGTGAAACCTATACGTGGGTTTTCATGTGAAATGTTAAAATTGAAATAATCCCAAGGCCGCGCCTCTTTATAAATCTTCATTAATTATTTAAAAATGTAAGCAGTGGGAATTTGAGGTAGGGGTCAGTGAGTGACCCTACCTTAAATTTTAAGTAGAATCATAGTTTGAAATAATATTTTTAGTATTATTTCTTCTTTAATATTTTATTTATTTATTTATTTATTTATTTTTACTTTTTCAGCTTGCTCTGCAGTAGTAGGAACCTGACATTCCCCACTCCAAGATATGGCTATATCTGAAAAAAATATGGAGTTTTTGGAGAAACAAATTCAATTTCATATGTATTTCAGTTTCTTTTACTGGCTCTGTATTTTCTAAGATGTATTGGTTCATCAGTTATGTTGCTCTCTGGTAAACATTTATCTTTTTCTGAAGATTATCCTTTGTATCTTACCAAGCATAGTCTAACATTTTTACCTTGCACTCTTGCCTTCTTGTCTCTTAATATCCTGGTTAATTTCCCTCTTTCTTTCACAGGGTCAGGTTCTATTGGGATTGTTACTGGAGGGAGGTTGCTACCTTCTCTCAGTTGAAAATGCTTCAATAGTCTAACAGGGAATACTGGTTGCTTTCTTGATAATTCATCACCAAGACTAATTCCACAGCATTCTTTCCATGAATTTCCTTGATAAAAAATGCCGCCACAAAAGCTGGTTTCAAGTTTCTGTTCCCTGCTAATTACTTGAAGTTGGCAGTAGATATCAAGATCTGATATCCCATCTTAAATTCAGGTTCTCTGCGTGATTTATCCCATCTTTCTTTGTTGTATTCCACTGCTTCTTCTACACATTTTTGAGAATGATTATTTTCTAGATCTATTATTTCCTTAAATTCAAGAGATGTGGAGTAGATGGTGGCCAAGTTTTGGTTCGGAGTATTCCTGGAGAGTTTTGGAATACATCCTCTTTCTAATATGCAAGGGCCTTGTTTGGTCGTAGAGTGTTTAATGCTATTATAAGCCATCTTGAGGGCTGGGAGTAAGCTTACCCAGTCATGGCAATATCAATCTGTGTTCTTGTATTCCAGAACAAAGCTACAAAACCTTGCTAACATATGTTACAGAGTCTGTATCATCCTTTCAGCTAATCCATCAGTGTGGGGATGATATGCCGTAGAAAAGACTCAATTAGTACCCAGTATATCATGTAGATTCCTCCAAAATTCAGAAGTGAATTTGGGGTCTCTGTCACTGATTATAATTTTAGGTATACCTACATCAGCTATAATCCTATTCAAAAAAAAAGCCAAATCAATGGCATTATCCTTTTTGTGGTTAGGTAAAAACTTTGCCTTCTTAGAGTATCTTTCTACTATAAACAGGACATAATTATAGGAGTTTGTTCCTCCAGGGGGGAGGCCTGTGACAAAATCAATATTAATGATTTCCCACCTAGTCTTGGGTTCAGAGATCTTTTGCAAAAGTAAAAACCTTTTGCCAGTAGTTTTATTATATTTTTGGCAAGTCCCCCAGCTAGTAACATACTGTATAGTAGTCTCTCTCCAATCTATCCACCAAGCAGTTTGCTTCACCCTTTCCAAGGTCTTTTCAATGATTAAATGTCCTGATGAAAATTTGTAATGGCATTCCTGAAGTATATGTTGTATATGTTCTTTGTTGCTAAATTTCAACACACTGGGATGTTGGTTTCTATAGTATAGAATATCATCCCAAAAGGGAAACCTTCCTTCTTTGTATGGCTTGAGCAGTGAGTCTGGTAGACTATTAACCAAGGCTTCTTCTGGGGATTCACATTCAATGATGGGAATCAACAGCTTGAGGTCAGGTTAATAGTTCTCTCTTACTAGATTGAAGAAAGAAGTATCTAATTAACATAGGTGGATCCCCATAATTGGGGCATCTGATGCAAGAAGATTAATGTTCATCATAGTGAAGATATCCTGGTATTCAGGGTCATATGCTGGGTTTCTAGGGTCATTACGCAAAGAATTTCTGCTTAAACTGTCTTCATTCTGGTGTGTAGCTCCAGCCTTATGCACTATATTCATCTGACCTCTGTACTGTTGTATAGCAATTTGCCACCTGAGAATATGTCTACTAGGGGTCTTCATGTTCATGAGGGTTCTTACAGCATTAAATTCACTAATTCCTTGGAAGTGGTGCCTTCTAAGTAATAGTTAAACTTCTCTAGAGCCCACACTAGAGCCAAGCATTGAATCTGACTGGCCCCATATCTTTTATCAGTTTCTTTGATCTGTCTAGATATGAAAAGTACCAATTTTTCTACAGGTTTGTCTTCTTCTATTCTTTCTTGGTGTAAGGAAGCTCTTAAAGCTCCATAAAAGCATGAATGTAAATATTGAAGGGTTTGGAGTAGTCTGGTTGAATCAGTAGATGAGTGGATTTCATGGATATTTTCAATTCTTCATAGTTTTTTAGCCTCTCATGTGTTATTTCAAAGAGTGTTATTTTTGCATATTTCATACAGACTTTTAGTTAGCATTTCAAACTTTGGGATTTATTGTGTTTATTAACTGCAAAAACTAACAAATGATAACAGGCCTGTTTTATTCTGAGGCATTGGCCTGTTCATTACAGCAGCTATGTTATTCTGGTCAGCAGCTAATGTTAGACCAGAGACTATATGTCCCAGAGCTTTCAGTTCTCCATATCCAAAGTTGCATTTCTTCATGGATACTTTCAATCCAGCTTTGGAAATAGTCTGGAGGACTTATCTAACTTGATTTTTATGAGTCTTCCAATCATCAGAGTATATAATGACATCATCTATATAAAACATCATCCATCCTGTCTGATGTAAGTCCCTAGAACTGTATCAAGTGTTCTCTGGAAGTGTGATGGGGTATTCTTTATGTCAAAGGGAATTCTGAGGTACTCATATATTCCCAAATGGCAGATTATTCTCATAAACGTTCTACTTTCAGGGCTTATGGGTATTTGGTGGAAACCTTTCAGCATGTCCATAGTAGTGATGTATTTTGCTTTAGAAAATTTATGCAGAGCATTATCAATCTGGGGGATAGTTAAATAGTCTGCTTAAGTATGGTTATTCAGCATTCTGAAGTCTCCTACCATCCTTGACTTATCATTATGCCAAGCTATGATTACAGGGGTGGTCACATCCACTTTTTCATTATGCCCTACTTTCCTCAATAATTGTAGGTTTATCAGTTCTTGAATGTTTTCCTCAAGAGCTGCTCTAGATTTAGGACTAGAGGGATAAGCAGGTCTTTTTAGGTTGGGGGGATGAGGAGGCTTAATAGTCAAGGTCAAGACCATTTCATGTCCTTTGATATTACCTATGTGATGATCTCTGTTACAGAAAGAATTTTGTTTCTCAAAACATACTTTCAATATATCTTTCTTCTGTTCCTCAGAAAGGTTCTCATTTAGAGAAGCTTGAGAGAAGTATTCTTGGTTGAATTTTTCTCAGTTTTTTTGATAAGTAGAAGAGGGGAAATGAGTTTGTATAGTGCATATCTTAAACTTCTTGTCCCAGTTACTACCTATCATGTGAAGTAGCTCCCTTTACTTTGGAACACATCTATGCCATATAGACATAACACATGATTTCCTATTATCAGGTGGTCACATAATCTGTTGGCAATACAAAAAATTCCACTTGAATCCCCAGATAATTTTTAGTATGGGGCAGTATTATGGGAGCAGTCCATACTCCAATAAAATTCATAGTGGAGTTGCAAGAGCTAAACTCTGAATTTGTGAAAGTTATATTTCCATGTGGGATCCCATTTCTTCAAGAAATCAGTGCAAACACATGAACAAAAAGCCCCACTGTCCAGTAAAACAACCTTATGGGCTTCTCTTTATACAGTCCTGTTTCATAACAAGTCTTACCAGTAGTATAACTATTACCACTCATAGGTTTAACTGTTAGTGGTTTAACTTCAGTGAAATTTCTAGGGATTATGGAGGGTTCCCATTGTTGGGGCAGACTAGAGTAACTATGGGTATCATTAATTTCTACAGAAGTGCCTATATCTCCTTCTATTACATTAATAGGATTGGTCTTGATTAATTCACACTCTGATAGTTATCCTTCAGTATCAGCTGATTCATCATAGTTCTGGTTCCCTTCACTCTCAGGTTCTCCTTGCATGACTGCTATTTTTCTCTTTGGCATTGGGAAGCCTTTCTTCATGTTCCCAGTTTGGTTACAGTTCCAACAAGTTCCAGGTATCCTTTCATTATCCTTGTTCTCATTAGGTTTCTTATTATCAGGGATATTCATATGGGGAGGTTTTTCCCAGATTTTTTTGGGATTGAAGCTTCCTTTGGGTTGAGAAGGAGCCTTGTTGTCTAACCCATTCATGTCTATTACTTCTTCCAACACATTGATTAGAGTTAGTAAGTCAGCATTTATACTCATTCTGCACCTCAAACCATCGTTAAGATTTCTAGGACACAGGTTGAGAACTCTTTCATGAAATTCCTCTTTATCAGCATCTGGATAGAAGAAGTCTAGTCTCCTCTTCATTTCCAAGCACCATTTGTTAGTTTTATCCTTAGAGGGGTCAAATAACAAATTTTTTAAATTTTTCATCATTTTCCTTTTCCAAATCCCAGAACCAAATTGTTCTTTGATTAGAATTTTCCAAGAATTCCAAGGTATGGATCCTACCTCTTCTCTCTTGCTGATGAAACAATCTAGAGCTACTCTTTCAAAAAGCCTAGGTAGTCTGACTACAGCTATAGCCTCTGGTAAGTCATAAGAATTTATGGTATTTTCAAAAAATTTTATGAAGTCTATATGGATATATTTTCCTGCACCAGAGAACTTAGGCCATTCAGATATGGGAGCTAAAAGCTTGAGGGCTTGTTCCATTTCAGGAGTAGGCCTAGGTCTGAAAGTATCACTCCTGTGCATTCCTGTTAAGGGTAGTGCATAAGGGGTAGTTGTTTGTCTGGGAGGTTTTGTTTCCTCTGTGGTACTCCCCAAGGGGTTTGTCAGATGGACTTTTAAGTCCCTAAGATCATTCTTGATCAAATTACCTTGCAGGTCTACTTTACTACTAAGGAGATCTAATTTTTCACTAAGGGGCAAAATGGAGTTTTTATTAGTATTATTTAATTCTTCTTTTAATGGATGGGGGGACATAATAAAATCTTCTTGAATAACTGATACAATTTTCTCAATAGTTTGGGTTGACTGGTTATACCTTGATTTATTGTTTCCAATAATTGTTATGTATGTACGTTAATATTTTCCATCCCCACAGCTTGTGATTGATTAATAACCAATTTGGCCACTACTCAGGACAGCTTATCCAATTGGGCATAAACACCATCCAAATTACCACAAAAAATTTTTAAATTATGAAGCATATCATTAGAAAAGAAAGTAATTACATCTGAAGTTGGTTTAGACAAGACACTAGGTTCAGGATTAGAAGATAATTGCGGTACACCTTTCTCCACTTTTGAGCTAATGATATTATATGATCCCAATCCTTCTTTCCCTTTGGCCTTTGATGGGAAGAGGATATCTTCTTTCTTGATTATTTGCCTTTCAGTTGGGCTGATTGATCCCATGGATTCCATTTGTCTACAAAGGATTCCAGTCTTTTGTGGGATCATCTTCTGAAGAGCTACCTGGGAAGCCTTTGCTTTTGATATTATCTTTTTCATAGAGATTAAGTCTTCTTGGCCTGGGATTCTTTGAATTCTTCCCAAAATTTCAAGTCCTCTTTGAATAAGCGTTTGATGTTGGCTTCCTTGGCCAGATTCTGCTGGGGTGGCTGCAGGGAACCTCCTTGCAATTGAGGGGGACTTGATTCTATTACTTTCTCTGGATCTAGGTTGGGGGAGGGTAACAGTACTTGGCTCTGCTCCTTGTCCACCAAAATTTGACTCAAGGGCTCCAAACCCCTCATGGTTGTATTTTTGGCTGCCTCACAGTTACTGGGCCTCCTGGCAGAGATCCATAGGAGGGAACTCTCCCTGAGGTCCTTGTGTTGCATCTGTCCATGTTAAAAATATTTATAATTATTTTTCTTTGAAAAGAAAAATATGCAATAATAATTCATTTTAACTCACTTAAGTTGATAGTTAAAGGCACTAAGACTTTATTAGGATTGTATTTATCCTTAAAAGGTAATCCAATGGGGTCTTGAAGCGCCCCAATAAGTTCTTCCCCTGTCCAATCAATGTTCTCAGGACTTCAAGAAATGTCTGGTACTTCTTTATCCAAAAGATCAACTTCAGGGGTGGTATTTTCTGGGATAGGAGCTTTCACTTATAATATGAGAAAGATATTTTATTGGTTAATAAAATATATTAATTTTATTTTACTGAATTTTTTTCCAAAAGGGGTTTTTAGTTACTTTTATATTTTAAAAAGTAATTTATCCAGTATTTTTCCCAAGCTTTACGCTGTCTCAATAGAGCTTGAAAGTTGATAGGCTTTAAAAATCCAAATGGTGCTGAGCTGGTGGCAGTTCTGCAGAGGGGAAAAGTGCTGTTTAGGCTTCCCTGGTAAGAGTTACAAAAATATTTAAATGTAACCAGAATCAAGGTCCAGAACCTTATGAATTAGGAATCAATGGAAGGGATGAGTTTGAAATTATTCAGTATAAATGGAAGACAACACTATCTGGGGCAAGATGTTGCAGGAAAAGACTTGAACAAATAAGTTTAATTTTTTTTTCAGAGTTCAATAGAGCCAGGCAGTTGTAAGTAAAAAATCCCGCAAGCTAATAACTCTGGACTTCAGAAGAAGATTAGGAAAGATCAACTAAATCAAAACCAACCTCCAGGCTCTCAATGAACCTGCCCAACTCTCTGCAATACAGCGCTTGAAGGGTACCAGATAACTGTGAGCTGCTTTAAAAAACAATGCACTTTTTCTTATGAGGGTCAAGAAGCAAAGCAGCAACAAATTGAAACAATAATGACACAACAGTTCTCAAGGAACTCAAGAATAGTGTGGGAGAATTTTACTTTAAGGATATAAATGGAGATTTAACACTCCAGGTTTCAAACTTAAAGAAAAATCTCAGCCAAAAGTGACTTTTTTGGGAAAGACAATCAAATGAATGATCAGGACCAAAGCAGTCAGAGAAAGGGATCAACAGAGTGGCTTAACACACTTAAGAATTCCACCCAATGAATTCTTCTTCAACCAGAAAGGCTATTTGATGGTGATAAGGATAAGGTCACAGAGGACGGATGAAAGAGTTGATTATGGAGGCTCAAAGGCTCAAGGGTAAATCAAAAGATATACTCAGGATAAGGATTCTCAGACAAGTGGAAGGGCCCCATGGATTGATTATTCAGATGATGATGATAGGATGGATTATTCCATGATAGCTGATTCATGGGGCAAAAAGGTAGGGGGGATCCCCTCCTTTTATGGACAAGATCCCTGTAGACTCCTTAAAAGAAATACTAAAAATTAGAGCAGATTTTTTTCATTATAAATGAAAACAATCAAAAATAGTGACAAGATGAAGCATGAAATAAAAAAATGGAAAAGAAAAACAGACCATGGGCAGCAGATGAGCGTCCACGTTATAGCCAATGAAAGGTTGAAGAAGCAGATGGTAGTAGCTGGCGGATGACAGAAAACCCGTGTGGGCAATGATGAACCACACTGACTACCGCCAGAGAGGATACTGGATAGGTGGAGGATTGGGAAAAGGAGTGAGTTGCAAGGCTGGTTGTGAGAACTCCAACTGCTGCAAGTGACATCTTGTGGTTTGTTAGAGTGAAAAGGTTGATGAGGGGGATGATTGGTCAGAGCCATTTGGATGAAGGAGAGATCAGAGGGTGACAGGTGATCACACCAACATCTGCAAGCAATGACTTTGCTGCTCTGTTGGGTGTGCAAATCAGCACAGGCGCGCCGTAGGCAATCAGGATGGGATTGGCTTTGGAAATGTTGATTTTGTTTTGTTACCAGCCAATAAAAAGAGGGTTTTATGGATTATGGGCAAGTGGGGCTGGTTGGATCATAAGTTGCCAACAGGTGCCAGCAAGTTGCAAGGTGACCCACCTTGCCTACGGCTGCCAGCAACAATGGGATGGGATCATTGCCATTGTTGGCAGACACCATGAGCTGGTGGACTGCCCTGCGCTTGGAATGGCCGGACTGAAAAAGAGGATTGGATGACAATTTGATGAGGATGAGGATGGCCGCCTGCGCGCATTTGACCCAAATTGGGCTGAGGGCGCGTGCAAGAAGGAGGAGTTGAAAAGTTTATCTGGGGATTTGAAATAACCAGAGAGGCCTAACTATACCACTAGGACAATGAGGAGATGAGAGAACAGAAAATGGAGGGTTTGCCATAGAGACACAAAAAGTTTTTTTTTATATATGGAAGTTGGATGAAAGAATGTATATCAAAAGATTTGAAATACATTGACCCTTTTACATGGTGTCCAAAATTGTTCACCAAAATGCCTCTCAAGATCTTCATGGTCAAGGATTTCATTTAATTGTTTATGGAGAGAAGAGATTTCAATTTTTTCAGCTTGGCTTAAAGCTTCCCAACCAGTTGGTTTATAATTTTTAATTTTATATTCTTCTCTTATTTTCAAATTATTTTGATTATATAATATTAGATCTGAATTAGTTTTTAAATCCACTGCAAAAGGAATTAATAATAAATCACAGTTGAAAATTTAGATGAATTATATCTTTGATTAATTTTTCATGAAATTTCTGGTCCAAGGGGTTCAATATAATAAAATGGAATATTTTCCCAGCCAGAACCCCAATTTTCAGCCTCCTGGATGCCAATAAACTTTCCATCCTTAATCTACCAGAGGTGATTGAATAAATAATAAATATATTATTCAATAAATGCAGCAAAAATAAATAAAATATTTGAATAAAGCTATTGCAAGGTTTATTGGTTTGGTTGTGATGGAATATTATTAATCAATATTAATAAATTTATCATTGAATAAATTAATAGAGAGGCCACAATAATATTGGGAATACTTAACAACTCTTTCCTGGGAATTCACTTGAAAAGACCTAGACCTTGTTACTTTGGAATTTTTAATTTATATTCTTAAAGGAGTTATTTCCCAAAGATAATATATATATATAAATATATGATGGAGTGGGAGTGCTTTGTAACCAAGCTTCCACGACAGAAAAAGAATAATAAAACTTGCTGGTATGTAATTGCATCCTTCAGGTAGCTTTTTGGGACGTGTACTGACGGGTTAAACCTGTACTGGGGTTAAAAGGTTGTTCAGCAGTTTAAATTGATAA
This sequence comes from Puccinia polysora, assembly GCA_025617555.3. NCBI lineage: Eukaryota > Fungi > Basidiomycota > Pucciniomycetes > Pucciniales > Pucciniaceae > Puccinia > Puccinia polysora. The sequence continues at coordinate 23,090,101 of CM062623.1, forward strand.
AAAGGGTTTTGGGACAGTTCATATTGATGGGAATAAAGCCATAAATCACTTAATTATCTCTTATAAGTATTTAACTACCTTGGAACTGTGTCTGGATGTAAATATAACTGGGTCTGGGGTAACAATAACTTTTAAAGGGGCACTCTATTTATATCCTTTTGGATCCCAATTCTGTCCTTCTGGGGGCTATAGGGGCTCAAAGGGACGGGGTTTAAGGCCAGCAAGGTAACCAGTGGTAGCCTGTCATGTATTATTAATGCTTTAACACGGGTAAAATCTAATTAAACAGGGTGTGGGAATTATTCTACTTTTTAATTGATGTTTTTACATGTGGATAATACCTTATTTATCCACATGACCCTTATTTAGTTAATTATCCTTGGTGAATATTACCAAAATGTTGATATTTCTTTTAAATAGAAATTCCTATGGATAATCTGATGTAAGACAAGTTCTCATTATGTAGTAGCTGATTGGAGCTAAATCATAATAATGATTTGCTCATTATTTTCAAAATTTTGTTAATTTACTTAAAATAATTAATTAAAAATACATCTCATGGGAATATATATGTAATATTTTTGCATATTCAGTTTTTTCAGTGTGCCATGGGCATACTGATATTTTTAAGTTCTCATAAATTTATTGGTATATTTTTAAACATATTTCTCAAGCTTAATATATCTTATTTTTGACATTTTGGTGTTTTCTGATTATATTAGGGTGTATCAGAGTTGATAAAACCTGCCCCTTTTTAATGGCGGGTTTCAAACCAAATCCACCATTTTAAATCCGCCATTAAAAATCAAAAAACCCACTTATTTCACACCAGATGTGTCAGATTTACCTGGAAATAAGTGGTTTTTTTCAAACAAAGTATTTAAAGGCTTCCACCACCTTTCCACGTCATCCACCCCTTTCTTTCAACCTTTTTCTACCTCCAACCTCATTGCAATTTTTTTTACCTCCAGCCCCATCATAAGAAGATTCACCATTCTCATCACTTTATCACTCTCATCATCACTATCATCAATTTATCACCCTCATCAATTGATCACTAACCACTTTATTGATCTCATTGCTCCATTGATCTCATCGCTTCATTGCTCTCATTGCTTCATTTCTCTTGTTTCTTCATTGCTCTCATTGCTTCATTTCTCTCATCACTTCATTGGTCTCATTGCTTCATTACTCTCAACACTCTACCTCCAATGAGAACTTGCACCTCCAACCTCATCCAAAGAATCCAATCATTGTTTTATTGCTCTTGTTGCTTAATCTCTCTCATCACTCCATATCTATCATCACTTTATCTTGATTTTCAATTTATCCCTCTCATCACCTTATTGCCCTTCCTCTTTCCAAATGGCCCCTCGGCAAACCTCCACTCGCAATTCCACACAAAAGTCCAACACACCAAAGCAAACATTGCCAAGGAACTCCACAACAAATAATCCTCCCCCATCAGCTTCCAAGGGCTCAAACAATCCTCCCCCATCAGCTGCAAAGGGCTCAAGTCAGCTCAAGAGAGCTGATCACATTATCCTGGTCAACTGGCTCCAAATTCCCTCCAACTATGATGCCAGCTTTGGATTGGACAATGAAACACGCGTTGGCCAACCTCCATCCTCTAATAGTCAATGGTTATCTCCTGATGGCCAATGAACTCAAGAAAAAAACAAAAGGTAGGCTGTATCTTTAATCCAAACAGATGAGGGAGCAATTCAAGAATTATTGATCCAAGTACAAAAAGGCCCCCTCAATGTCAATCTGCATTGGCTTTGGTATCACTGACTCTGAAAAAGCCAAGGGAATCAACTTGTTGGTTGATAAGTTGGACTCCATTTGTCCTTTTTATATTCAAATGGATGAAATATTTGGAAAGAAGGCCAAAATCACCCCCCTAGCTGCTTTTGATTCCCAAAAATCCAATTCAGTTGATGCTGAGGACTTGGATGGGGATGCTTAGCCTAGCAATGGTGATAACGTAGAAACCTATGAGTGGCCTCCATCTGATGCCAAGGAGGATATTCAAAAGCAATCAGCTCCAATCACGTCTACTTCCGAATTGATTGAGGAGTCAAACCATAACTTGGACCCCTCCCCTCCTTCTTTTGATTGCTATCTTCCTCTGTTAGAAGATCTCATCAACATTGCTGATACAGAACAAGATACTCCTCAGTCTCCATTACCCTCAACATTGGTTCAAGTAAGGAGCCAACCTCTTTTCTCTTCTGTCTGGTTAATCCTTACTGATTTAGATTGTAAAAAAAAAGGCTCATCCATTCCAGAATGGCCAAAAGATCAAGCCAATGGGGCCTCCAACATTGCCTTTTAACACTCGTGACAACTTTCAGACTCAAACCACCTCTTCCAAGGGTAAGCAAAAGGCCTCCAATTCCATCAATATTAAACCCAAAAGTCATCAAAAGGGGCGAAAAATTTCCTTTTTTCAGGCTTTGAAGAAATCATGGAGAAGCAAGATTCATGTAAGTCCATTGGTTGACCTTGCTTTCAAAATAATGCTCATTGCTTTCCCCTGCAAAAAACAGTCAAATCACAAATTGAATCCAAAAAACTTGAGTTTGAAAAGCAAAAGTGGGATTTTCAACTGGCCATGGATGTTCAAAAGCAGAAAGACAAGAATTTGGCTCATCAAGAAAAATGGGATGCTGAGTGGAATTTGAAAAAGGCTGAGCTAGAATTTCAAAAAGAGGAAAAGGAGAAGGATCAACATCAAGCACAACTGGAAAAGGAGAGGGAACAAAGTGCAAGCAAAAAAAAGGATAAGGTATCAGTAGCCTGGGATTTCATTGGTCGCAGTAAAACAGTAGATGAAATACAGAAGATCCCTTGAATGCGGGGATTTTAAATATATTTGCATGGGTGAAAAAAAAACAACAAAATCTGAGAGTATTCTTAACCCCACCAAAATACAAATCTTGTTGTTTTTATTTATATTTTTTTTCTAGAGTAAATTTGGCCATTATTCAAGTCCCTACAAGTGGTTCTAGTTGTTCTATTAATTTGAAGTGACATGGCTATTCTGGTTGGCTTGCTTTGTCCACAGCAAAAAGGTACAGTGCTTGTACTTATTAGCTTCCCAAACAATTTTGACTATACCTTTTTGCTTGAAATCAATTCCAAAGCCAAGGTCAGGAAAAAAAAATTGGCCATCCAATACTTGATATTTGTCTGTATTTTCAATAATTCAACCATTTGATTTCTTGGTTGGAACCACCAGTAAAAAGAAGTATCCCAAGATGTTGCCTTTGTCAATATGAGGAGAGTTGTAAAAAGAATTGGTGGTGAAAGTGATGTGTGGGGATCAGTCATCTGGTGTAGGCTTGGAACCAAATTCCAACAAAGAGAAAGAGGGAATGTTGTTGTCCTTCATGGCATCAAAGTTTTCTTCAAAGGAATGTTTGGCCAAATTGCAAAACATTTGTCCTAGAATTTTGGATACTTTGTTGGCCTTAAGGTTGAGGAAAGCATACTCTTGAGGAGAAGATCTAATGGATGATTTCTTCAAATAAAGTCCAAATAACTCTGAAGGGTGCATTGATTTTTGCCATCCAACTGCCCACATTTTTCCATCCCAAGATCTTGAAGGACCGGCCAGGTTGACATATTTTTTTGACTGGTGAAGAAAAGTTGTCACAAAGTTCATGTCCTTCTTTTCTTGGTCAGAAAGTTTCTCCAATGGGACAAATTTGATTATTGCAACCAGGGATTGATGATCAGATTGACCAAGGACAATTACTTTTCCACGGTGGAAGAAATGGAACCGTTTGATTGTTTTTTTTGCTTGCTCAAACTCTTCCTGGGTTTTTTTTTGACTATTCTTTTTCTTTTCTGAAACAATTGAAGGGTACAGGTCCAATGGAAACGGTTTCCAACCCAAACAGACCACCTTTTCATTAATACTTTCCTCAGAAACCTCCAAGGATATTTTGGAATCTCTCATTAGATTCCTCTTTTGGCAAGCAGCCCTACTTTTCCCACCTCTCTGTATTTTTTTCAAGCCATCTCCTTCCATCTTGCTCCGTCCCAATACTATACTTAGATTGGGGTAAGTAACAAGGATAGTTTTGGATGTTTGTGTAATATTTTGAGGGGGTGGGAGAAGAATTGGAAATTCACAAATAGGGGTTGAGGGATTGAAAAAACAAACAAACAAAAAACTGTCAGTCAAAGGGCATCATTGGCAAAACAAGATTGGATCAAAGAAAATGAAACCAAATCTTGAATAAATCCCAAGTTCACCAGAAATGGGACCACAAAAAAAAACCTGTACCCCCAAAAAAAAATAAATAAATAAATAAACATAATATCAGCGCCCAAAAAAAAAAAATTACGGGGTGTGAGGGAATTGGGCTGGCCCTTCAGGTTGGGCTTGGGTTGTCTTTTGGGTCTGGCTGAGCGGAAAAAGGAGTGGGGGCCAGCCGTTGGTGGTCAAGGGGGGGGGGGGCTGGGCCGCCGGAGGGCAGTGGGGGGGGGGGGGCAGGCGGGCAGAGGTAGCCGCCGGGGGGGCCGGCCAAGGGGGGCAGAGGGTGGTGGGGGGCCAGGCGGGCGGAGGGAGCCGCTGGGGGGCCAGCCAGGGGGGGCTGGGCGTGCAGAGGGAGCCGCTGGGGGCTGGCCGAGGGGGGGCAAGGGCAGTGGGGGGGCCCGGTGGGGGGGCCAAGGGCAGGGGGGGGCCGGGCCGGCGGAGGGAGGTGGGGGGATCGCAAGCAAGCAGCAAGGGCGGTGGGGGGGGCAGGCTGGTGGAGGGAGGTGGGGGGTCCATCCAAGGGAGGTAGGAGGATTGCAAGCAAGTGGCGCAAGGGTGGTGGGGGGGGGGGGTAGAAGCAAGGGTGGTGGGGGGATTGCAAGCAAGCAGTGAGGGGGGTGGGGGGGCCAAGGGCAGTGGGGGGGCCCAGTGGGGGGGGGGGCGGAGTTGGGGGGGTGGGCTGCCGACCAAAGCAAGGGTGGTGGGGGGGTGGAAGCAGGGGTGGTGGGGGGGGGAGGGCAAGAGAGGGGCAGCAAGGAAGGTGGGGGGGAATGAGTGGGGGGGGGAATTAGTTGGGAGAAAGGGAGAGGGGGTGAGTGGGAGGGAAAAGGGTGATGAGGAGGAGGGGGGCAGCTTACCTGGGGAATCAACCAAGGGGGTGAGGTGTGGGGGGGCTGAAGGGGGATGGAGGGGGGTGGATGTCACTATTTAATGATGGGGATGATGATGAGGAGGGGGGGAAGCTTGCCAGGTGTGCTGGTGAGGTGGAGGTGGTGGGTGAGGGGAGGAGGATGAGGAGGAGGGGCAGGAGCTTACCAGGGGGGGGGGCAGTGGTGGGTGAGGTGGAGGTGGAGGGTGAGGTGGAGAGTGGACTGGTAGTGGGTGAGGAGGAGAGTGGACCAGTGGTTTGGTGGAGTGAGGTGGGTGATTTGAAAGTTTTGGTTCTTTTTTCGTCAAATTACACCAAAAAAAAAAAAACCAAGTCAGCCTTGGATGCTTGGTTGAACAACTAAAACCAAAAAAGATATTTCACCTATTTAAAAACCAAATTCTACACATCAAAGTGAGCAAGTTTGAGGGGTAGAATCCGCTCTCTCATGGCCAAAGATGAGGTAGAAGATGAGATGGGGATGACTTGAGGAGGATCAGGAATATCATCTTCAAATATTTTGTCCCATTGATCTTTGATGTCAGCCAAAAGATTGTGAAGGATTACACAAGTGATAATTCAGTTTATGAGGAACTTCATGTCTTTGAAGTTTTGAAGCTGGTTTTGCATTTCCCTTGAGCTGGCCCATCTTCCTCTCAGGACTCCTATGGCATGCTGAATCAAAACTTGTGATTGGTCAAGATGATATTTCAAATTGGTTTTTCCTTGATTGTTGGACAAAAAATTCCAGTATGCTGGAACCACATATTTCCCACTAGGATAAGCTGAATTGGCCAGAAGGTATTGATTGTGTTCAAAGTAGTTCTCTGGTTTTTGGGCAATCTTCATCAAATTGAACACATATTAATCATTACAAGAACCTGGAAGGCCAGCATGGAGGCATATGAACTTCTTGTTTTTATCACAAACAAGTTGTAGTGCCACAGATTATCTAAACAAATGGACAAAACATATTTGGTAAGTATGTGATCAACAGTGTTATCAAAGTGATTGGAAAAGATATGAATCAATTGCCTTCTTTCCAATCAAAATAGTGGTTGCCATCTAGCTTGGGTTTTTGACTCAAGGGGATGGTGGTTCCATCAACAAAACCAATGCAACCAGGAAATCCTTTGGTTTCCATTACTTGAGATATCTCCTTGCATTCTTCTTTTGTTGGCCGAGAAAAGACTGAGCATAGGAAAGATAGGATAGAAACCATGACTCTTTTGGTGTATGAGTCAATTGTTCCATATACGACTGAGAATATATTTTCAAATTGATGGATTGCTGATCCATTTCCATTTGATCCCAATCTACAAAGAGAAACAGCCAGTTGGATAGCTGGATTGCCTTGAGGATTCCAAGAATTTTTCTGGAAGATGTGGTGGTCTTCAATCATCTCCAAAAGTTTTTTTGAATGAATGAAATAGAGTTTGGAACAGTTGCTGGAAGCTTAGGTTGGGGAGGAGATGAAGCTTTTGCCTTTCATACATAGGTTTTTGGACAGTTTGTCTTCTTGGAACCATGTATTTTTTTTAATAGACCATTCAAAGCCAAACAAGTTGATTCAAAATCAGAGTCTGAATCAGAGTCTGAATGGCAGTCATATACTAACAAAAGTTCAGCAAGCTTTTTTGCATTTTCAACTTGCTGCCAAGAATTTTGATGGGACATGTTGGGAAAGATGGTGATTTGATGTGGGGTGATTTGATGATGATGGGATTTGTGTGAAGATGGAGAAGTGGAGCAATATAGATGTGAAGCAATATAGATGTGAAGCAATAGAGATGTGAAGCAATAGAGATGTGAAGTGATGGAGATGTGAAGCAAAGGAGATGAGATGTGTGTGATGTGATGGAGATTGGATCAATATGGATTTGCTGATGTGGATAGGCGTTTTAGATGTGATGGATGGTGGATGGATGATGATGCATAAACAGTGGGTTTAATGGTGGGTATGATGTTTGAAATCCGCCATTTTCATGAAACCCACCATTTTGAAATACACCAGTTAGGGGGTATGTGTCTTTCAGAAACCCGCCATTGAAAATGGTGGGTTTGGTAAAAAAAATGGCGGGTTTCTAATGGCGGGTTTGCTAACTCTGATACTCCCTATTATATAAAAAATATGTCCAAGGTTTATTTAAGTGTTTTTAAATAATTTTATGTAGTTTTAGCCTATCTAAATTCACAGGAAATTCATTAAATACATGGTATGTCACCGTATTAGTAGTAGTACTCTTACACCGTACCCTAGCTTCTCATGTTTTCTGTCAGCTTGTCAGCCAGTAATCCCGCAGCTGCATACCTGTCAGATGCCTGGGGCTGCATACACAGATTTTCAGGGTTAGAAGACAGGGTGGCAGTGCTGGTTCTCAGCCGCGCGCAGATGTATTGAGTGCTGCGGCTGCGTGCATGAATTCTGAAACATCACATTTCCGCCCGTAACTTCTCTAAATCACAGAATACCTGGATTCTGACACAAAGTTTGCTGTGAAACCTATACCTGGGGTTTCATGTGAAATATTAAATTTGCAAAAATCCCAAGGTCGCGCCTCTTTATAAATCTTCATAAATTATTTAAAAATGTAAGCAGTGGGAATTTGAGGTAGGGGTCAGTGAGTGACCCTACCTTAAATTTTACTCAGAATCATAATTTGAAATAATGTTTTTAGATTATTTCTCCTTTAATATATTATTTATTTATTTCTCTTATTTTAATGTTAATTTTGCAGCTTTCTCTGCAATAGTAGCAAGCTGACACCCTTGCTTAATTCAAGAATGTAACGCCTTTGGTGCCATTTGGAAATAATACAGTCATTGGTGCAGGTGGTGATCCATCTGACTTTTGGTAAATTCAAAAATTAATGGATGCTCAAATATAAGTGACCACCAAAACTTGAAAATAATCCATTAAACCTAAGTGGATCACTGAAAGAGGTTGATATGAATATCTTCTGGTTTTTTTGCTTGAAAATGATTCATTTTTTCAATTAAAACCAGGCTTGAGGATGTTCTAGCCAATGAAAGTCAAATCATAACAACCCCCAAATATTTTAATATCTAGGCAGAATCATTTACAGCCAAAGGAGCAAGGGAAATAAACTCAGGAAGTTGTTTTTAGTAGGAGGTGTAGATAAATCCACCAGGAAAACATGGAACCATTAACTTTTTGATGGGTAACAATTGGAAGTTGGTAAAGAACATACTTGATTGATGTCCCAGCAGGAGAACAGGTAAATCAAGGCGGCTTAGACTCCAAATTAAGTAAATAGGGCCATGGCAACTCAGGGCACTTGGAAAAAACTGGATCAGAACCAGCTTTGATGAGTAACTAGGCGGGCAGGACCATCATCACCATCCCAGGGGGCTCAAGAAAATATTTTTCTTCTATTTGCAAATCCTAGTGTTATTTTTAAAGGGAAATCCTATTTTTGTAAATTTTCATGCAACTTTTTCATCATCATATTTTTCTTCTTCATTCAAAAAAATAAAAACAGATTCTTGCTTCATAACAAAACTAAGACCATAAGCCATTCTCCTGAGATCAAAAAAGTCCTTGCATCTCTCACAAGAAAAGTTTGAAGATGAAATTGTATTTTTTTATATAAAATATCTTTGTGTTTATTGGACACAGGGGTTTGAGTGTGAGATTTAGTATAGAGAGAAACTTGTTTTCCTCTGACTCAGCCCACCAGTGTGTATAAAGGTAGGCAGTTAGACAATGGTGTATAATGAGTCTAATAAAGCCCATGAAAAACTTGGAAGATCATCCTGGGTTTGATTGACTTGGTTTGGGGTACCAATGTACTCAAGATGTAGCTTGATAGAGGTTCAGGGGGAGGGGGTGATACTAGTAATTGGTTTGAGTCACAAAATAGTTAGTGCTTGGATAATCCACTTGATTTCAATAGATTTTCAACCTTAGTTTTGGGTTCTGAAGACAGGGAGATAGTCTGAATTCAGGGGGCTCAGTCATCATCCTCCTTCCAATCAAGTTAATATTGATATGGATGGACTTAAAACTTATCCTCATGAGAGGAGCAGTGAAGGTGAATTCAGCAATAATATAAAAAAGGTGTGATTTTACTTATAGATTTCAGTGATCCAGATTTCTCTTGATGAGTGTTGTGATGAAAAAAGAAGAAAAATGTGTAAAGATAGGATGGTAAATGGGGTGAACAAATAGGATCCCAAGAAAGTGATTTCCCTAAGTAGACAATCATTCAGTTAAGAAGTAAAGATAGAGGTAACCCATAATCCTTAAAATTGACAAGAGTTGAAGAGCATACATTTTGAATGGATGAGAAATAGGGTATGATGGGATCTGGATATCATTTTTGTGATCCAGAGGGACATTGGAGAGTGGAGCTGCAGATCTTATCAAGTCTCTACCAAAGCTGCTGACAAAAGATTGGACTCTGGTATTTTATTGCGTTGATGCAAGAGTGTGGCCAAGCCTTCTGTATCATATATCATAGGCAGTGGTTAATATTTGAGGTTGTTGTTCAAATTCTGAATGTTGTTAGCTGATGATAGGACCAGTACATTGACATGGTCCCTTGAAGATGGATCAAAGCCATTGTTGAGTGATATTGGACCGATGACAGGTGGGGAGTAATCTGCTGTGGAAGGAATTAGTAGTTTTAAGTAGATTGATTGGTTAGGGAGAGGTTTAGCTTTCCCCAGAAGGAAGGATCATGTCCATTATTTTGCAGGTTAGTGGATGCAAAAAAAAAGAAGAGGAAGAAAGATAAAAACAGAGATAAATCAGGATACCTTATGGGAGTGGGCGGGCATCATGAAAGGAGATAAAGAAACTTGAACCTTGGATGACTGACAGGATGCCTGGACTACGTCTAGATGCAAATATTAAAAGCTGGTAGTTGATTGGGTTGAGATTTGGATCAATCCTTAACATTTGCCAAAGGTTTTGGAAAAATTTCAGAGAGGTAGAAGATTAAGCCAATGATATTGGAAGCAATATCATTGGGAATTGAATTGACTACCAAGGCTGAGATTTTGGAAGATTTGAGGATTTGTTGACATGGAGGGGTGGATGGAGATTTTGGATAATATGGGTCAAGATGAATAAATGGCAGATTTCATGTTTGAAACCCGCCATTTTTTTGAAATCCGTAAATTCTAAATACACCAGTTAAGGGGTATGTTTATTCCAGATAACCACAATTCAAAATGGTGGTTTTGGCTAACAAAAATTTAAGGTTTCTAATGGTGATTTTTCTAACTCTGATAAGCCCTAATTGAAAAAATTATAGAAAGAAATTCATAAAAATTCTAAACAGACAATTAAAAATGTGGATGCGGGAATACCTAACTTAAATTGGAAAATATGGGATCATCAATGTACCAAAATATCCTTAGTTTTCCCATGAGATTGTATGTGTAAAAATATTGCATAAAATATCAAAGAAAATATTTTTAAAAAAATTATTTCAATAAATAATACAAAATTTTGAAAATAACTATCAACAACCTCACAATTCTTCAACTCCCACCCAAAATTACATAAAAAAAGACTTTTATGAAATCAAAATTTTAGGATAAACTCTACTATAGATAATATGCATTGAAATATATTGATTTCCCACAAAATACTTGAATAAAATAAGATCATGAAAAAAATTGAGTGATTTTTCCAATCAAATTATCAAATTATTATTGGAGATAGCTCCCATTCCACACTGATTCAGATTATACAAGTTCTAAAGCCCCTAGAGCACAGGATGGGAAACCACTGGTTACTCTGCTAGGCCTAGCATCCATCCCCTTTGAAAGCTATATTACTCAGAAGGACACCCTATCACAAGGGCTGCTGACATGCAAGCAGGGCTTGGCACACAGGGGACTCTACTCTTAGTACCCTTGGGGGCAATGATACTGGGAGATGCTACAGGGAGCAGAGTAGGACCTGATTGGAGTTAAGTTTCTGATGAAACTTTCTTGGATGGATTCCTAGTAAGAAGTAGTAAACTGATTTCTTGGGGAAAATCAGGAAAGATGAAAAGAAGGGCTGCTTAAATAGACAGGAGGCTGCAACTACAACAGAGGTAAAAGTGATTCCTGCTCAGAATACATATGTGATAACAAGGGAACAGTCAAGGTAACAGAGAGGGCTGATCAGGTATGTTACTACATTGGGATAGGATGCTTACTACATTGGGGCTAGGCTAGAGTTCTGGCTGTCTATTTTGGGAATTTACAGTGAGAGGATTTAAAGTGTAAATGGATTTCATGACACTATTTACTAAATAGAGAGAGTATTTAATACAATCTGCATGAGGATTTACATAATGATTCCCAAAGGATAAACCATAATGAATTATGGGATAGACAGAGTGAAGATTGTTAGAGGATATGCAGAACTTGAGAGATTAATCATGTGAAAGCCTAAGGAGTCTATATGTATAATGCATGAGGTTAGACTATATGTAGATATGTAAGGCATGAAGATCCTGAGGATATGTAGTTAGAGGAGATATACTAGCAAAGTCTCCAGGTCCCTGAGGTTGAATTTCCTGAGGTAAGTAGATTAGAACTGAGGTTAGACTGAGGTAGGTGTCAGTAGAACAGCACCCCCTGGTGAAGAGGAGGGCATCTCATGATGACCATAAAAGGAGAGGTTGAAGAGGCCATCCATTCAATTCCTCCAGCCATGTCTAACTTGAGATTTCCTTCCCCCTACCCACAACAATCACCACCATCCACCCCATTACCATCCTTGTCCCCTTTCACCAGATAACTGACACAAACATACCCAATGGAAAATACCAACAATTTCCATCCAGTCCAACAGTATTACCCAAGCTGTGATAGGTGTATCAATCTGGGAAGAATTTGTACTACCAGTATCAAGCATAAATCCTCCAAATGTCAAAGTTGCAGGAAATATGGGAGAGTATGCAATATGGATAAGCAAGGCAGGAAGGCCATGGGGCCAAACTTATGGGTTCTGCAGAAGATTCAGCACTTTGAGGTGAAGGAGGCTCCAGATGATGATGGCATGACTGTGGGATATTCATCCAGATTGAATGAATATTCAGTTGAGTGTTGCCAGATTGCTATATTGGAGGTATCTGAATGCTGATATGGGCTGGATAGTTCAATTGATACAGGAGAGATTGAAGAAGGAGCAATATAAGAGAGAGACATTGCATCAAACCGGATTTTTGGAGATAGATGGTACATCAAAGTTTCAGGAGGAGGAGTGCAGGGAGGCATTTATAAGAGGTGGAAACCCTCATGTAGACTCAGATGACAACATTTTCAAGGTTTGGTCAAATAGAATTAGAAAGAGGGACATGATCCAACCCCTAAAACATGTCAAAGGAGTTCATCAAAGCCTTGAGGCTGTCAAAGGTCAGGCCCAAAGTTTGATTGGTCAAATCATTGAGGTGACCAATTGAAGTGTTGAAGTTGGTGGTCAAAGCGTTGAACCAGCGCGTCAAAGAGTTGAACTAGCCTGTCAAAGCTTTAAACCAGCCGGTAAAACATCAAACCATCCTGTAAAAGCGTTGAGATCCATAGAATTGAACCTTCAAAGCATCAAAGGGGTCAGTTGAAGCGTCCAAGGGGTCCATCCAAGGATCAAAGGGGTCCATCAAAGCGTCAAAGTCCCGCGTCAAATCATCAAAGATCAGCATCAAAGCAAAGAAGATAATGAAGACTCCAAGGCCAGTTTGGAGATGGAAGTAAGTGAAATAAGGGATGAAAGAGAAGCATCAAAAAAGTTAGGTAAATGTAAAGAGAAAGAAGCCATGGGTGAAGTAGCGGGCATAATGGATGATTCTTTGGAGTTAGAGGATTTACGGAGTAAGATTGAGGATTGAAGAGGTAAATATGAAGGTGGTAGAGGATAGAATAAATAGGAAGAAGGGGTTGAAAAGAGGAATGATTCAGAGGTTTGGTTGGAGGAAATGGAAAGTGGAGATGATGGAGGGGAGTAGATTTAGAGAATATTCAGGTTTGAATGAAGACCAATTTAATCAATCCTTAGAGGTTTATAGTAGTAATTCTAGGAACTTAAATTCAACTTTACAGGAAGGTTTGAAGAAAGGATGGGGTAGTGAAATAAGGAAATAAAATTATGGATTTGTGGAGGCAATAAAGAAAAAGATTTTAGAGATAAAGAAAAGACTAGCTGATATTTTAGCTTTGGCTGGTCATACTATTGAAGTGTTGACTACTATAAGGGGACCTAATTCTTATCAAGTTAAAAAGTTGAAGCTAGTAAATACATGGATGTCTAGATTAAAATAGTGAGAAGAGTTGAGGCGTGAATCTATCTGAAGATTTTTTCTGAGAACTATTATATATATATATATATATATTTATATATATATTGATATTATTATTATTATTTGTTTCACTCTTGAGAAAGGAAATTCATTTTCTAATTTAAGGATATTTTTGGTTTTAAGGGATAGAGTGTATGGAAATTTTGAAGTAAATTAGGGCAGTTGGTAAGATTAGAGTGAGATTCCCAAGTTGTGCGTTTTTATTAATCGTTTTTATTAATTCTGGAAGCCTTTACATTCAACTAAGTCAATTAATTTCCCCCTCTTAAGTCTGGAGTCCAATATCTGGGACACTTCCCATTCTTCCTCCCCATCAATTATGAATGGTTCAGTTGGTGGTTGGTTCCTGGAGTAGAGTGATTTGTCCTGATATGGCTTGAGTAAGGAGGAGTGGAACACAGGATGAATAGTGGACCATTGTTGAGGAATTTGAAGCTTGAATGAATTTTCTCCAATATTTTCTGTAATCACAAAGGGTCCTAAACATTTCTCCGGGAGCTTATGAGTTGGATGGTTAGTTTTGATATTTTTAGAGGAGAGCCAAAATTTGTTTCCAACACAAAATGAGGCAGGAAAATTACTTATTTTTAGGTCAGCATATCTCTTATAAGTTTTAATATATTTTTCCAGTTGAAATCCTAGTTTTTTCTGATTCTTGTGAATCTGAGTTATGTAGTGGCTGGAAGGTTGGTTGTCTACTACATGGAGGCTGTAAAAGTTGGGATATTGACTGTAAATGGTGAAGAATGGAGATTGCTTAGTGGAAGTGTGGAGGAATTTTTGTAGGCAAATTCAGCAATAGGGATTCAGGTATCCCAGTTGTCTTTGTGATAACTGACATACATCCTATGAAATTGTTTTAGAATCTTATTTACCCTTTCTGTTTTTCCATCTGTCTCAGGATGATAATTTGTGGAAATATTTCTTTTTATCTGTAATTTTTCACAAACATTTTTCCAAAAGGAAGAAGCAAATCAAGATTCTCTGTCACTGACAATGTCAGCTAAGAGTCCATTTTTAGTGAAAAAATTGGAAATTAGTAGATTAGCTAATTCCATAGAGGAGATATCAGTTCTGGTTTTAATAAAGAGCTAAATTTTTAAAAAACAATCAACTACCACAAGGATTGAGTCAAATCCATTGAATAGTGGCAGCTGTGAGATGAATTCCATTGAGAGTGAGGTCCAGGGAGAATCTTGAATTGGTAGGGCTTGAAGGAGTCAAAACTTCTGGTGGTTACTGGTTTTTTTTTCTGCTGCAAAGGTAAAAAGAAGAAACATAATCTTTGATAAAGGAAGTCATATTTTCCAAGTGGACATATCTTTTTGCTAGATCAATTGTTTTGTAATTTCCAGGTTTACCAGAGAGAGGGGAGTCGTTTTATTGTCAAATTATTTCAAGTTGAATTTGTTCATCTTTCTTGGGGATTGATATTCTATTTTGGAAAATAAGGAGTCCAGCGTCTGTTTCTATGAGGTAACTCTCTACTTGTTCCTTTTTGTGTAACTTCTGAATAATCTGTTGGGTTGATTTGTTGGAGATCTGCGATTGAACTAAGTTTTCCAGGTGTCCATCCACATGTTTTATGGAAATAAATAAAATTCTAGAAGGTTCACAGTCAGTCTGTTTCAAGAGTTGTTTGACATTTGTTGGATTCTTTTCTGCATAGGGAATCCCCCCTTTGGGATAAATGTGGGCTTTTCATGAAAAGAAATCAGGCAATATGGAGTTCTTTCCAGGTCTATAGACTATATTGAAGTAAAATTCTGATAAAATTCAGACCAACCGGCTTGAAAACAAGTCAAGAATTTAGAGGTTGTAAAATACTTAGGAGACAAGTGATCAGTTGGAACTTCAAAAGGAGATGAAATAATGAGAAAGTAAGCTCTCCAGATCTTGATGGCCCATAAAATGGCCAGGAGTTCCTTTTTGTGGATTTTATAATTCAGTTCAGCACTACCAAATTTCTCACTGTTAAAAGCAATTTGGTGCTTGGATCCATTAGGGGAGACTTGGCTGAGGACATCCGCTAGGGCATAGTCACTAGCATCAGTCTACAAAAAGCTTTGTAAGGAAATATTAAAATTTCTGAGGATAGAGGCCCTGGTAAAGGCCGACTTGAGGTCCTCAAACTGCTTCAGACCCCTGGGGACAAAGGAAAGATGGGTTCTGAACCAGTGAGTGTTATAATTATGGCCAGAAATTAGCTTAGGCAAATGAGCAGTATTTAAAGGAAAAGAAATGCTGGACACCTTGTGTCAATAATTTCCAATGGGCTCTCACAATGGGGCAATACGTTGGATGATATTGTTGATGAATTTGATTGGATGTTGAATGAATGATGGAAAACAGCAGGGAGAAGAGCTCCAGAAGTACAAAAGATTGGCCTGTTGTGAGCCCATGATACGACAAGCCAAAAGCCAAATTTTCCGCCCCAAAAGAGCTCTACAGGCTCTACAGGCCTTGTTACTTGGTTTGGGCTGCATCAATCCGCATGTAATCAGTTTCTGTACCCTGAAAACCATCCTATTCCGGTCAGTTCTGGTGTCTCCACCATAATGGGGCTGAATCAGCCCTTTAGCTGTTCAAACCCCTGGCCGGTTGTCTGTTTTAACTGGACCTTTTACCTCACATGATTGCTGGTTGCCTCATGCAACCAGCCCCTGGCCATACAAATGGCCAGGTGGGACCCAGGACACACCTGGGTCTGGTCTCATACTCACATGGGGGGGTGTAACTGGCGGACATGCCGCCCCCCCTCTTTCTCTCAAATCCCTGGAGGGGGCGGTCAAATCCCCCTACCAGGGGCCCTGGAGGTCGATACCCCCAGGGCGTTTTCAAGGTAAGTGGGCTGGGGGGTGTTCAAATCCCCTCAAGTCCGTTTCTCCTCCCCCTTGGTAAAGGAGGGGGGGGAGAGCGCCTCTTTTTTCATGCCTCACTTTGATGGTGGAGGGGTGATCAAATCTCCCCCACCGCCGGTTGCAGCAAGGAAACCGGCCCAGCCATCCTCCTGGGCGAGGGGGTGATGAAATCCCCTCACCCTGACCGGTCGCCCTCCTGCGGCCGGTTGCTGGCTGGTTCAACCCAGCCAGCCGTCTCCTTCCCTCTTACAATGGCAAGCAAGGGGAGGGAGGGGAGCTGGTGCTGCTGGCCCCTGCTCCTGCGGCGCTGACTGCCAGTTGCAACCGGCTGGGCCCACGCAGTGCAACGCCGCGCAGGATTGTTGGCCGCCACAACAGCCCCGTGCAGTCCTTTCAGCCCCGCATGAGCCAAAACAAGGGAGACGAGTGGCCCCATGCGGGCCGCAAAACAGGCAGCAGCCCCAAATGGGCTGCAACAGGGGCGGTGGCCCCAATGGGCCGCCCCAAGCCTGAAAAGTGAGTTTAAAATACTTTGGCGGGACAGCCCGTCTGGCCAAGTATGTCCAAAATAAACCCTGGGCCCAATTATTCCCATAAAAGCCCATCTGGCTGTATTTGCCCATATACCCCACCGGGCCCAATAGGGCCTGTGTACCAATAGGCCTGTTTGAATCATTTTGAGGCCAGTTTCCCAAAATCCGTAACATCCACACAGGGCCATATGGTCCGTGTGTGTTTTAAATGGGCCGCAAAGGCCCACATGCGCATTCTATTTGGATTACACTTATACGTAGCACACGCGTAAGTGCATAGGTATTTTGACAGTGAGAGCAGTGAGGAGATAGAATTTTCTGGAGTAGTTAATGATAAACCTGCAATAAAAATTAGAAAAACTCAAAAACTGTTGCAAGGTCTTTTTTTTGTTGGTTCCGGCAAATACAAGATCTTTTGGACCTTTGATTTATTCATTTCAATACAATTCCTGGAGATAATGTAGCGCAAGTCATCCACTGACAAGGCATGAAATTCACACTTAGAAGATTTTGCATATTAGTTGTTCTTCCAAAGTCTGCTTAAGACTTCACACACATGAGCTGTATTTCCTTTTAAGTTCTTGTAAAAATTAAGAATTTCATTGAGGTATTCCACACACATATTGTTAGAAGGCCTGAAAAAATTTCATTAAAAAGACTAGGAAAGAGGCAGGGGAATATTTTAGCCCAAATTGCATTACCAAATATTCAAAACTTCCAAACTGAGTTCTGAATTTTGTAAGATTTTCAGCCCCTTCTTTAATTTGAAGGAGATGGTAAGCACCCCTGAGTTCAATTTTTGAGAAAATGCTAGAAACTGAAAAGACTGTTGACAAGTGAATCATGGGAGGAATAGGTTACCAATTCTTTTGAGTAACATCATTCAGCTTTCAATAGTCAATACAAAATTTCAAACCACCATCCTTTGTTTTCACAAAGAGGAGAGGTGCTCCAGTTCTTGAAGTGCTGGGGCAAATGAAACATTTCTCTATATTTTCCACTATATGGGCTTTTAGGGCCTCCTTCTCATGGTCAATGAGGGAGTAGATAGGCCCAACTGGGGGCAGAGGGCCTTTGAGTTTGATATGCTGCTTTCTAGCATGGTGAGGAGGGGGTTTATCAGGTTTAACCTTGGAAAAAAAATCTTAAAAGTCATGATGAGCTTCTGGGACTCTCTTCATTACAGTTCAAATTTCATAAGTTTCATCAGCTTCATATAGACCTTCTGCAGCAGTCTGCTTTGGGCCAGAGTCAGAAGTTGAGATAATTATACGCAGTATTTGAATGGATATATCATCCTCTATATCTTCCAAGAATTTAAGATAATTTCCAAAGAATATCCTGTTCACAGAAGTGGTTTTGGAACTAAAAGGAAAGTGTGTGAGTGCATAGATTCTGAAGAGGGAGCACGTGCAGTGATCTGCAGGTTCACTGGCGGAAGTTGAGTATTGGCCAAAAGGAGTTGCACAGAAGGGGAATGATCCAATGTTGGTTGGTGCCTTGGGGTGATTAATTTCAATTGCCAATTTACCTCTGGGTTCCAGAAATGAAGGAATTCAATACCTAGAAAAATATCTTCTTTTGGGGGAGTATTGACAACCAAGAAATCCCATTCTAAGTTGGGAAAGGAAGGTAAGGAGAGTTTAAAGGAAAATTTAAGAGTTATTTCCTCAAAAGGTGATTCAGAAAGGTTGAACGTAAATACGAAAATGGGAGTGTAAGAGGTTTTGGAGAATGGGAAAACTTTGGAACCATAGATTTTCAGTTAACAGATTGAGTTCCTCCAGAGTCAACCAGTACACTATATGTAAACAATTGACTGAAAAGAAAAGTGTTATATTGAGATAGTTACAAGAAGATTGAGATGGGGCTCAGTCACAACTGAAAAGAAAAGGCTCAGAGCCACAATAACTGAGAGGTTGAGATCAAAAAGCAGTATAATAATGCCAAAAACTTGGAGAGGTTGAGAAATAAAAAATCAGTTGAGGGGACAATGATAGAGTGGATACATTCAGAGAGTGGCTTACCCAACAAGAATCCAGGATGCTAGTTGCGCGCTTTAGAAACTGAATAAGGAAAAGAGCATCCTGGTTCTGAGCTGGAGCCAGTAGATAGGTGACACAGAAATGCCCCTGACAGAGATGTCCCCGTAGTGCACAATGAGTTCCCAGGGAAGGGAACAAGGTTAACAGCGTATGGAGATGAAGATAGAATGCCTGTAACAGGCTGACAGGAAGAGGAGTGAAAATAATAGAGAAGGAAAGACAAGAGGAGATTGAAGGCACACATGCTGTTACTCTACAAGTCCCTTTGGGCATTCAACCCTTATAGCATTCAACACTATAGGCCTTATTACTGAACAAAAAAATAGAACGTAAGTCTTTTGTAGGGAGGTTAGAGTCTCTCCCTTCCAAAGTTTTTACTCAAATATTGGAGGGGTGATGGTCATGGAGTACCAAATTTCCATCATCTATTCTTTTCCCTGTTTGGGTTTGACATGATTGGGCTTCTGGCAGGTTTAATATATGTATGTTTCCTGCAGAGGCCCAATTTGTGAGCACCTCCACAACAGTTACACAAACCCTCTATTTCTTTTCTAGCCTTTTCTTCAGCCTTTAGGCATCCATCTTCACCCACACTGGGATTGGGCTGGTATTTTGGAGCACAATTGGTAGAGAGAGCCTTTGCTTTTTACTTGAACTTACCTTGTTGGTTGGGCTTTGGAGATTTTGGAGGAGTGGGAAAACTGGGTTCAGTTTAGGGGGTTTGATGGGAATCAAAGGATTTTTCCCGGATCCTTTCATGGTAGCAGGTATCATACTTATGAGTTACTGCAAGGTTTCTTGAGTTCCATCATACCCAGCTAGTTGATCTAGTAGTCTGGCTAGGAGTCCCTGTCTAAAATGGAAGAAAAAGGCTTTATCACCCCATCTAGAGACCTTAGTCATAAGTGTCCTGAACTCAGTGATATAGTTAGCGGCATAACCAGTATCTTTCATCTTAAGGAGGGTTAACTCCTTCTCAGCACGTTGGATTTCCAGACAATCCCAAAAAAGGGTATGGGGCCATTGAGTGAACAGAAACCAAGAGTTAAGTAAAAAATCTGGCTCATGATTATCAATGTGAGAAAGGTAAGGTTGGATCCATCAACTTGCATTCCCTGTAAGGTAAGAGACCTCAAAGAATACTTCCTTTCTGTCATTAGCAAAGATAAGTTCACAAGCTTGGAGGAAGGGTCTGACCTTGTTTGGGTTTTTCCCATCAAATTTGTTTTAGGCATTGAAGTTCCTTGTTTAAGAGTTGAAGTGTTGCAGTTTCAAAGTTTTGAATTGTTGAAGTGTCAAAGCTTCAAAGCTTTGAAGCATCAAAGAGGAGCTTAGATGGTGTAAATTTATGGCCTTTGTGGAGTTTTTATAGCAGTTTAAGGGGTGAAATGAAAATGGCCGCAATTCAAAAATCAATTTCAAGGTTGGGAGAGGTAATAAAGGAAACAAAAATTGCCACAGCTCAATAGAAAGATTTGATGCTGTCTGAAAAATGTAAGCATTGTTGGTGGTGAAGAAGGATTATTGGGGAAGAAATCAGTTGAATTTCACAAGGTCTTCTGACATGCAGGCAGGGCTTGGCAAAGAGTGGACTCTACTCTTAGTATGCTTGGGTGCAAGGATACTGGGATATGCTACAGGGAGCAGAGTAGGACTTAATTGGAGTTAGGGTTCTGGTGACACTTGCTGGGATAAATTCCTAGTAAGAAGTATTAAACCAATTTCTTGGGGGAAAATCATGAAAGAGGAAAATAACGGCTGCTTAAATAGAAAGGAGGCTGGAACTACAACAGAGGTACAAGTGATTGGGGCTCAGAATACATATGTGACAACAAGGGAATATTCAAGTTAACAGAGAGGGCTGATCAGCTATGCTACTAAATTGTGACAGGCTGCTTACTTCATTGGGGCTAGGCTGCAGGTCTGGCTGTCTAAGTTGGGAATGTACAGTGAGAGGATTTACAGTCTAAATGGAGTTCATGAGACTATTTACTAAATAGAGAGAGTATGTAATACAATCTGCAATAGGATGTACATAAGGATTCACAAATGATAAACCATAATGAATTATGGGACAGACAGAATGAAGACAGTTAGAGGATATTCAGAACCTGAGAGATTAAGTATGTGAAAGCCTAAGGAGTTTGTATGTATAATGCATGAGGTTAAACTCTATTTAGATATGTAAGGCATGAAAATCCTGAGGATACATAGTTGAAGTAGATATACTAGTAAAATATCCAGAGCACTGAGGTTGAATTTCCTGAGGTAATTAGATTAGAACTGAGGTTAGACTGAATTAGGTGTCGGTATGACACACACACTAGGACCAATAAAGGTATAAATTAGGACATTTTTTGATGATTTTTAGACCCCAGACCCAGTTAAATATGCATCCAGAGACCATTCCAAAGTGATAAAAAATTTATAAGAGCTTAGTAAGTGATTTATAGATTTATTCTTTTAATTTTTCCCTGTCCCAAAAACCCTCATTAATTAATTTATGCTGCTAAAATGATGTCTAACCCCAGGACAGATTTGGAAAATTTGAGTATAAATTATTTCAGATACCTAAGGAATATAATACTGAACCATTAATATCTTTGTCTCCTCTTTGTGGTTGTTGTTTTTGTCACAAAAACACCCCAAATACTAAAGCACAATCTTAGATGATTGTGATTGCAAAGGGAGAGACTGAATGCAAGGGGCAAGCGCAAGGTAGCAAGGCTAACTGAAAAGTGCAATATTATGATTCGAGGGCTCAAAAATCAGCAAGTAAAGGGAGTTTTTCCAATGGAAAGGAACTAAAGCCAAGCCTGATGTGACAACTGGATTCAGAAAATGCAAGAACATATGAGATTAATTAACTGAGGAGACAATCTTCAGGCAGGAAAAGCAGTCTTTATAAGTTCATCAGAAAGTGACTAGATACAACCTGAGTATTGCCAGCTACAGTCAAGTTGGAATGAGGCAATGAATGACATGAACGGAATGGGAGATGAAATAACAGTACAGTTGTTTCCAAGGTTGTAGCATAGGTGCAAGACAATAGCATCAGAGAATTCAAGGGCGTAATGGATGAGGCAGGAAGGAATGCAATGTGAAGAAAATTCAAATGTGAAGGTTTAGTTTACACAGGGTAGGGAATATTCTATTTGCAAACTATACAGTTGATGTGGCTATCTAGCCATGGGTGTGAAATACTGTGATTGCTTGACCAAGAATGGAAGTCCAAGGGTTGAATAAACCCAGGATGGAAGAACAAAGCTTGAATGGATGTTCAACCGTTATAGATTTCAATTAAATATTTGAAAGTATATACTGAGCCAGTTGCCCAGATTTGAACGTTTTTACGCAAGACAGAGGTAGTAAGCGGAAGGCACCATTTATGTTTTGCTTTATTTTTGTCACGCTTATGTACTGAGGTAGATTTTAATGAGGGAAAGTATATGTTGAAGTGGAGAAGAAAATTACCCTTAACCTTGAGGTGTGACATTTGCATGGGTTTAAACATGCAAGCTCCTGCAAGCGTTCACATGATTTCCCATTTATTCCAAAGGTTTTTTTACCTAATATATACCCTTTAGTTTATTGCTATACTTCATTGCTTTCTAGAATAAAATTTGGATTAAATATTTTGTCATCCTCATCATTTCATTTCAAAAAATGCCTTTTTTTAAATGAACAATGTGTCCCTAGTACTTCTGCGCGGGGTCTTGGAGGCAATTTCAAGAAATGCAATCTTTGAAAGTTGGCTTTTACATTCCTCCAAATTTAAAACTGTTGATTAATACCCCAGTGGGTTCCACAAGTGAAGTACAAAGTCAACGCTCTGCTCCCTGAGTGAATTATCACATCCTGCCAGTTCCAGAGATTAAATTCTTGAGAGTATGGAACCCAGGTGAATAAGTCCTGGGACTGACTTAAATGGAAATATTTTAACTAATGTAATGTCGCCATTGCTTTTTGTAGTATTTTCAAGGTTCCAAAGTTATACCACTAATATGCCACCACCACCACCATTCCTGGGCCGTTGGCCAAATTCCAAGCAAACCAAATCAATCTCAAGGTTCAGCGCAAGGTGCAAGGTGAGGAGAAAGTTGAGGGGATTACCAAGGGGGCAAGGTAACAACAAGGTGAAACAGAAAGGACAAGAAGAAGGAAATGGAAAAAAGGGAGGAAATGGAGGGGGACAAGAGCAGAGGGTTGGAGTGGAAGGAGATGGGACGGAAGGCCAAGGCAAGGGGAACCAAGTTCAAGTTTTGGTGCCAATTGAGACCAATTCAATGTGCTTGACTGGTGAAGTTGGAGAGGGTTTGTTGCAAGGTTGGTGGAAGAGAGCTTATGAGAAACTCTTGGAGGAAGGTGGATGGAATGCCCAGAAAAAGAGGGCTTGGAATTCAAAGTGAAAAGAAGTTTTTGAGAAGCATATGGTTGCACAAGTCCTTGTGTTGTGGAAAATGTTGGATTCAACAAATGATGAAGACTTGGATGAATTTAGGTCAATGGTAAACAAAGCCTCACCTAATACCGGTTTGGGCTCATCCTCCTCAATAAATCTCTGCATTGCAACAAGCTTAATCTAGAACTTCATTTGTCCTTTTAAAAAAATCAAAACTATTTTTTACCAGCAAATTATCACATTATTTCACTTCCTTCCACTTTTTTCTTGTTATTCTTCATTTGTCTCTGATCTTAGTTTGTTAGGTAAAAAAATCTAACAAATTGCTTGCTTGCTTGCATTGAGCAAGGCAAAAAACAGAGGAATCATACTGGGCAACCATCCACCTTTGCAAACCTCAACTGCTTTTGCAATCCTCAGCCTCAGTTTTTTTGTGCTTTTTCTTTGTTTTCATCAAAGGAATGAAAAATCACACCATTTCCAGCAACAAAAAACCTAATTTCCAGTTTCTCGCTCTGCCTCCAGTGAGCCAATGTAGCATTCACTGATCTTTTTTGCCTGCCTTTTCATCCTCCAGCTAGGTGAAAAGCAATCACACTACCCCATTCCAAGCCCCTCAGTTTTTTTAAAGCCTACCAATCATAGTTCTCCTGAAAAAACTAGCATTAGAGCCTAAGAATGAGGCAATCAATTGTGCCATCAAGCAAATTACTTTGATGGAATTAACCAGTATAAGATTATTTGTATTTTGATTGTCAGTTTTTGTAATATTTGAATGCATGTTCTGTTATAAATTAATAAAAATATACTAAAGTAAACATTTACTAAGTCCAAATGCTGATTTTTATAAAGGTAATTAATGAAATTGCATTTTTGGATATTTCCCCTGACGTATGAGCAGTATATGCTCTTTATTTATCCCATTTTTTATTTTTGCTTGTGTTTGTAAATATATTAGTTATATCTTTATTAAAATTCATTAATATAAATTGAAGGTAGCTTATAAATATCAATTTCTAGAATTGAAACTTTATTATATTGTGTGTGTTCTATATATCATATATTTCTGCAAAGAAAGTCATGGGATTTATATTCTGAAAAATTTTGTAGTAATATATGTGCTGAATTTTTAGCATGTACCTGTTAATGTATAAATTTCAAGTTAAATTTTGTGGCTTGATAATTGAATTCTATGGCATATTATTTGTAAATATTATAACTCATATATTTTATCATTTTATATTTTAAATCATTCATCTCCTTTATGAACAAAATATATATGAGGTATAAAATTATTCTGTTCTTAATGAAAAAAAAATGAAAATTCGGATCTTAAGTACTGTTTTCTATCCATATAAGTGTCATGAAGGATAAACTACAAGTTATTTGGAGCTTATTTTTCAGTAATTCAACCAGATTTGAAATGCAGGTGAAAGACAGGAAAAACACCAATGAAATTTTTAATATAGACTTGATAGATTTACAAAAACCTGATATGAAATAAACTGTAGAATAAATATTGTTTTATGAATAATGAAATCAATTTTAATGAAGCTGACATTGCATTGTGGAAAATATTGATCACTGAAACTGTAGCTGGGATATCAAAAAATAATATATTTGATTGGAAATTTTTATTTGATAGAAAATTTCAAGTGATTGCAGTTTCAATAAATGTAAAAATCCATGTGAATTCACATTTTTGAATTGGGGAATTACAAGTGACATTCATTTTCCACCATGGTGAATACAATATGAATCATTTTTTCTTTTTGATGTAAACTGAGGTGAACTCCAGAATATTCATTGGTGAAGAGAAGTTCCCCATAATGGGATTCAATGGGCCTGAAAATGGGACTGGATGGTAAAATGAAGTCACTGGCCATCCACAGACCGCAAGATGGGACTGGTGAAAGCCTCCAAATTTTGAGAAGCCCACCACAACAACCCCAAGAGTAATAAACTCTGAAAGAGTGTGAAAATATTGAAAATCAATTACTTTCAGCTTACTGATACCTTTAAATTTGCAGTCCTTTAGCTAAAGCAAGCAATATTGGTGTTGGAATGATAATAGTTCCAAGAAAGCAAGTAAAATTCTCACAATTAATGATATGTGAAGAGCAAGTGTAAAATTTGGACTTTGGTTTGGTTAAATGGTTTCAAATATATTTTTAAATAGGGGACACATGTTATAAAAATCTGGGGATATTCAATAAAACAACCTCTCTTGAAGGGGCTACTTTGAACTGTGTAAAGACATTGGGACAATGAGTTCCTATTTGACTTTTCAAAAGGGTTTTATTCAAGGGAAATGGGTGGACTGGATGTTGCACAGAACTTATTCCTGGAGGGAAAAAGGAGATAACTTACTTCTTCAAGTGGGATTTCAAAGCATCTTGCAGAAATTCATGGTTGAAAGGGTCTCATGTCAATGGTTGGTTTTTTTGCTGATTTTCTTCAATGGAATTTATGATGGGGTTAGAATTAATAATTATACTCAAAGAATGAGGCCATAAGTCATGTTTTTATCTCTTAAAAAAACTTTATGAAGGATTTCAATGGGTCTGGATTGATGACTTCACAATTACTGTTGTTGAAATCATCCAAAAAGGGCTGCATATATACCTTCTTGGGGTAACAGGACCTTCCCAGGGCACATAGAGAGGGTTGTGCTTTTTTTCTAAAGATATCAGGTTGACCAGGGCTAGTTTGGCACTCATTCTTAGTTCTGTCAATCTACTGTAACTTTCTGTGTCATTTTTGTGGGTGAAATAACTATCAGAAACTGTTTAAAGGTCTGTTTGTTATTTTTGAATTTCTGAAATATTTCCAAATTTTGTATTGTTTTCTTTGGAGTGACATGGGCAGAAGTGGGTATTTGTAAATTCTAAGCCATCTTCTCAAAATTTTGATAGTTATTAATAATTTTTAGGGTAACTCCTTGATGTGTTTCTTGGTTCTTAAAGATTTGACAATGATATTTATGTGACAACCTTCATTATTTTTTTCCTCAATTAACTTGATTTATACTTTAAATTTCATGCTTTTTATTTAATATTCAGAGGTTTCAGACATACCTCTATAAGTCAGTCATTTTGTTACATATGCATGATGTATGCATGTAGGTTGTAGCCTGTTCCTGGGGTACCTGGCTGTCAAGATTAGTGCAGGTAATTTGGACGCTCGCATACGTGACAGCTGCATGTGGGAATCAAGAATCAACAACCAGAAGCATATTGCATGCAGTTTTCTAGACAGGTGCCTGCCTTTTGAGTTTCAGGCATGTAAAACCTTGCTGTATGGATGCGGGGCTGCGCGCGGGAATGGTGACCAAACAAAAATTTGGCTGTAACTCTTGAAATATACACACCACCTCAATTCTGAGTTGATTTTACTTGTGAAACCTATACAGGAAATCACATGTGAAATATTAAAATGGCCAAAAAGCGCCATAGTGATTCCATGCCTTTGTGGTCTGTTCCTTTTTAAATATTTTAAAAATATAAGGAGTTGGAATTCAAGGGTGGGGTCAGTGAGTGACCCTACCTAATTTTAGGTGAGGAATCCGCATTTGTATTAGAATTTTGCACTATTTTCTAATTATTTTTTATTTTTATTTTGGGTGATGATAAATTCATGACTCCCAGCTGTGTGGGAGTTGTGTAAGGCCCCACACAACCTGTGGGAGTTTTTTAGCGCCCCAAACAACCTGTGGTAGTCTTTTAGGGCCCTGCACAACCTGTGGGAGTTTTTTAGGGCCCCTCAACGCATGGGGGCCCATAAACTACTCCAAAGGGTTGTTCCAAACATGCACAACCCCTGGGGGGGCATATACCCCCCATAATGGGCATTTTTGATTTTTTTATCCCTGTACAAAACCATTTAGACCTGTGTACATACAAGCCCCCTGGGGTTTTTCAAGAAGTTTTCCATTTTTATTTTTTTTTATTTTTTATTTTATATTTTTGTTTTTTTTAAACCAAAAAATCAACCTTTTTTGATTTTTTGGTTGATTTCTCTTTTTTTTTTTGATTTAGTTTATTTCAGTTATTTTTAAGCCTGCAATTCTTTTATTTGTGTGGCATACAGCAAAAATAGATTTGAGTTATTTAAAACCCTACACAACTTGAATTTAGTTGCGTGTGGTGCCACACAAAAGTGAACCGTGATTTGGGGGCTGAAAACTTCATTCAAGTCATGTGGAGGCTAAACAACTTTTTTTTAGTTGTTTAGAGTTGCACACAACCCAAATGGAATGTTTGGCATGCTACAAGACTCAAATGGGCTGTTTAAGATGCCATATGGCCCATTTGAGCAGTTTAGCATGCCACACGGCCCATTTGAGTTGTGTAGCATTCTACACAGCCCATTTGAGTTGTCCAGTGTGCCACATGGCCAATTTGAGTTTTTTAAACAACTCAAAGAGTTTTGAATTTAACATTATACTTTTATTTATATTCTACTTTGACAGGTTGCCTTTTTCAAGTAGCAAGCTGACAATTATGGTATTGAAAAAGATGGTTACTTAGTTTATGTAGATTGGATAGCAGTAGCTGATAATCCTTGAATTAAGTTAGAAATAATAGAGTCTTGGCGCAAATCCCATCTCTCTGGTTAACATGTTCAAGATAAAACCTACCAGTTGATTGAAAAAGACTTCTAATGTTCTGGTATGATGAAGGAAGTAAAAGACTGTTTTCATGCCTGCTATGATGGCAATTGTAAAAAGCGCTCAAAAAACCAGAATTTTTGGCTGCTCCAGCTTCTTGCAATCCTGAGTATTCCTTGGCACTTGTTTTCAATGTCTTTAATTTCTCAATTACCTATTGCTAGCGCTTATGATGCTATATAAGGAGTAATAGATGGCTTCTCAAAGGAAAAATTATTTCTATGCAGAACTGTGACTTTCTCTTCAGACAACCTAGCTAGCTTGTTCATAGAATATGTCTTTTTAAAACATGGCCTCCCTGAAAATAAAGTTAGGGATTGTGGGTCTTTTCTTGTCCCTAGCTTTTGGACATTGCTATGAAAGCACTGAAGATCAATTTTAACTTATCAAATTCCTATAAAAAAGAAGCAGATGGACTGACTGGGCTATTAAATCATATTCTAAAACATTACCTTTGAATGTATGCCTTCTATCAACAAGACAACTGGAAAAGATTGGTCCCACTAGCCAAGTTTCCATATAACAACTCCAGTCATTAATCAACCAAAAATTAATCCTTTTGGACTGTTTATGGAGGAAAGCTGAGCTTTTATTAGGGAGTATCAAACTTAGCAAACCCACTATTAGAAACCTGCCATTTTTTTTGACCAAACCCGCCATTTTTAGTGGCGGGTTTCTGAAATACACATACCCCCTAACTGGTGTATTTTGAAATGGCGGGTTTCATGAAAATGGCCAATTTCAAACATCAAACGCGCCATTAAACCCGCCATTTATGCATCATCATCCATCCACCATCCATCACATCTAAAACACCCATCCACATCAGCAAATCAATACCGGGCGCATCTCCATTGCATCACAAACATCTCATCTCTATCAGTTTTCAAATCTTCATCTTGAAACAAATCCCATTATCAAAATGAAAACAGGAAAATATATGGAACTGGGCCCAGGGAACAAGCAGCAAATGATAAGGAGTGATGGCGGGAGGGAGGGGGACAAGCCATTGGATCCTGCAATGCCTGTAACAGTGGATTTAGGCTTTTGGTCAATTGATCTTCCAGGCCCGCCCCTCCAGAGCTTCATGGAAACCACCCCTTCAAGGCCCTTCCGGTGCCCAATTGCTGATGGTGTGGTTTTTTGGAGGACTTGGGTTGGAGGAAGTTGTGAGTAAATTCTATTGATGGTCCTCCTTTTCCCTTTCAACCATTTCTCTTTCATTCAATTTAATGCAACTTCCATCTCTCCTTCAAAAATCTGACATGGCCTCAAACCTTAAAGATGATACCTGCGTGTTTTCAAACCACTCAGAACATCAATTGGCCACAATCATGGCTGAACTTGAGCCTTACTGGAGTTTTAATTATTTCAAGTACTCTTCAACTAAAACCAAATTCATATGGCACAATGGTATTCCCCCTGATTTGAAATTGATCAACAATGACCAACTGGATCGTGCCCTCAATTATGGAATCTCCTTGCAAGATCAATGGTTTCTGGTCTGGTGCTTGTTTCAGCTCAGTAAAAAAATTGATTGTCAGATTCAAGTTCATGACAATGATGGTCAATTCCTCTTGATTGATGTTGCCAACCATCTCCCTAAGTGGGTTTCCCTGGGTTGTGCTGAAGGTCAAGTTGAGTCACTCCCAAGCTTTGGATCTTCCATCCAACCCATCATAGCTTTGTGTCACTGTCCAAACATGAAACTTATCAGTGACTTAAACCACAGGTATGGATCAAAGAGGGTTTGCTACATTTGATAACTTTGGAATCTACACCATCAATTCAAGGAGACATGCTACTGGATAGGAGACCTGCTGCTGGATACAGCCTTAGAAATCCCTGGAGCTGGATCACATCCAGCAATAGCGCAAACACAATTAACACTAATCCACTTGATTGGATAGAACGCGCATTGCCCCAAGCCTTGACTGAAAGCCATTGGTATGGATCAAAGGCAGTTTTCTAAATTTGACCCCTTTGGAATCTACACCATCAATTCAAGGATACCTGCCGCTGGATACAGCATTAGAAATACTTCTAGCTGGATCACATCTGATGATAATGCCCAAATCAATTAACTCCAATCTACTTGATTGGGTAGAACACGCATCACCCCAAGCCTTGACTGAAAGCAATCTGTTTAACGCCCAGGCCTACTTACAGATTGATATTACCAATTTGCTTCAAAGTGATCTCAACTTGATAGGCTTGGCTGTCAAATCATTTGTTGACAAAGATGCTGATAGTTTCAATGTGGGTTAATTTCAAGTCCTGTCACCTATTGATGGATGACTTACATGACCCCATCCAACTTGGATTTGTAAAGGCATTCCGCAAAATGTGTTGGTTCCCACCACCAACTCCCTATGGCCAGCAAGCAAACAATCCTACAACCTACAATGAGTCCTCTACCTCATGGCCTCATGTCATTTGCATGACCCGGCCTTTATATGCAATCTTATTGAATCTGGAAACTACGTTTTATCCACCAAAGCCTTTCAAAAAAGTCAATTGAATGATAGTAGACAAATGAAACCAGGTTGAATGGAAACATAGACTGTTGGACATGAAGATTTCATGCAGGTTCTAGATGATGTTATCCACTATCAACAACAGTGAGGCTAGTTCAGTTACCTTGTCTTGCTGCCGCACTTGCTACTATCAAACTTATCTCAAACTTATCTTGATAAGCTTGGCAAGTGGGGCTATTTTCAGGACAAAGTACAAGGCAGCAAGAAATGGACTTAACTCAAATCAATCGCTGAAATATCCTATCATAAAGCCTTGAAGCCTATAGATATTATCAACCTTGATAAATTTGCTTGTTGGTGTGTTGCATGGGTCACTCATGCCAATTTTTTTTGGGGGGGATTCAGCTTCCGGTTTCCCTGCGTTCAAGTCTAGGTTTGATTTCTTTTTTTTATTCAATAATTTTTCACCAATGATGTCTATTGGACTGACTTTTTTTTTTTTTTTTGGAAAACATTTTACCTTTGTAAGACTTCAAATGGTGCTAGGCTGTGACAGTTCTGTGGAGGGAAAAGGTGCTGTTAAGGCTGCCCTCCTGAGCATTAAAAAAATATTAAAATGTAACCAAGATCAAGTTCCAGAAATTTTAAGTGAGGAATCAAGTAGTAAGGATAAATTTTGAAAATAGTCAGTAGCAATAGAACAGCACTATCTGGTGCAAGATTACATGGGAGATATTTGAACAAAAGAAGATTAAAGTTTGTTTAAAGTTCAAAAGAACAAAGCTGTTGTATGTAAACAATTCCCACAAGCTAATAACTCTGGTTGTCAGCAGAATACCCAGTACAATCAACTCAAACCCCAACCAACCTCCAGGTTCTCAATGAACCCACCCAACTCTCCACAATCAAGTGCTTGAAGGGTACCAGATAACTGAGGGAGGCTGTACAAGAAAAAGCACAATTTTTTGAGAAGCCCTAAAATCAAACAATAACTGATTTGAACAGGGATAACCTCAACACTTCTCAAGGAACTCAAGAGTAGGCTGGCAGAATGCAACTTTGAAAAATAAAGGAGGTATGACACTCCAGGTTTCAAGCTTGATGAAACCTCTTCAATGAAACGTGATTGCCTCGGGAAAGATGATCAAGAAAGGATTGGGACCAGTATGGTCAGAGGAAGGGATCAAAGAGTGGTGTAAAAGACTCAAGAATTCCAACAGACAGAATTCTCTTCAACCAGCAAGGCTATTGGTTGTTGATAAGGATCAGGCCAAAGAGGGAAAAGACTCAGGATAAAATTAATCAGGGGGTAATCAAAAGATATACACAGTATAACAATTATTGATTACCATGATAACGGGGGGGGACAGATGACACACTCCCATGGATGATTTTGAAAAAGGTAGGGGAGAGTCCCTCCTTTTATGGGCCATGGTTCCCTGTAGGCTATTTACAAATGATGACATAGATAGAGCGGAAAAACAACAATTTATTTTTTTAAACAGATCAGACATGAGAAACAAAGAACTTATGAGAAAAAAAAAAACAACAAAAAAGAATTATTGAAATAAAAAAATCATGAATGAGCGGGGATGGAAGAAACCAGTCTGTGTCAATGATGGGCATTGCAGGTAAGGGATTACAAGGGAGGCCCGCGCGGACAGATGTCTGACAGGCCCAGCCAATAGATTAGCAACAGCGGACCCCATGTGGAAGACAGCAAGCTGTGCAGACAACCGCAAGATGTGCAAGCATAGATGGGTGGCCCGTGGCGGATGACCGGTGGTTTGTTGGTTAGATGACCAGCTGAGGGGTGAGATGATTGCGGTGAGATGATTGGATGGTGGAAAGGGTGAGGTAGCAAGATTTTCCATGGGAAAAATCAATTGAGTCAATGGATTGAGGTTGTTCCTGTAACCAACCTTGCGTGGGTGACCAAACTTTAGGATGGCATGGCAAGGGGGGCTGAGTTGGGTAGCTGGAGAAGACTGTTTAAATAACTAGTGACGGCACCATTGGAGACAAGCAGGAGATCTTTATCATCCAAAGTAAGCCAGAAAATTTTGGTGCAAAAGATTACAATGAGAATACGGAAGATCATACAACATTGAGGGATGAAGGTTTTCTGGCTTGAGGGAGAGAGTCTTGGGAAAGTGCATGGCGTTTGAGGATGACGGCTGAGGGGATTTGACCACCCCCCAGCCCACTTACATATAACGACACCCTGGGGGTATTGAACACCAGGGCCCTGGTAGGGGGATTTGAACACCCCCTCCAGGGATCTGTGAGAAAGAGGGGGGGATGGCATGTCCACCAGTCACACCCCGCCAGGTGAGTCTGAAACCAGACCCAGGCGTGTCCTGGCTCCCACCTGGCCAATTTTATGGCCAGGGGCTGGTTGCATGACGCAACCAGCCAGCATGTGAGGTAACAGGGCCATTTGCAACAGACAACCGGCCAGGGATTTGAACAGCTAAGGGGCTGGTTCAGCCCCATTATGGTGGAAACACCAGAAATGACCGGAAAAGGCTGGTTGTAAGGGTAAAGGGGCTGACACCATGCGGGCTGATGCAGCCCAAACCAAGTAACAAGGCCTGTAGAGCCTGTAGAGCAGTTTTGGGGCAGAAAATTTTCCTTTTGGCTTGTTGTATCATGAACTCACAAGAGGCCAATCTTTTGTACTTAACAAGCTCTTCTCCCTGCTGTTTTCCATCATTCATTTATCATACAATTGAATTTATCACCAATGTAATCCAACATATTGCCCCATTGTGAGATCCCATTAGCAATTATTGACACCAGGTGTCCAGCATTTCTTTTGCTTTAAATAATGCTCATTTTCCTAAGCTAATTGCTGGCCATAATTATAACAGAGATGGCTTGAAAAACATACAGAGAGGTGGGAAGAGTAGGCCTTCTTGACAAAAGAGGCTTCAATCTTGGGATTCAGAAATGTCTTTGGGAGTTACTGAGGAAGGTATTAATGTAAAGGTAGTCTGGTCTGGTTGGAAACCACGCCCTTTGGATCTGTAACCTTCAATTGTTGCTGAAAAGAAAAAGAATAGTCAGAAAGCCACCAAGGAAGAGTTTGAGCAAGCAAAACAAACAATCAAACAGTTCCATTTCTTCAACCATGTAAAAGTAATTGTCCTCAATCAGTCTGATCACCAAGCCCTGGTTGCAATAATTGAATTTGTGCCCTTGAACAAACTCTCAGAACAAGATAAGAAGGACATCAACTTTTTCACCACTGTCCCTCATGGTTCAAAAGTATTTTCAACCCAGTTGGTCCTTCAAGATCTTGGGTTGGAAAAATGTGGGCAGTTGGATGGCAAAAATTGATGCACCCTTTGGAGTTATTTGTACGTTATTTGAAGAAATCATCTATTAGATCTTCTCCTCAATAGTATGCTTTCCTCAACCTTAAGACTGACAAAGTATCCCAAATTCTAGGAAAAATACTTTGAAATTTGGCCAAACTTTCCTTTGAATCAAATTGTGATACCATGAAGGAAAACAACATCCCCTCTTTCTCTTTGTTGGAATATTGTTCCAAGCCTACACCTTTTATTTGCTCCCCATACATCACTTTCACCTTGGATTCTTTCTAAAACTCTCCTCATGTTGACAAAGGCAAAATCTCTGGCTCCCCTTTTTTACTTGTGATTCCAACCAAGAAATTAAATTGTCAACTTATTAAAAATACAGACAAATATCAAGTATTGGATGGCCAATTTGTTTCTCCTGACCTTGGCTTTGGAATTGATTTCAAGCAAAAGAGTATAGTCAAAATGGTTTTGGCAGCTAATAAGTACAAGCACTGTACCTTTCCCGCTGTGGACACAGCAACCCATACCAGAATGAACATGTCACTTCAAATGAATAAAACAACTAGAAACACTTGTAGGGACTGAAGAATGGCCAAATTTACTTTAGAAAAAAATATAAATAAATAAAAAAAGATCTGTATGTTGGCGGGGTTAAGAATACTCTCAAACATTGTAATCAAAAATAATTTTTTTGTTTTTCTTTCACACATGAAAATATATTTACAAGCCCAGCACTTGAGTTATCTGCTGTATTTCATCTACTGTTCTACTGCTAACAATGCAAGCAAAGGCTACTGATACCTTACCCTTTTTTTTGGTTTCAAGTTGTTCCCTCTCATTTTCCAGTTGTGGTTGCTGTTGATCCTTCTCATTTTCCTATTTTTAAAATTCTACCTCTGCCTGTTTCAACTTCCACTCAGAATCCCATTTTTTTTGATGAGCCAAACCCTTGGCTTTCTTCTTTTGAACATCCATGGCCAGTTGAAAATCCCACTTTTGCTTTTCAAACTCAAGTTTTTTTGATTCAATTTGTGATTTGACTGTTTTTTTAGGGCAAATCAATGAGCATGATATTGAAAGAAAGCATATTCAACCAATGGACTTACATCAATCTTGCTGCTCCATGATTTCTTCAAATCCCAAAAAACCGGATGTGTTTTTCCTCTTTTGATGACTTTTGGGGTTGATATTGATGGAATTGGAGGCCTTTTGCTTACCCTTGGCAGAGGTGGTTTGAGTCTGCAAGTTGTCACTAGTGTTGAAAGGCAATGTGGGAGGCCCCATTGGCTTGAGTTTTGGCCATTCAGGAATGGATGAGCCTGTTTTTTGACAATCTAAATCAATCAGGATTAACCAGAAAGAAGAGAAAATATCAGCCTCCTGGATGCCATGATCCTTTCTATCCTTTAGATACCAGAGGTGATAGAATAAATAAAAAATATATTATTCAATAAATGCAGCAAAAATACGTAAAATATTTGGATAAAGCTTATTGCAAGTTTGATTGGTTTGGATATGGTTTAATGTTATAAATCAACATTAATGAATTGATTATTAAATAAGTTAACAGAGGTGCCACAGTTATATCGGGGATCTTTAACACCTCTTTTCATGGAATTCAGTTTGAAAACATGTAGACCTGGTTACTTTGGAACCTTTCATTCATATTCTTAAAGGATATATTGCCCAAAGATAATATTTATCTAAAATACACGGTTGAGTGGCAGGGCTTTGTAACCCACCTGCCACGACAGAAAAAGCATAATAAAACTCACTGGTATATTATTTAATCCTTTTGGTACCTTTTTGAGACGCGTACTGATGGGTTAAACCTGTTACTGGGGCTAAAAGTTTGTTCAGTACTTTAAATTGATTAAAAGGGGTTGGGGATGGATATTATTAATCAGACTAAAACCATAAATCACTTCCTTATCTCTTATAAGTATTTGATTACCTTGGAAAGCTTTCTGGATGTAAATATAACTGGTTCTCCAGGTATCAAAATCCTCAAAAGAGCTCCTTATTTATAGCTCTTTGAGTCCCAATATTGTTCCTCTGAGGGATACAGGGGCTCAAGGGGACTGACACTAAGGCTAGAAGGTGAACCAGTGGTATCCTGTCACATAATCTATGTGCTATATCACGGGTAGTATCTAATTCCACAGGGTATGGGAATTATTCTACCTGTTAATTGATGTTTTGGACGTGTGAATAATACTAAACTGTCCATATTATCTATTATTAATTAATCATCCCTACTAAATGTTCCCAGTATTTTAATAATTCTTTTAATGGACATTCCTACGGATAATTTGATGTCAGGTGGCTTCTCATTATGTATTAACTGACAGAAGTAAAACTGTGATATTGAATTTACCCTTTATTTTCAAAATTCAGTTGATTTAATAAAAATAATTACTTAAAAATATAAGTGATGAGAGTTCATGCAATATTCTTACATAATTGAATTCTTTCCTATTTCACAAAAATATTGATACTTCAAAGTGCTCATAATTTTATATTAAATTATTTTAATATATTTTTACAAATAGTAGTTATCTTATTTTCGACATTTTTGGTTTTTTCAATGATGTTAATGAAAAATATGTATAAAGGTTTCTTAGGTATTTTTATATACTTTCATGTATTTTCAGACTATCTACTATCCAAGGGAACATTTATTACATATGTAGAATTTTCCCGTGTAGATTGTAGCATGTTTACACGGTACCTAGGTTTCTCAGGCCGCCTGTCACTTTTTCAACCCGTAGTCCTGCGGCCATTTACTTTTCAAAGGCCCAGGGCTGCATACATGGCTTGTCAGGGTACTTTGACAGGGTGGCAGTGCTGTAGCTCAGCCGCGCGCGGGTGTATTGGCTGCCACCGCTGGGTGCAGGAATTGTGACAGAACACATTTCCATCTGTAACTCCTAAAATATACACAACACCTCAATTCTGACTGAATTTTAGTTGTAAAACCTATACGTGACAATGCATTTGAAATAATTAATTAGCCAAAAAAGTACCATAGTGATGCCATGGTATTTTGGTCTTTCCTTTCTTAATTATTTAAAAATATAAGGAGTTGGATTTCAAAGGTGGGGTCAGTGAGTAACCCTACCTACTTTTGGGTTGAGAAACCATTTCTGCAATAATATTCATGGTTTTCCTACTCCTTCTTAATTTAATTTCAATAATACTTTTTTTATGTTATTTTTGTTACTTTTGCAGCTTGCTCTGCAATAGTAGCAAGCTGACAGAAAAGAGCTTGGTTCCTTACTTGAACCAATGTTGATGGTAATGGAGACTGAGGAGTATCTTGTTCCACATCAGAAAGGTTGATGAGATCTGCTAACGCACAAAGAGAGCAATCTAAAGAAGGAGGGAAGGCGTCCAAGGTATGGTTTGACACATCAATCAATTTGGAAGAAGAAATGATTGGAGCTGATGGAGTTTGAATATCCTCCTTGGCATCGGATGGGGGCCACTCTAAGCAAGAGGTTTCTTCAGGATAAATGTTGCTTGGTTGAGCGTCCCCAGCCAAGTCCTCAGCATCAACTGAATTGGATTTTTGGGAATCAAAAGCAGCTAGGGGGGTGAGTTTGGCCTTCTTTCCAAATATTTGATCCATTTGAATGTAAAAAGGACAAATTTAGTCCAACTTTTCAACCACTGAGCTCATTCCCTTGACTTTGTCAAAGTTGGTGATACCAAAGTTGGTGGAGATTGACATGCAGTGGGCCTTTTTTACTTGGCTCAATGATTCTTGAATTGCTCACTCATCTGTTTGGATTACAGATCCAGCATACCTTTTGTTATGTTCTTGAGTTCATTGGCCATCAGGAGATCACCATTGACCTTGGAGGATGGAGGGCAGCCAACATGTGTTTCATTGTACAATCCAAAGCAGGCATCATAGTTGGAGGGAATTTTGAGCCAGGTGATCAGGATGATGTGATCAGCTCTCTTGAGCTGACTTGAGCCCTTGGAAGCTGATGGGGGAGGATTGTTTGTTTTGGAGTTCCCTGGCAATGTTTGCTTTGGTGTGTTGGACTTTTGTGTGGACTTATGGGGGGACGTTTGCTGAGGGGCCATTTGGAAAGAGTACAGGCAATAAGGTGATGAGAGGGATAAAGTGAAAAGAGAGATAAAGTGATGAGAGATATGAAATGATGAGAGCATTAAAGTGACAAGAGCAATAAAACAATGATTGGATTCTTTGGATGAGGTTGGAGGTACAAGTTCTTGTTGGAGGTAGAGTGATGAGAGCAATGAAGCAATGAGAGAGATGAAGCGATGAGAGAAATGAAGCAATGAGAGCAATAAATTGGTGAGTTATCAAGTGGTTAGGGTGATAAATTGATGAGAGTGATGATGAGAGTGATAACATGATGGGAGTGGTGAATCTTTTAATGATGAGGCTGGAGTTAAAAAAAATTTTTGATGAGGTCAGAGGTAGAAGGGAGTGTGAAGCCACGGGTGGATGACGTGGACAGGTGGTGGAAGCCTTTAAATACTTTATTTGAAAAAAACCCACTTATTTCATGTTAACTTTGACACATCTGATGTGAAATAAGTGGGTTTTTTTGATTTTTAATGGCGGCTTTAAAATGGCAGATTTGGGTTGAAACCTTCCATTAAAAAATGGCGGGTTTGGTTAGATTTAATACTCCCTATTCTATTCACAAGCCCCCTCTCAACTGGATACCAAATATCCCACCCTCATGCAATCTATCCAATTTAAAATCCAATCCAAACTCCAAGCAGGAAACCATCCCTACAAGCAGAAAGAAGGGTTGCTTTGCACTAAGTTACAAAAGTTTGCAGTAGGAGGTAAGGTATTTCTTGATGCTTTCAAAATGTCCAATTTTTAATTTGCAACCTTGCAAACCCCTTCATGACCTAAAAAGGGTCTCATGGCAAAACCTGTGACCCTGTTATGGTTGCAAGCGGCCGCTTGCTACCTGTTGCAGTTGTAAACAGCTGCTTGGAACCCGCGTTAGTTGAAAACAGCTGCTCACAACCCTATTTGAAGTAGTGAGGGGCCGTTGACAATCCACTTGTGAAAAAAAAAGTAAAAAAAAGAAGAGATGTTGAAAAATAAATAAATGAATAAATCAAATAAATATGAATAAAGATAAGGCCAAAAATAAATAGAAAGAAATAAGTTAAATAGAAAATAAATGAAAATAAAAATAAAAATAAAAATAAAAATAAAAATAAAAATAAAAATAAAAATAAAAATAAAAATAAAAATAAAAATAAAAATAAAAATAAAAATAAAAATAAAAATAAAAATAAAAATAAAAATAAAAATAAAAATAAAAATAAAAATAAAAATAAAAATAAAAATAAAAATAAAAATAAAAATAAAAATAAAAATGAAAATAAAAATAAAAATAAAAATAAAAATAAAAATAAAAATAAAAATAAAAATAAAAATAAAAATAAAAATAAAAATAAAAATAAAAATAAAAATAAAAATAAAAATAAAAATAAAAATAAAAATAAAAATAAAAATAAAAATAAAAATAAAAATAAAAATAAAAATAAAAATAAAAATAAAAATAAAAATAAAAATAAAAATAAAAATAAAAATAAA
Organism: Puccinia polysora; assembly: GCA_025617555.3. NCBI lineage: Eukaryota > Fungi > Basidiomycota > Pucciniomycetes > Pucciniales > Pucciniaceae > Puccinia > Puccinia polysora. The sequence goes on from CM062623.1 coordinate 23,129,478, forward strand.
AATAAAAATAAAAATAAAAATAAAAATAAAAATAAAAATAAAAATAAAAATAAAAATAAAAATAAAAATAAAATTAAAATTAAAATAAAATAAAAATAAAAATAAAAATAAAAATAAAAATAAAAATAAAAATAAAAATAAAAATAAAAATAAAAATAAAAATAAAAATAAAAATAAAAATAAAAATAAAAATAAAAATAAAAATAAAAATAAAAATAAAAATAAAAATAAAAATAAAAATAAAAATAAAAATAAAAATAAAAATAAAAATAAAAATAAAAATAAAAATAAAAATAAAAATAAAAATAAAAATAAAAATAAAAATAAAAATAAAAATAAAAATAAAAATAAAAATAAAAATAAAAATAAAAATAAAAATAAAAATAAAAATAAAAATAAAAATAAAAATAAAAATAAAAATAAAAATAAAAATAAAAATAAAAATAAAAATAAAAATAAAAATAAAAATAAAAATAAAAATAAAAATAAAAATAAAAATAAAAATAAAAATAAAAATAAAAATAAAAATAAAAATAAAAATAAAAATAAAAATAAAAATAAAAATAAAAATAAAAATAAAAATAAAAATAAAAATAAAAATAAAAATAAAAATAAAAATAAAAATAAAAATAAAAATAAAAATAAAAATAAAAATAAAAATAAAAATAAAAATAAAAATAAAATAAAAATAAAAATAAAAATAAAAACAAACATAAAAATAAAAATAAATAAAAACAAATAGTCTATGAAGCAGACCTAAGGTAGAAGTTCCAAAAAAATGCAATTTCAAAATGACAAGGCCTAAGGTAAAAACACCACAAAAAAGACGAGTAACTTGACCAGCCCTAAATTAAATACAACAAAAAAAAGACAAGTAAATCGACAAGCCCTAAAGTAAAAACACCAAAAAAATACAAGTTACTTGACAAGCCCTAAATTAAGTTCAACTTGAATATCCATAAAGTAAAAGGGCCCAAAAATTAAAGAATTCTTTTGACCAGCCCTAAAAAAAAAGTTCACAAAAAAGTAGAAGTCTTTTAACCAGCCCTAAAGTAAAAAGACCAAAAAAAAAAAACAAGTCCAACTTGGGTTAAGCTGATCCCATCCCAAGCTTAACATACATTAAAATTGTCATGGAATCAGCCCAACACAAGTTGAACTGAATTACCATTAAACTCTCTTTCCAAAACTCAATATAATAATGTTAACTCAAAACACTCAATACAATAATGTTAATTTGAAACACTCAACATAATGATGTTCAAAATGTGATAACCCTTTATATGAATGGAAATTGTTAGCTGCATTAAAATTTTAATTTAAAAGATACCCAATGATGAAATGAAGTCAAATTCTATTACAATCTAGAATAGATTTTCAGTTGATCTATGAGATTGTCAACCAAACCAGAGCCTTTTTTAGAAATCAAGGAACCTGGTTTTGCTACAATGGGCGGGATTTGAATTATGTCTCCCCCAAGTACTAATAGAACCCAGTGGTTATTGTTTAAAAAGGAAATGAAAATTGGATCTGATTAATCGGTAACACCATTTTTCATTGGAGTATAAGTATCACATGACTCCAATGAAATGAAACATATAGGTCTGGAATATGTGTCTGCTATGATTTGACCCATATCTAGTTTAGCCAGCCATTTTGAGGAGGGAATCTTTTCATTGATGTATTCAACATCAATTCTTTGTTTAATCTTTTCCACCTCCTTTGCGTCACCAATCACCAAGCATCTTAACGTAGGATGCTTGATGTTTCTCTAATTTTTTCAGCTTGCTACTATGTCAGAGCTAGCTGACAAAGAACCAAAAATAATAAAATTAATTAAAATTAATAAAAAACAATTAAATAGTATGAATATCTAAAATATTATTGAAGATTTGGATTCCTCACCTCATTTTGGGTAGGGTCACTCAGCCACCCCACCTTCCAATTCCTACTCCTTACCCATCTGAAATCACATAATAGTAAAATTGTAGCCCACAGCGCCACAAGTCCATGTTTTGCCACTTTAATCATTTCAGAGTAAAACCAAGGGTTAGGTTTCATAGCTAAAATTCAGTCAGAATTTGAGAATTCTGTATATTTTGGGAGTTATCAACAAAAAAGCATTTCTTCAACACTCCTGGGCGCAACTGCAAAAGCTAGGCACTTGGAGATAGATGACAGAGTATAAGCCTGCGTGACAGCGACAGCTGACAAGTGGGCGCGCAGCCCCAGGCAGGAAACCAATGCGCAACCATGGGAAGATGCAAAGCAACAGGCGCAACAGCCATCAACACAGGATGCGGGACCGCTGTCAAGGTACCAATCAGACTGGTTACTACCCATACTAATAGATCCAGGGAATTTAATAAATGTCTCCAAGCGTGGAAAGTGAAGAAAGAAGTAGATAAATTAATTTAAAATACATAAAAGGATGAGTTTACATGTTTAAATAAATTATATAAATAAATACATGAAATGTCGAAAAAGACTATTAACAACTCTGGAGGCTTGCATACCTATCTTGTCTTGTAATAAATGAGAACTTCATGAAACAAGATTTTTTGTGAAGATCTCATCAAACCAGATATGTCAAAATATTACTAAATTTCCCAAAGGAACTCTTTTCAATAAATTATTTTACTAAAAATCATTGAACTTCGAAAATAACCATCAAGAGATTGGAAGAGTCTAATAAACTACTTCCCATGAACTTCATGAAAGTTTAAAGACATCTTCATGTCCGTAGGGTTTTTCTTAATCTAAAAAAACAAATGTATTGCATATAAATTCCAAGTAATTATTTTTAGTAAGTTATTTGAATAAACCAACACCAATTTTGAGCCTTGATTTGAACAACTTCAAAGGACCAGAACTTAAACTTAGAGTGAAATAACCAGGAACTATGTCACATCAAAATGTTCGTAGAATATCCAAAAATTAGAATATTGAATCAAGTTGATAAAATTCTCATGAGATACATGACTAAAGGAAGATCATATGACCAACTTGGCACTTTTTCCCAAGAATTTATTAAATTATTATTGAAAATAGCTCCAGATCCGGACTGATCCAGCTCCCAGGCTACAGAACCTAGAGCAAATGCAGGGCCAGCACTGGTTGCCCTGATAGCCTTAGAACCCGTCCCCTTGGGCCCCTATAGCCCTCAGAGGGACAGAAATCAGACTCAAAAAGATATAAATAAAGGCCCCCTTTTGAGGTTGTTGATAGCCAGAGACCCAGTTATACTTACATCCTGACACCGTACCAAGGTAATCAAATACTTATAAGAGATAAGTAATTGGTTTATGGCTTTATTCTGATCAATAATATCCTTCCCAAACCCTTTCATAAATTTAAACTGCTGAACAACCTTTTTAACACCAGTAATAAGTTTAACCCATCAGTACACGTCCCAAACAGGTACCCAAAGGATTTAATAATATACCAGTGAGTCTTATTATCCTTTTTCTGTTGTGGAAGCTTTGCTACAAGGCCATTTCATACCACCATATATTATATATATATATATTATCTTTGGGCAATACATCCTTTAAGAATATAAATTAAAGGTTCCCAAGTAACCAGGTATACGTGTTTTCAAAGTGAATTCCCTGAAGAGAGGTTTTAAAGATCCCCAATATTATTGTGGCGCCTCTATTAATTTATTTATTAATCAATTTATTAATATTGATTCATAATATCAAACAACAACCAAACCAATAAAACCTTGCAATAGCTTTATCCAAATATTTTACAGATTTTTGCTGCATTTATTGAATAATATATTTATTATTTAGTATCTCACCTCTGGTAGCTAAAGTACAGCAAGGGTCTTGGCATCCAGGAGGATGAAAATCTTTTCAATCATTTCCTTCCTAACTTTAAACCAACCATATTCTTCATAACCAAGAGATTTAGCAATGACTCTAAATCCACAATTCCCAGCTCCAATTGGATCCCAAACCTCACCCAAGAACTTATGGAATTTCTTGGGTATTTGATTGAGGTATTTTAAGTTTTTTTCATATCATGAAAACTAAATTAGTATTCATTTCTTCAATCAGATCAATTAAATGAATACTCACCAAAGATGGGCTTCTGGTTGAGCTTTGCTGCACGTTCTCTTCCTCTGAAGAGGATTCCAATTCCAAATTAAGTGATCCCAATTCAATTTCAGTCTCTTCCTCTGAACTATTTAATTCAGATTCAGATTCTGCCAACTTTGACTAACAATTTATCATTAGTTATTAACCAAGTTCATGAAACCAAAAAGATGAACATATCCCAAAATAAAAGACTTGAAATCTTTCGTCTTTTCTTTTTTTGACCCCTTCTAGTCCTTTTTTCCCCCTTGAGTTGTTTTTCAAAATTCTTAAACCAAGATGGTTCTTGCGGCGTATATGTCAATTTTATCCTCCCCTACTTGATTGTAAGACTTTAGGCTCAAGTCTTGGCTTTGATTGATATTTTTTAATCTTCTGAATGATATACTTCAATAGGCCACTTTGCTCATGATCTGGAGATTCCAAGATCATTGAATTCAATTTTTCACGTAACTGAGGAATGCTTAGCATTTCATCAACATTGCACTTGAAAAATTCAAAAGGATCAACCATTAGTGAATTAGGATTAATTAATCAAAAAGCATTAATCACATAGTGATTTGAACAATCCAACTTGAAAAATCCAACTTAAGCCAACTTACAGAACTAGAACTGCAAGTGTCATAGTCCAACCTCCACTGAGGGTGAAAATCTTTGGGTACCACAGATCTTCTGAATGCTAAAGGGTCACCAACTTGGTGGGAACAGGGCACACCCATAGTATTGAAATATGAATTGGTGCACACTTTGCCATCATTATCATGTTTTAATTTCTTGAATTGTTCACTAATAAGATGAATTTCCTTCAAAGAAAATTTGTGACCCAATTTCAACAGTTCAGGTGGAAAAACTGTCCCTAACTTAACTTGAGATTTCTAAAGTGACGCATGAACCAATTTAATTTCATTTGAAACTATTCCCTCAAAGCTTTTCCAAACATCCAACAGGTTTCCCAAAGAGTTTGCAAGGAATTTTTTGACAGTTGCATGGGCCCCTTCAACCTGAGATGTTGTTTTGTTTCCAAAATCTGGGTTTATACCAGTCCAAGCTGTTACAAACTTCTCTTTGATAGGGAAAATTTTATTTTCCATATACTTGAGTACATCCTCATAGTCTTTCAAGAAACACTATACAAGTCAAAATTTCCAAACCCAAAACTAGGAAGAAAAGAAGCAGTGATTTGGTCCTACTCTGAGTTCCGCATCATTGACCTGTGCCTCTTCCTTGGTCTTTGATGCCCCATACCTTGCCAACCGGGTCATAAAGCTTTTCAATCCTTCAACGTCATTGACAAAGCGCGCTTTACAGTTTGCTTGTATGTTTTTAGAAAATTTCCAAGTGAAACATTGTCTTGATGACTCAAGGAAACTAGATTCAATAGCACTAACCAGAGTGTTTTCATGGTCCATCAAAAAGACCTTTAGAAGGCTCTCAGGATCATAAGCCAACTCCTTCAATGCATTTACACACCAACTTTAAAACTCAAACGTTTTTTTTGCTATAAAAACAAGAGCTTTTGTGAAAGTTTTCCTACTGGCTTTCATTCCTAAAACATTCAATAGTGGGGGTGGTACTTTTTTGTCTTGTAAGTACAATCCAAAAGAGCAATATGCTGGAATTTTTTTGAAAGCTTTAATGCCTCAGGATGTGCCAAGTACAGGGCCTCCAAGTCACCCTCTCCACTGAACTTTGACCGGTGAATCCAACTTGTTTCTTCAAGCTGTTCATAGAGTACCTCCATAACACTTTTCCCCTTTAGTTCTGCAAGAGTTACCTTCCACTTAGTGTTATAGATTTTTTGGTCATCAACATAATCCCCCCATCAATATTGCTAAATTTTCTCTTAATTTGTAACGTATTGAGCCCATCTTTCATGCCTTCCTTAAGTAAATCCAAGGCTTTCCCAGAGATTCTCCTCAGTTGAGGATGCACAGAGGGATTTTCAGATGGTTGATGATTATGTTGCATTTCTTTATAGGGGATTTGCCACAAGGGGTCTGCCTTTGTGAAACTTGCATGTATTTAAAATTTGCACCCCACCTTCCTTTTGTGAGTTTATCTAGACCTTTTGGTAAGAATTTTTCCTGAATAGGAACCATGTCTATCACAGGCTAAATCAACGTATTGGTTGCGTTTTGAGTTGAAAAATTTTAAAGTATAAACATGCTTCATTGCCCATGTTTGACAATATTTTTGTGCCTCTTCCCTAGAAGGAGAAGCTGTCACAGGAGGTGGGTCAAGTGTATCTGTCATAGTTACATATTTATATTGATGGAATGCACTCAATCAGTTTCAATCAAATTAAATATGGAAATTTCCAGTAATATAAAATGTTACTCACAACCAGAGGTCAAATCCCACTGTGAAAAATTTTGTTCCTCAATTGTCACCCTTGATGAGGATGCAATTGGGGCTTCCAATTTTTCATTACCCAAATCCTTTTTTTTATTTTTCCAAAGCTTTGTTGATCGAACTATCAATGTAGAAATTCCACGCAGCCATGTCAGAAGAAGGAGGGCTTGCCACTGTTCCCATGCAACAAAATGCAATTGTATACTTCAGTATTCAATCCAACTTTCAATTTAACAAACAAATTTTTCTTGATTTTGAGTTGAGAAAGAATTTTTTGCAGATTTATATATGATTTGAACTTTAACTTTACTTTCACTTTGGTTTCACTTTAAAGTCTCTTTAAACGGCTCAAATTTGCGGTATTTGGGGGTTACACGGCTCCTACAGAACCCCCCGGGGGAGGGTGTTTTTGAGAAAGTCCTTTGTAGTCGTCTATGGGCTCCCATGGCTCATTTGAGCCTTGTAGGGCCCTACAGATTTAAAATCACCCAAAAAAAAGTTCAACTTGTGGTAAGCTGATCTCATCAACAGAAGTAAAAATACTTCTTATTATGGGATCAGCCAAACACCAGTTGAACTGACTTACCAATTAAATCTCTTTCAAAATACTCATCATGATGATGTTAACTCAAAACACTCAAAATAATGATTTTCAAAATTTGATAACCCTTTATATTAATAAAATTACAAGATCTGCATCAGAAACAAAACCCAAATGATGAAATTAATCTATAAATTACAATACAACTCAAGTTTATCTTTGAGGTAATCAACCCAACCAGAGGCTTTTTTTAAAATCATGGAACTTTTTTGGGAAACTATGTGCCTGATCAGAATCAAATGTACCTTTAGAACAAGCTTTACCCAATGGTTATTGTTAACAAAGAAAATTAAAATAGGATCAGATTGTTCTGTTAAACCCATTTTCATAGCAGTCAAATCACAACATGATTCCAATGAAATCAAACATATTGGTCTTCCATAAGTATCTGCTATTATTTTACCCATAATTCTTCTTTTTCTTCAATGTTTCAAGCATTTCTTTTCTTACTTGAAACCATCCATGCTTATAATACCCAATTGATTTAGAAATTAATCTTAATACACAATTTTGATCACCAACCGGATCCCAAACCCCACCCAAGAAATTTTGTAAGTTCTCAGGTATTTGATTGAAATAATTTTCTTACTAAAATCAAAAAATAGTTAGAAACAATTCCAATATCCTTAAAGGAATTACATCTTACCAAAGAAGAGCTTCTGTTTGAATCCTCCATTGCATCTTCTTCATCATTTGAAAAGGAATCTGATTCCAACGGAACCAAAACCAATGAAATTACAGTCTCTTCCACTGAAATATGAAATTCAGATGAATATCCATCCTTGAACTATAGAAACAATTAACCAACTAGTTATTAAAATATGAAAATGAAAATTTATCAAAATCAAAGACTTACTATCTTTGTTCTGTCTGGTTCTCTTTTAAGTATTTCTTCAGTCTCATCCTCTGAGCTATGAGATTCAGATGAAAAGCCATCCTTTCACATCAGAAATTATTTTCCCATCAGTTCATTAAACCATAAAAATTAAAATTTCTCACTCAAAATAAAATAATAGTGTCTTTGGTGTTTTGGGTCCCCTCTTACCCCTTTTTCCTATCTTAATTTCTCTTTTGACATGCTCAAATTTTGACATCTCACAATGGCTTGCTTTCAATTTTGGTCAACCGCAGCTTGACCCTAACACCTGTGGCTCAAGCGTTGGCTTGGCAATCAAAGAGGATGTATTTTTGAGGATTGACCTTAGAATCTCCAACCTAAATTCTTCAGGTTGTTCCCAATACAAGGAATTCCACTTGTTTAAAATTTGAGATGCTTCATGAATCCCTGGATTGGTTTCAAACTTTCAAAAAAATTTGAATTTTTTAATCCAGTAATTAATCTTTCAATCCAATAATTAATCTATCAATCCAATCATTGGTACCCTTCAAAAAACCCCACTTACTTCATTGTAAGGGTCATAGTCTACCTGCCACTGAGGATGAACATCCTCAGGCGCAATGTATTACCTTGTTGATACTATTTCACCTAAAATTTGGGAACAACCCAAGATCATTTTTTTTGAATATGACCTGGAGCACACCTTGCCACAATTATTGCGCTTTAACTTCTCAAATTTTTCTCCAATGAGTTTAATTGCCTCAATTGACAAGTTGTAACACAAAGGTAATTTTTTGTTAGAAGACCTGTTCCAAACTTTATTTGAGAGTTTTTAATTGCTTCATAGACTGATTGGATTTTAATTTCAATAATTTCTTTAAATTGTTTCCAAACATCCAAAATTTTCCCCAAAGATCCCACAGGTAATTGTTTGAAAGTAGAATGGGCCCCTTCTACCCAAGACGTTGTTGTGTTTCCAAATTCTGGCTAGACACAAGTCCAAGCTGTTATAAACACCTCTTTGATAGGGATAATATTCTTTTCCATTTACTTGAGTAAATCCTTGCGGTCTTTCAAGAAACACTGTAAACAAGTTTCAAGGTAAGCACTCCCAGTGGAGATAAATAGAAGAAGCAATAAATTGGCATATTCATAGTTCCCCATCATTGAATTCTGCTTCCCACTTGGATTCAGAGGCCCCATACTTGGCCCAAAGGGTCATCAAACTTATTTTCATTACTGAAGCCCAATTCACAGTTTGCTTGGATTTTTTTGACAAGTGCCAGGAGCACAACTTTCTGGAAAACTCAGGCAAAGTGTTTAATAGCACAAACAAGAGAATTTTCATGGTCCATCACAGAGACTTTTGGAAGCCTCTGGGGATCATAAGCCAACTCCTTCAATGCCTTCAAATACCAACTGTACAGCTCCTATGTTTCTTTTGGTATAAAAACAAAAGCATTTGTAAAATTCTTCTTTCTGGCGGTCATTCCTATAACATGCAATAGAGGGATGTTGTACCTGTTTGTTTCAAAGGTACAATCAAACAATGAAATCTTATGGTATTATTTGAAAAGATTGATAGAATCAGGATGAGACAAGAAAAGGGCCTCTAAGTGAATCTTTTCAACAAATTTGGACCTCGCAACCCTCTGCAATTCCTGGAGAATTTCCAATACAGTGTCCATAACACCTTTCCCATCTTTTTCTGAAAGCTTTACCTTTTTCTTAGTGTTATAGATTGTTTTACTTTCAATTTATTCTCCACCATGAATATTTCTCAATTTCCTTGTAAGTTGAAGCATATTGATCCCATATTTTATTCCTTCCCTAAGTAAATGTAATGCTTGACCTGATATTCTCCTCAGTTGAGGATGCACTGAAGAACTTTTGGATGGTTGAGGTTTGTGTAGGAAATTTCTAATGGAGAGATGCCACATGGGATCTGCTACTTTCCTATTTTTATGGATCATGAAATGACACCCAAAATTCCTAGTGTGAGTTTGCCTTTGGCATTTGGTGAGACATGGACCTTCATAAACCCCAAATCTGTCACAAGATGGATCAACATATTTGTCTCTCCTAAACATGAAAGTTGTCAATGTTTAGCCATGCATGGCTGCCCATTTCTGACAATGAATCTTGGCTTCTTTCCTAGTATCAAAGGATCTCACAGGCCTAGGGTCAAGAGTTTCTGGAACCCCTTATTTACATTAGTATCTGTCAAGCCAAATCTTTCTCAGTCCCATGAAATATGGAATGTGACCCACCAAATTGAGTCAATTCAAGTTGCAACAGAACATCTTGTTCCATTTTTGAAGAAGAATCTTGTTCCTCAATTGTAACTCTAGATGAGGATGCAATCAGGGCTCCCAATGTTTTATTCTCCAACTCCCTACCCAAATCGCTAGATTCCACCAAAAAAATTTTAAGTCTTTTTGATTAAGTCCTTTAACGTAGCCTTTTTTTATCTTGGATGGCTTGGGATTGCCACTGTTCCCATAAACCAAAAAAATTAAATGGCAATTTTGTATTCCATGCAACTTCCAATCCAACAACTCAAATATTTTTCTCACTTTTGGTTTGAGAAAAATCAATTTATGCAATGGGTGGGTGTTGTGTTTGTACGCAGTGTGTTCCAAGACTTTTTGCCAATATGAAGAATGTTTTATTTACAAGTTTCTTTGTGCTCCAATAGTCCCACATAGTATGCCACATCCCCAAATTTGGTTTGAAAGCACTCATATGTGGTTCAAGGGTGCCTAGGTATCCCAAATCCCCTCTCAAATGGTTTATTTGGGGGGGGATTGGCCCAAATGGGCCAGTAAAACAAGCCCAACCCTGGCTTGCAACTTAGGCATCCCCAGGGGGTTGCAAATCCTCAATTTCAGGCCAAAATAGAGTTTCTACTCCCCAATAGCAACGCGAAATGCGTTGCAAAAAGATGTTCACCACCCCAAAATGGATGCACAAGTTTCCAGTGACCTGGCTGGCTAATTTTTGGGCCATGATTGGCCATTTGAAACCCTTATGGGTTGTGAAAGAGATGATTATAGCTGATTTTCTAAGAATCAAGGACATGACGGAGGCTGACAGACAACAAATGAAAATGAACAATACAGAATACAAGGCCAAGGTGAAGAAAGATTCAAGTCTCACCAGGCAGGCATGGAACATTACTGGTTGTGCATGAAAAGAGAGGTTGCGGTCGAGTGGGGTATTGGTGGATGAAGGATTGGTGTCAGAGTGGTTGAGCTGGAGTAAGATTGGAGACCGCAGAGAGCTGTGGAGGTGAAAGTTAAGGTTTAGGTTGTTATTGTGATGAGTTTGAATTTTGATAGTAGGGAGTATAATCCTGAGTTCAGGATGAAGGGATTTTTTGTGAGCTGAAGTAGAACTGATGGTCAAAGTGAGAATTTTAGTCAAAGAGAGATTTTAGTTCCATTTGTAGTTGACACAACTATTCCAACACCCTTCCATGCCTTATTAGACTCACGTTTGAGCTGACCTAACACAGAGATTAGGCCCACAATTGCAAAATAAAATATTGAACAATACAAGACAATGAGGACGCGCAATAACAAACAAAGGGAAAAAACAGAAAAAAAATTAAAATTATTTGTTTTGGGTCTAGTATTCTACAAGAATTTTGAGGCCTTGCATTTAAAAGGAGTTGGTTAGTGCTTCCGCCGGAATAATTTGAAAGCTAATTAGATTTATGAGTATTTTACCTTGGCTGAGTTCATCTCCCATCCCTTTTGTCTAGAGTTCAAGATGTCAAGTTTTTGAATTTGATCCAAATTTCCAAATCTTGTCTTCAAGACTGCTGTTGTCAATTGTACAGGGGATCCTTGTGATACTTAACTGAAAGATATCTTTAATGATGGCTTTGATCCAAGTTGCCTTGTGAAACCCGTCCACCAGCGCATTCAATTCAGCATCAGTGGATGACCACAAGATGTTCCGCTGCTTGCTACTGTTCCAGGAGATGACGCTTCCATAAACTAGACACAAGTATCTTAATTCAGATTTGCGTGTTGTTGGATTGATGGCCCAGGATGCATTGGTGAAGACCTCTAACGGGGGAATGGCCTCTGTAAATTCCAGCTTCAGTTTTAGGTCTCTTGTGCCTTTCAGATGTCTCCAGGCCCGTTTGAGCTTGTTCCAATGGTTCATGCCAGGTTTGGCTGAGAACCTTGCTAGGCTCAATACTGCAAAGCTCAGGTCAGGTCAAGTGTACCAAGCGATGTGGTTGTGGAGGCCAATTGCCAAGCAATACTTTATGTTGAGAGCTTTGAATTTGCTGTGCTCTTCATTGGTTGCAGGTTTCAACTGGAGTTCTGGGGTGAGAGGTGTGGAAGACTCTTTGGCTCCAGAGCGGCCAAGTTCATTGAGTCCCATGTCAATGTGATTTGGTTGACTCAGGAGGATTGAGCCTTCCAGAAGGTTGATCTTTATGCTGAGGATGGTTTGTGGAGTTTGAGTTGTCAAACCGGGGAACCTCCCCAAGAATTTCTTCTTGATATTGTGGCCTTTTCCTAACAAGATAAGGTTGTCCACATGAAAAAAAAATTGAGAATCTGTCATCCGGAATCTTCAAGCAAGGGTTCCAGTTGGACTCATTGAAGCCAACTGATTTGAACCATTCCGTGAGGGTTTCATACCACTTCTTGGGAGACTGTTTTAGTCCGTATAGTGATTGTTTCAGTTTGAGGAATCTTGATAATTAATGAGAGCCTTTAGGAGCTCTGATATTTACTTCCTTGTCAATGGGTGCATGCATGAAGGCACTTTTTACATCAAATTGTTGGATTGGCTGCTTGGACTTGAGGGCTGAGATGAGAAGGAGCTTGGGTGTTTAGGGTTTTCTGGTGGGCGCAAAAGTCTCTGAATAGTTCAAGCCCTCAATTTGGCTGAAGCCCTGAACACACAGTCTTGCTTTGTACTTGACAGGGTCACCATGACAGTTTTCTTTGATCCAAAACGCCCAGGTTGTATGCAAGCAGTTCCGCAGTGGTGGTCCATAATAGTCCTCCCATAAATTCAGTTCCTTTACTTTTGAGATTTCCAGGTTGATGGCTGTTCTCCAGCTTTTGCTTTCTGCACAGGCGATTGCTTGTTTGTATTTTTTAGGTTCTTAGTGATGGTAGAACCCGTAACTTTTGGGGGGGAAATTGATGAGCGGTCTCTAAGGGTTCAAGCGGTAGGAGCTTGAAGAGAGATTTGAGAAGGGTGTTGAGATCTGCAGGAAGGTGCGGGTGGAATTTGAGGTTTTGGGTGAGATGGGCTGGCTGTTCTAGCAGGCGCTTCTATTTTTTCCTTGTCGGAGGGTTCTGTTGCCTCTAATTCCAAAGGTGAGCTGTCTGAATTGATTTCCTTCTTCTCTCTGTAGCCTTCCAACTGAGATGACCGCTGTCCTTGCCCGCTTATTACATTTGAGAGTGGTGGATCGTTGACACAAAGGGCCTGATCATCTTCCTCTTCAGGATACCACGGATATTCCGCCTTTGGATGATTAATCTCCACGAATCAAATATGTTTAGTTGAGATTATTTTTCCTTCTTTTGTAATAACGCAATAAGAGAGCAGGAGCAGGTTGAAGCCCACCAACACTCCTTCTTCCCCTTTTGGGTCAAATTTTGGAGAATTTGTTCTTTTTGCAAGAAGATAGATGCAGGGATTTCATAATGGTTGAACAAATGAAGGAGGTAGTGAGTAACCATGAACCTTTTGACAGGGAGTTACCTTATCCTTCCATCTAGGTATTTGATTTAACATAAGGCAGCTACCTTTGATGATCTCATCCCATGTATTAGCCGGAATTTTCCCTTCTTTAATGATTGATTGGGAGGATTCAACTATTTTTCTATTAGCTTTTTCAGCTTGTCCATTTTGCTCAGGATGGTAAGGTTCCAATGTGATCTGGAAAATGTGCTTTTCTTTGAAGAAATATGTGAGTTTTTGATTGAAAATTTGCATACCCCCATCTGTGCAGACCTCTGACGGGTAGTATCCCCTTCTCTTGAATTCTTTCTTCAATAACTTCAGCTGTCTCGTCCTTTGATGTCAACAGGAAAGCTGCAAGGTATCCAGGAGCATTTTTGACAAGTGTGAGGGCAAATCAAGATTGTCTTTTTGATTGAGGTTTGAGGGGGCCAATCAGATCTAGGTAAATTCTCTCAAATACTTTGTTGAATGTGTTGGATGACTGATTAAAGCTTGATTTTGTGATTTTGCTTCTAATGCAGTTGATCCACTTAAAGTTGGAGAAAATTTCACTAGGGATGTGTTGGACAAACTGACTGATTTGTGAGAGAGAAGCATGGCCAAAATTTCAATGGATATTTGTTATTTGGGATTCTGCTGAGTTGAGGAAACAAGATCTGGTGGTACGCAATGATAAGTTCTGATCAAATGCAGGTGTGGGTATTGAGTACAAATTGTTGGTGATCAATCCTGAGAAGATTTTAGTATTTCAATGAGAAACTGAGAAAGAGTCCTTTCTTGCATTGAGGGTACATCCAGCCTGATTGAGAGCCCCGGCACTGAGGAGGTTGATTGTGACTTTGGGGACGTAGAAACAATCAGAGAGTTGAAGAGTGAATTCCTTCCAACAGAGTCGGATGGTCCCTTTTCCCATGATGTTCAAGCTTGCCCCTTCTTTTCTGGTCTTTATGGCGTTTTCTGCGCAGGGAGCCATGTCAATAAAGCATTGGCTATCATTGATCATGTGTACTGATGCGCCACTATCTAGGAGAAATTTCCTTTGAGGGTCTCCATGATTTATCCAGAGAGAAAAAAGGCCCAGAGAGTTTGCAGTCAAAGCCTTTTCCTTTGTCCCAGATTTATTTTCCTTCCACTTCGCCTGCTCCTCTTTCCACCATTCAGGAGCAATTTCTGGATGAAGATGCCAGAATTTTTCTGCGGAGTGTGAATTATCCTGCTTGGGGTTGTGATAGCCATCTGTGCATCATCTTCTCTCGCGTCCCTGGCCCTCAAAGGATGATTTTGAGGTAGTGAATACCAGAGCTACCTTGTTTTTTGATGATAAGGTTGGTTCCATTTAATTCTGCGCCTTGGACTCATTGTTTAATTGGTTTAAATGATTCAAAACAAAGCGGACTGTTAGTTCTTTTTCAGTGTGCATAATCTGGCGCTTGAAGTCCTTCATGGAGTTGGGAAACTTGAATAGGAAAAGATAGGCAAGGATGTCTTCAGGGAGGGAACTTCCAACCTCAGACATTTTTTTGAGACACACTTTGGCCTTGGTGGTAAATTTGTTTATTTGATTGCCATTGAACCTCAGATACAGGAAGTCATTGAACACTCTGGCCCAATTTGAAGCTTGAGATGAAGTGTATTTTTTGATGATAGCGTTCCAGAGAAGCTTTTCAGAATTCTTTTTTGCAGGAACAACCAAGTTGTTGTGAGTAGACAATTCCAGTTTCAATATGATCAGAAGTTTCAGCTTGTCATTGACTCTTGATTCCAATTGCAAGTTTTCTCCATTGATGGCATCAGCGCATCCTCTGATGTCTAAGATGGCGTCCATCTTATCCTTCCAAATCCCATAGTTATCCTTGCCAAGAATGGGGATGATTTCTAGTGCATTTTTGAGCATTGCTTTTTTGAAAGTGATCCATGTTTGTGGTTAAGGTCACGAATCTGAGTTCCTTGGTTCTTGGTGATGGGGAGGAGAGTTCTTTTGGCTTTAAACCATGAAAGAGATGATTATAGATGATTTTCTGAGAACCAAGGAACTTGAAGGAGGCTGATGGACAACAAATGAAAATAAAAAAGACAGAAACCAAGGCTGAGTTTAAGAAAGAGTTGAGTATCACCAGGAAGACATGGAAGGTTACTGGTTGTGCTTGAAAAGAGAGGTTGAGATCAAGTGGTGTATTGGTGGATGGAGGATTGGTGTCAGAGTGGTTGAGCTGGAGTAAGAGTAGAGACTGCGAAGAGCTGAGGAGGTGAAAGTTAAGGTCTAGGTTGTTATTGTGATGAGTTTGAAGTTTTATAGTAGGGAGTTTAATCCTGAGTTCAGGATGAAGGGAGTTTTGTGAGCTGAAGAAAAACTGATGGTTTAAGTGAGAATTGTAGTCAAAGAGAGATTGTAGTTGCAGTTGTAGTTGACACCACTATTCCAACAGGTTGTGAACAGCCATTCAAACCTATTTGCAACCTTAGGTTCACAAATATAACATTTTGCTTTCAAAATTTGCAGTTCATTCCCTGCACAAAAACTCTCTGAAAATAAAATTGGCCCCTTAAAAGTAAAAATAAGTCATCTCCCCCAACACTTCAAAACTTTCTTTACCTGAAAAATGGAAAGGTATCCACCAGGTCTTTCATGTGTCTCTCCTAGAGACAGCTCAGGCCTTATAACAGGCAATAATCATTCCCCTCCTGAACAGTTCAATGTCCAATTTTATTGAGAGTGAAAACTAAGACGTATTCTTGATTAAAGGTTCCGCAAAGGAAAAATTAAATACTTCATTGAATGAACCAGTTTTCAGTCTGAAAAAGATTGCACCTTGTGGGAACCATCCCATTACCTTTGCAATACTCCAGACTTGTTATGAGACTTTCATAAAAAATATCCATGCAAAGCATGCCAATTTCAATCCAATTCCATCTAATCCATTTCAATTTCATAATCCATTTCATCCAAATTCATCCAATCCCTTCACATTTTTAATTTCATCCCATCCTATCCATAAATTTTTTTCAGCTTCATTTCCTTATGCTTTACATGTCAATTGTTTCATTAACATGAATTAATTCTATTTTCCACATTGTTAACTTTTATTTTACTTTACTTGTTTTTTTCAAAAAATTGCTTTCATTTGTCCAAAAATACAATAAAGTAATAATAATAATGAAGAAAAAAATAATAATTATATACAATAATAAAATAAAAATAATATTGAAATATTTAAATAAAACAAACTATAAATGTTCTTTTAATCCTTCTTCTACATTTTCCCCATTTTCATTCCATTACATTAATATAAATCTGAATTATTCAAGATATTCATTGTTTATTAACACCTGAATACATCACATCACATGAACTTGTTCAAAAAATGCTGATAAAATGGTTTAGGAAATTAAACAGAAGACTGAGAACTGAGAACAGAAAAAGAAAAATCAGAATTGTGAGACAACTCAAATGAGAAAAATGAGATAAGGCAAAAGAAATATATAAGCAACAGCATGCTGAAATTTAGGTTTGCGGTACAGAAGTTGGGGGAAGTTGTTGTGAGGGGGAGGTGATTTTGTAAGTGAGGCAGATTAGGTTGAGATTTTTCAGGTTGAGTTTTTGAGACTGAGGGACAATGGAGGTTGGTATTTTGAGGGTTGATGAAGAAAGAAAGGAAAGCTGAGTATCACCAGGAACAAGTGAATGCAGATAACAATGACTATACAGGAAAAAAAGGTGGGAGATAGAAATGTAGATTTATAATATGAGAAACAATAAGAAGAGAAAACAGAAAACAGAAGAAGAGGAAGAATCTGAGATCCAGATAGTCATGTTGAGGGAAAGTTGGGTGTTGAAAAATTACTTCTCTGAGTTATATGGGATGTTCTGGACCTCTGTCAGGTAGTGAAGATAGTTCCAGAAATCCTGGGTCCAAGTGAAATAATTTGGTTGGTAAACCCAGTGACAGGTGATTGAGCTTGCAGCAGAATGATCAGCTCCAAAAACCCCATGGCCGGGGGGATGAGGTGCTATGATCCAGTTAGACTTAAAAGTTTGAGAAGGGTGACCAAGGTAGATTGGGACTGAGTAGACCACAGCTCTTGATGAGAGCATTGGTGGGTATCTCACCTTCTCTGATCATCTTTATGGCTATTTCTCCCACCTTCATTTCCTCCTTCATTCCTTTTTCCTTGATATCTAAATGTTTCATTTTGAGATTTAATCCTAATTGGCCCATATTTTCATTGATTCTGCCTTTGTTGATGTTCATGTCAATTGGGGAATGTTCCACAGAAAAGATTTTGGACCCAAGAGCCCTGATTCCAGTAGCCTTGTGGCAGCAATAAAGCAAGGGATTGAGCTTGGCTTTTGTTGGGTATTAGGTGACATTCTTCTGTTTGGAACTGTTCCACAAAATAGCACACCCTAGCATATTTCACAGGTAACCTTTTTTCAATCATGTTGTTCCTGGATTTTTAGCCTAGGAGGCATCCAAGAATGAGCATACAAGGGCACTAGTGTTCCTGATGAAAAGTCAAAGTTTCAAGTCTTCCCACTATTTGAGTTACTTCCAGGTCTTCTTGGCTTCCCTGCAGTGGGTATGACTGGTTTTGGCAAAGACAATTTCCAGGCTATACTCGGAAAAACTGATTATGGGTTGATTGTAACACCAAATGTGATTGAGCCTGCCAATTTCCCAGAAATATCTGATTTTCTCAAGGCTGAAATCTTTGAACTTGCAATCTATAGATGGTTTGAGTTGAATATTCTTAGTGAGCCTTAAGTGTCATGGTTTTGCGACCACCAGCTCAAGTTCCGCCAAACCATGTACTATGTGCTTGGGCTGACTCACAAGAATTTTATCTTTTTGAATGTTGATCTTCATTCCAAGGATTGTGTCAGGGTCCTTGGGGATGTTTCACACAACCACCCCATGTAATATAGGGCAATCATAGATAGTTGTGAGCGCAAAGGAAGAGACTGAGTGCGTGGGGAAATGCAAGGTAGAGAGTCTAACTGCAAAGTGCAAACTTATTATTTGGTGACTCAACAAACAGCAAGGTGAGGGAGGTGTTACAATAGAAAGAAAATAAATCCAAGCCCAATGTGATGACTGGATTTAGCAAAATGCAAGAAGATATCAAATTAACAAACTGAGGAGAAAATCTTCAGGAAGGCAATGCGGCCTTTCTAAGTTAATCCAAAAGTGAATATATACAACCTGATGGATGGCAAGCTACAGTCAAGAGGTGGTGAGGCAACAAATGAAATAGACAGAATGGGAAATGAAATAAAATTACAGTCTTTTCCAACGTTTTAGGGTAGGTGCAAGACCATAGAATCCAACTGTACAAGGCAATAAGGGAGGAGACAGGAAGGAATGACATGTCGAAAAAATGCAAATGAAAAGGTGTAGTTTATGCAGGGTAAGGAGCTAGTCTAATTTCAAAATATACATATGATGTGGCTATCTAGGCATGGGAACCAGCTAGTGTGAGTGGGTGACCAAGAATGGAAGTCTGAGGGCTAATGATACCCAGGGTAGAAGAGAAATTCTTGAATAAATGGTTGACTGGTATAGAGTCCACTGCCAGATTTGCAAGTTTATACTGAGTCAGTTGCCAAGATTGGAATGTTGCTATGCAAGCCAGAGGTGGTAAGCAGAAGGTACCATTGATGTTGTTCTTCATTTTTGTCACACTTATTGAATGTGGTAGATGGTACTGAGGAAAACAATATGTTGAAGTGAAGAAGACAATAACCCTTAAGCTTGAAGAATTACAGTTGCCGGGTTATAAATATGCAAGCTCCTGCAAGCATTCCAATGATTTTCCCATTGATTTCAAAAGAGGTGTAACTACTTTATAACCTTCATACTTCATTGCTTTTTAGAATGAAATTTGAATCAAATATTTAATCATCCTTATCTTGTTGTTTCAAAAACTGTACTTTTCAAAATGAACAATGTGTCCCTAGTACTGCCTCAGGGTGTCTCCAAGGCAAATGAAAGCAATGCCTTCTTCAAAAGGTGGCTTTTACATTTCCTTCAATTAGAAATCCAGTGGTTGATACCCCAGTAGCAGCCACAATAAAAATACAATTTCAAAGGTCTGCTCCTTGAGTTACTTATCATATACAGCCAGTACCGGGGGTTGAGTTCTTGGGAGTCCCAAACCCAGGTAAGTAAGGCTAGAGACTGAATATAATGGGAAAATGAATATAATATAATGTAACTATTCTTCTTTCTATTAATGCAAAGATTATGGACATACACCACTGATAAACCACCACCACCACCACTGTACTTTGGGCTGTCAACCAAGTTTCAAGAAAAACAGATGGAATCAAAGGTACAAAGCAAGGTTCAAGTTGAAAGAGGATTTTTAGACATAACCAAGGAGGCAAGGGAAGAACGGGTGGAAGTGTAAGGAGGTACTAGAACAGAACAAGAGGGAAGGAATGAAGAAAATGGAGGAAACGCAAAAGAGGAAAGGGATGAGAATTGACCAGAAGAAATGGTTGGAGCAG
The DNA here is from genome assembly GCA_025617555.3 of Puccinia polysora. Lineage (NCBI taxonomy): Eukaryota > Fungi > Basidiomycota > Pucciniomycetes > Pucciniales > Pucciniaceae > Puccinia > Puccinia polysora. The sequence goes on from CM062623.1 coordinate 23,149,607, forward strand.
AAGGAGGTGGGACAGAAGGAGATAGAATGGAAGGAAATGGGATGGAAGGCCAAGGAAAAGGAAACCAGGTGCAAGTTGTGGTACCAATCAAGACTGATGCAAGGCGGTTTACTGGAAATGTTGGAGAAGTTTTCTTGCATTTACAAAGGAAGAGAGCATATGAGGGACTCTTGGAGGAAGTTGTGTGGAATGCCCAGCCAAAGAGAGCTCAAACAGCAAAGTGCTAGGAGATCTTCAAGAAAAATTTGGTTGCACAAGTTCTTGTGTTGCGCTAAATGTAAGGATTAATAAAATACATAAAATTGGAGCAATATAGATTGATTGTAGCGCAGTTGAAAAACAATTGGGAAGAGGCAGAACAATAAATAAAGGAAAATTTGTAATCTCATGTATTTTAATTTTATTATTTTTATTGTTGTAATTATTATTTTAATTTAATTCAATTTGATTTATTGTTATTATTATCATATTTTTTTTTAAAAGAGATAGAAATTGTCTTGTAATATATGTAGAAAATCAAAGGTTGCAAGAAAGAAACAAAATAATTTTTGTTGAAAGATACTGAAAAGGGGATAGGATAAGATGGAATGGGACATATTATGAAATTAATGAGATGGAACAGATTGGAAGTGCAAAATGGGATTGGAAAGGATGGAATCAATATTGGCAAGGTTTTCAAGGGTACTTTGCATGTAAGTCTTGAAAAAAATTTGAAGAGTTGCAAAGTTGATGCGCTTGTTCCCAAAAGGTGCAAATTTTCTTGTACTGGAAGCCAGTGCATTCAACAAGCTATTGAAGTTTTCTTTTCTGTACTCTGGAATCCAGAATACAACTTACTTCCCACTCCAGTAGATCTTGGAAATTAACTGGTTCTGGAGGAAGATGAGTCTTGCCTGGTTATTGGACTCAAGCTGGCTCTAGGAGAGACACATGAAAGACCGGGTGTATAACTTTCCACTTTGTGGGTAAGTTAACTTTGAAAGCATTGGGAGAGATTACTTATTCAACTTTGAAGGGGAAAAGCTTTCTTTCAGAGAGTTTTTGAGATGGGCAAGTACTGCAAATGTTGCAAGAATCAAGCCATACCTGATCCCCTACTGAAAAGGTTTTAGCCATGGTGAAAAGTCTGTCTGCTTTCTCCTTGTAGTGCTGATTTTCTCCTTTGAGGTTGTTCAAAGGTTTCAGTGGAAGGGATTGAATTTGATTGATATAATTTGTAGCATTTTGAGAAGGTGCTACATGAATAGATGCAAAATTTTGATTTCTACCATAAATAGTCTGGAATGGAAACTGTTTGGTGGAAGAATGAGTGGAGTTTTTGTAGGCAAACTCAGCTAGTGGAAGCCATTGCTACCAGTTGTCCTGTTGATAGGCAACATAAATTTGAAGGTCCTTTTGGAGAATTTGATTAACTGGCTTGGTTTGCCTATACTTTTCCAGGTTTTAAGACATTTATAAGTTGCAAGTGATCTTCAAATGTGGCAATAGAAGGGTCCAGAAGATAGATACAAACAATGATCCAAAATGAATAACTATATTATCAGGAATACCATTTTTCAAAAAGACATATTCTATGAAAAAATTATCTAAGTCTTCCAGAGGCGGTCACATTACCCAAAAGAAAAAAAATCCATCTTTGAGAAGCAATCTACTACTATTAAAAAAGCATCATAACCACTAGATGTAGTTAATTGAGAGATAAAATACATTGAAATCAAGTGGCAAGGAATAGGTGGGATTGGGAGTGTTCGGAGCATCCCATAATTATGTTTTTTGGAGGAATTTTTATGTTTGCAATCATAGCACGCACTAACATATTCTTTTACTTGCTTGGTCATATCACGCCAATAGAATCCTTGTGAGATCAGTTGGTAGGGTTTTATCCTTCCCATGATGACCAGAAAGTGGAGAATCATGCCAAGATTTGTAGATATATAACTTAATGCAAGGGTTATTAGGTACTACTATACGGTCCTTGTAAACTAAGTAATCATTTTTTTCAATACTGTAGTCACTCTCTAATGATTTTTCAATCTGCAAATTTTGTTACACTTGGGTTCTTCAAGTTGAGCTTGTCAATTTTTGGAAATCATCTCTTGAAGGTGAGTGATTATTGAACTGAGTTGGGAAGAATAGGTTGAGAAGAGATTCCTAAAGCTTTTGGGTTTATTATTGGAAAAGTTGCTCCCCCCCCCTGGGTACATGTTCTCCCAACTTGATAAAGCATCAGGGACTACCTCTTGTTTCCTGGGGTGGTATGTTTTGTAAAGTTGAACTGGGAGAGGTTTTTGGCCCATTGTTCCTGTCTACATGTAAGGAATTTCAAGCTCATGAAATATTTAAGAGAATTGTGATCAGTTAAAACCTCAAAGGGTTCCATTAGACTTAAGAGGTATGAACACAATTTCTTCAATAAATAAACAATTTTAAGAAGTTCCTCTGCATGAATCTTGTAATTAAGCTCTGCAAAGAGCAATTTACAAGAATCAAAGGATACTGGGTGAAAGAGAGAGGAAGAGGAAGAAAACTGAAAGATTACTCCTGTGATCACATAGTTTCTTGCATCTGTTTCCACAATATTGAAAGCTTGCTTGTTAAAGTGAGAAATTATTGGAGCAATGGTGAAGGCTTTCTTCAGAGCCTCAAAGTCCAAACAAGCTTGTTTTTTTAAAAAAAATGAGTGTCTTTTGGAAGAAGGTTAGTAAGATTCAAGGTTTTCTTGGCATGATGCTCAAAAAACCCCCTTTAAAAATTACTGAAACAAAGGAAAAATTGAAGGAATTCAACTGAAGAAGGTGGGGTCCAGTCCATCATGTGCTGCATTTTGGCTGGATACTGTCATACTGACACCAAACTCAGTCTAACCTCAGTCTTACCCTCAGGCCTGATCTACTTTCTTAGGAACTTCAACCTCAGGGCTCACGAGACTTACATCAACATGTCTCCGGTAACTATATACCTCAGGATCTTCATGCAGTACATATCTACATATAGTCTAACCTCATACTATACACAGATAGACTCCATAGGCTTGCACATACTCAATCTCCCAGGCTCTACTCTACCTCTCTGTCTAACCCATACCTCTTTGGGTTACCTCTCTGTCTAACCCATACCTCTTTGGTTTATCTCTCTGTCTAACCCATACCTCCTCTGTGTGGTTTATCCTTTGGGAATATTTATGTACATCCTCCTGCAGATTGTATTACATACTCTCTCTACTTAGTACATAGTGTCATGACTCCCATGTACACTGTACATCCTTCAACTGTACTCTACCAACTTAGACAGCTCAGACCTGGAACCTTTTCCCAATGTAGAAGCAGCCTATCCTAATGTAGTAGCATCCCTGATCAGCCCTCTCTGTTACTTAGACTGTTCCCATGAAATCATGTGTGTAGTCTGAGCCCCAATCACTTGTACCTCTGTTGTAGTTCCAACCTCTTGTCTATTTAATAAGCCTCCTCTTTCCTCTTCCTGATGCTTCCCCCAAGAAATCAGTTTACTACTTCTTACTAGGAGATCTTTCCCAGCAAGTGTCATTCAGCACCATTCAACCCAATCCTCCTCTGCTCCTGTTAGCCTCCTTCAGTAACCTTGCCCCCAAGCCTACTGTGGGTAGAGACCCCTCTTTGCCAAGCCCTGCTTGCATGTCAGCAGCCCTTGTGACAGATACATTTCTAGTCCTTGCTGAAAGACTAGAAACCTAAATTCTGAAGAGAACGGTTGTGAAACCTGCACTTAGAGGCTTTTTGAAACAGTTTATTCTTTCAGAGTTCCTGCAGCACCTCTTGCACATGTGTGATGTGATCCTGAAGAGTTTTTTAGAAGACAAGTATATCGTCAAGATGCACCACAAGGTATTTCTCTACAAGTTCAGAAAAAAAATCATTGAAAAATTGTTGAAAAGTGGAAGGAGCACTGCAGAGGCCAAAAGGCATGAGGGTAAACTCATAACTGCTGCCCTGATTTCTCATTGCAGTCCAATACTCATTATCTTTTGCAATGTAATTTAGGTTATAGGCACCTCAAAGGTCTAACTTTGAGAAAGAAGCAGCTCCATGGAAGAGAGTGAGGAGGTCCAACATAGACAGTACTGGGTAGGCATCCCTCTGGATTACCTGGTTCAGTTTCCTGTAGTTGAGGCAAAGGCAAAGGCCCCCATCTTTCTTTGGAAAAAATAGGAAGGGCAAGGAGGTATTCAAATTTCTTGGTCAGAAAAATTGTTTTAATACATTTTCTGCAATTTATTCTTGAAGTGTGGTTGATTCTTACTTCAAGAGAGAGTAGACAGGTCCTGGTGATGGAGGTTGGCCAGTCAGGCTAGTCCTGTGATCATAAGAACAGGAAGGAGGAAGTTTATCTGCTTCTACAGCTGAGAAGACATCAGCAAATTCATGGTAAACCAAATGTAAAGAATCTTTAATGATTTCTAAATCTTCAATATTTTTATCTTTGAGCACCAGATTTGAAGTGCTTGAAAAATTCAAGAGGATTAAGGAGCTCAAAATACACCGTTTGGTAGGTGCCTGTTTCTGTTCAAAGAAAAAAGGAAGAGGTAAGTCAGAAAAATAATAAATAACTCCTAATTCTTAAGAGGTAATCTGGGAATGGAAGTCAGGATATTGAAAATCTCCTGGCGGAAAATTTTAATCCAACTCAATGAGAGTTTGAGGTAGCCTGTTGAATTAGCCTTTGACAGGTAGGGTAGAATATTGGGGTTGCAAGGTTTGAAGGTTAATTACTCCTTCTTGCCAATTCACATTGGCATTCCAGTAAACTAGGAAGTCATGGCCTAGAATGGTGTCATCCATTCCAGGGATATCCAAGACAAATATATCCTGTTTGAAGCTTGTGAAACTTTTAAATGGAAGGTCTATTTTGACTTTTGAGAAACCAAATGAGACGGCTCAGTTGCACTACTTACAAAATAGATGGAAAACTTACCCATCTTGGAATGTGTAGGTTTTTGGAAGTGGCAAGAGATGAAATTATAAAAGAAAAATTAGCCCTAGAATCAAGTAATACCCAATAAGGAGTATTGTTGGAATGGACCAGGAAATATCTTGAAATTGGAGCACCAAGTGACTTGCAAGTGCAAAGATTGACTTGCTTTAGTTTAGATAATGTGTAGCTTTCCTTGCAGGTATTAGAAAGCTCATTTTTTGACTTCTTATCAGATTCCCACAACTATTGACATCATTTTTTCCTCCACAATGAATAAATAACCCTTCCTTTTTCCTCCTTAGCCCTTCCTTGTCCCAGAGCATCCCAGTTTCTTTTTCCAGAAACTTCCAATTATTGGAAACGGTTTTCCCTTTTAGATTGGAGTTTGAGGTTGGATTTGGTTTGGAGTGTTTTGCATTCTTTGATCTGTTAAAGAGCATCCACTTGAGCCTCCCCTTGAGCAGCAAGGGGATTTTCAAGAGTTGCAAAAAAAGGATATTTGGAAGAAGGAACAGGTTCTAAAGGTTTTTGGGCCCATGAAGCGCTCAATTTCCCTACCCAATGGATATCATGATTGTAAGGGGTGAGGGAAGCATTCCCAGTTCAGCAAGTAAGTGAGATTTTAAAAGGAAAAATCTATTATAGGTTTGCCAACTATGATAGAGGAGTTGAGTTAGTTTATTTACTTTATAACAACCATCCCAGGACTATAGGGAAATCTTAGATGGTTGTGAGGGCAAAGAAAGAGACTGAGTGAAAGGGGAAATGCAAGGTAGCAAGGTTCACCCCAAAGTGCAAACTTATGATTTGGTGACTCAACAAAAAGCAAGGAGAGGGACATGTTCTGATAGGAAGAAACTAAAGCAAAGCCCAATTTTATTACTGGATTTAGCAAAATGCAAGAAGGTATGAAATTAACTAACTGAGGAGACTATCTTCCGGTAGGCAACACAGCCTTTATAAGGTAATCCAAAATTGCCTGTGTACAACCTGATGTATGGCCAGCTACAGTTAAGAGGAGGTGAGGAAATGAACAAAATAAAAGAAAGGGAAATGAAATAACAGTAAATTTGTTTCCAAGGTCGTAATTTAGGTGCAAGACCATAGAATTTGAGCTTACAAGGACATAATGGATGATACAGGAAGGATTGAAATTTGAAGAAAATGCAAATTCAAAGGTGTAGTTTATGCAGGGTAAGGGACTAGTCTATTTGCAAACTATACAGTTGATGTGGCTATCTGGGAAAAGAAAAAGAAAAAGAGAAAGAAAAAGAAAAAGAAAAAGAAAAAGAAAAAGAAAAAGAAAAAGAAAAAGAAAAAGAAAAAGAAAAAGAAAAAGAAAAAGAAAAAGAAAAAGAAAAAGAAAAAGAAAAAGAAAAAGAAAAAGAAAAAGAAAAAGAAAAAGAAAAAGAAAAAGAAAAAGAAAAAGAAAAAGAAAAAGAAAAAGAAAAAGAAAAAGAAAAAGAAAAAGAAAAAGAAAAAGAAAAAGAAAAAGAAAAAGAAAAAGAAAAAGAAAAAGAAAAAGAAAAAGAAAAAGAAAAAGAAAAAGAAAAAGAAAAAGAAAAAGAAAAAGAAAAAGAAAAAGAAAAAGAAAAATAAAAATAAAAATAAAAAGAAAAAGAAAAAGAAAAAGAAAAAGAAAAAGAAAAAGAAAAAGAAAAAGAAAAAGAAAAAGAAAAAGAAAAAGAAAAAGAAAAAGAAAAAGAAAAAGAAAAAGAAAAAGAAAAAGAAAAAGAAAAGAAAAAGAAAAAGAAAAAGAAAAAGAAAAAGAAAAAGAAAAAGAAAAAGAAAAAGAAAAAGAAAAAGAAAAAGAAAAAGAAAAAGAAAAAGAAAAAGTGTTGAAATAACTTGAATTACTGAATGTATGTATGACCAATGACTAACACACAAATACAGTTAGAAGACAGTTCAAGTTTATTCAACTAGAGAAACAAAGAAATTAAGAGAATCATACCCAGCAACAGGAAAAATGCCAAAATTATAAATGAGACCTGAGACTTAAGCAGCGGCAAGTTGAGTTAAAGCTGAAACACCTCTTGTGTAGACTGAGCTGATCACATGAATAAAAGTGAGTTAATGAAGATGATCAGCGGTACTTTCCAGAGAAATGATCACACCAAATTACTGAAAATGTTCCTTGTTGATGGTTGTTCTTCTTGAAGTGTTCAGTGTTCAATGTTTGAAGGAGTAAGAAACACTTAAACGAGGAAAAAGAAGAAATCGACAAGTTCCTCCTCTCTGGGTTGCTGGAGATGTTGGATTAAGTAGTGTTTGACGCGCGAGAGGTATGAGAATGAATTTTGAATAATGAATATAGCTTGGCGCGCGACAAACCAGTCTTGTCATGAACACATGAGAATAGCATAATGAGAATAAATCAAGAAATATAAAAGAAATAGAAGAAATAGAAGAAAGACACTGAGAAAGAACATAAGAAAGAAATAAAGATGCAACTAGATAGTCAACATCCCCCCATAATTTGGTGCCGATCACTGACAACAATGACTCAGAAGCAGATCAAGCATTAACCTGTTAGAGGACTTTGACAGGGCATCCGCTACCATGTTAATAGCTTTGATTGCCGTTTTGAGAATAGTAGCGGTCATGGATTCTGACATGGCTGGTCAATTGATTCAGTAGGCGAAAAGGTTGAAGTTGATTGGCGCCTTCTTTGACTGTTAATCGTGTTGAAATAACTTGAATTACTGAATGTATGTATGACCAATGACTAACACAAAAATACAGTTAGAAGACAGTTCAAGTTTATTCAACTAGAGAAAGAAAGAAATTAAGAGAATCATACCCAGCAACAGGAAAAATGCCAAAATTATAAATGAGACCTGAGACTTAAGCAGCAGCAAGTTGAGTTAAAGCTGAAACACCTCTTGTGTAGACTGAGCTGATCACATGAATAAAAGTGAGATAATGAAGATGATTGGCGGTACTTTCCAGAGAAATGATCACACCAAATTACTGAAAATGTTCCTTGTCGATGGTTGTTCTTCTTGAAGTGTTTGGTGTTCAATGTTTGAAGGAGTAAGAAACACTTAAACGAGTAAAAAGAAGAAATCAACGAGTTCCTCCTCTCTGGGTTGCTGTCAGCTCTCTGATACCAGGAACCTTGCAGTCCTTTAGCTACAGAGAGTGATAAAAGAACTTGGAGCAATAATATTCCAAAGAATAAACACTTTAAGGCTCCAATAATGGTATGGTAAGAGAAAGTGCAAGGTTTATTTGGTTTGGTTATAAATATTTTAAATATAACATAAAAAGAGGGGCCACAGTATTATACTACTGGGGATCTTTACAGACTAGCAACCTCTCTTCAAGGGGCCTCCTTAGGCAGTTGAAGATCCTTGGAATAAATATGGGTGCCTTAGAAAGGACTTATTCCACTAATGGCTGGGCTTAACAGCACAAGTGGCCTAGACAGGAAGGGAAACACTCACTCTGAGCACTTGACCACGAAAATCCTGGAATAATTGGAAGGGTTTCAGAGCAGATGGGGTAGATTGCTTGACTAAACTTCAATGGTTGATTGGTTAATAAAGGTAAATAATACTACTACAGACTAAGTCATAAATCACTTGCTTATCTTCATATAAGCACTTGATTAAAAATGACACTGTGTCTGATTGATAATAAATAATTCCTGATAACTGATAACTGATTAACTGATTGGAAACAGAAGGGCCAAAAGAGCCTGTTTAAATATTCTTTTTTGGGTGCTTGAGGGCCTCTAGAAGGAGTACTAGCCATGGGCTGAGGCTAGGGGGGCAATCAGGGCAAGATTGGCACGTCCTCAAGGTGCTGTTAGCCTGCTGGCCTTAGATCTGTCAAGGAACAGCTCCTTTTTAGCTGCAGGATCTGTTAATCAATAGATTAGTCATTTTGCTGATCCTGCACTGATCCTCAATTTGTACAGTAAGTACTGGTCCAAAGTGAGCAGAAGTGGATGTTTATTGATTCTCCATCCTCTGCTGATCCTGTATGTAATTTGTAATAATTTTTACGACCACTCCTTATGTAGTTTCGTGGTCTTTGAAGGTTCTGATCAACTTATTTCGTGGTGAGTCTGGATCTTTATTTAATTAATAAAAAATACTAAAAATTAGTTACTAACTAATTTTAATTGATTTTTAAGGTTTTTGAACTATAATCTATGCTTGTGTGGTAGCTTTACATAAGTAGTGTAGATCCTACTATATTGTAGCTCCTCTGAGCGGTACCTGGATGTCAAACTGATCACTGCAGGAGGCGCGGGGATCAGTCCATTCCAATGCGCGCGGGGACTGATCCGCTGCTCAGATGCGCGCGGGGGACTGTACCGCTGCGCGCGTGACTAGTTCACGGGATTACCTGTGCAGGAATTCAGTTGCGCAGGAGTCCAGCGCTGTAGGGACGCGGGGCTGCGTGCGGGAGTTGGCGTATGCGGGAGTCCAACGCTGTAGGGACGCGGGGCTGCGTGCGGGAGTTTGCGTACGCGGGAGTCCAACGCTGTAGGGACGCGGGGCTGCGTGTGGGAATTGGCGTACGCGGGAGTCCAACGCTGTAGGGACGCGGGGCTGCGTGCGGGAGTTTGCGTACGCAGGAGTCCAACACTGTAGGGACGCGGGGCTGCCTGCGGGAATTGTGACAAAACACAATTTCTCATGTAACTCCTAAACTAAACACAACACCTGGATTTTGACTGAAATTTAGGTGTGAAACCTATACATGACATATCATGTGAAATAAAAATGGCTAAAAGGTGCCATACTGGTGCCGTGGCCATTTACCATTTTCTATTAAATTAATTAAAAAATATAAGGAGTAAGAATTCAAGGGTGGGGTCAGTGAGTGACCCTACCTTATTTTGGGTGGGGAATCCATTTCTGCAATAATATTTATGGATTTCCTACTCCTTTATTTTATAATAATTTTATTTATTCATTTATCTTTGTTCCTTTTAATTTTGTTAATATTATTATTGTTGTTGCTTTGTCAGGTTGCTCTGTGCTAAGTAGCAGGCTGACAGTTGCTGGAGATGTTGGATTAAGTAGTGTTCAACGCGCGAGAGGTATGAGAATGAATATTGAATAATGAATATAGCTTGGCGCGCGACAAACCAGTCTTGTCATGAACACATGAGAATAGCATAATGAGAAGAAATCAAGAAATATAAAAGAAATAGAAGAAATAGAAGAAAGACACTGAGAAAGAACATAAGAAAGAAATAAAGATGCAACTAGATAGTCAACAAAAAGGAAAAGAAAAAGAAAAAGAAAAAGAAAAAGAAAAAGAAAAAGAAAAAGAAAAAGAAAAAGAAAAAGAAAAAGAAAAAGAAAAAGAAAAAGAAAAAGAAAAAGAAAAAGAAAAAGAAAAAGAAAAAGAAAAAGAAAAAGAAAAAGAAAAAGAAAAAGAAAAAGAAAAAGAAAAAGAAAAAGAAAAAGAAAAAGAAAAAGAAAAAGAAAAAGAAAAAGAAAAAGAAAAAGAAAAAGAAAAAGAAAAAGAAAAAGAAAAAGAAAAAGAAAAAGAAAAAGAAAAAGAAAAAGAAAAAGAAAAAGAAAAAGAAAAAGAAAAAGAAAAAGAAAAAGAAAAAGAAAAAGAAAAAGAAAAAGAAAAAGAAAAAGAAAAAGAAAAAGAAAAAGAAAAAGAAAAAGAAAAAGAAAAAGAAAAAGAAAAAGAAAAAGAAAAAGAAAAAGAAAAAGAAAAAGAAAAAGAAAAAGAAAAAGAAAAAGAAAAAGAAAAAGAAAAAGAAAAAGAAAAAGAAAAAGAAAAAGAAAAGAAAAGAAAAGAAAAAAAATAAAATAAAAGTAGGGGGGAAAAAAATTTGCATAAAAGAAGCCATGAAAGGTTCCTGGGGCAATGAAATAGAAATTCCAGAGATGTGTTAGCATGAGCATCAAGAGAAAATGGGTCTACAATACCTGGCATTTTCTTTGCCATTTCCAACATTATGGTTCCATATATTGCCTGTTCTTTTCTTCAAAATCAATTGACTTGTTCCAAGCTATGAACTTCATATCATTTCCACTCATATCCCTCTCTGAGATCACTTGAATTTTCCATTGTAAACTTGTTTGAGGTTCTCATATTCTATCTCATTTGTTACCACTATTTTCTATGTGTTTTTTGTCACCTTCTTGACATCCCAAACATCTTAGCCTGCCTGATGCCTATATTTGTCTAATCCAAACTATCAATATAAGACTGTTACTAGTAGACTTCCAGACACCTGATATTATATATCTACAGGCTACTGATCCTCAAATATCACTAATTTTATCCTATGTGATCCTCATGTTAAACCTCCTGTCTCAATCATTGACCCCCCCTCCTGTTTTATTTAATATTCTCACTTTTCAAATTTCCCAAATTTTTGTTCCTCATTTATTTATGAATATTGTTTCTTTCTGCTTTATTCAATGAAAAATCACTACATTCTCCCCTTTTTAATCTGGGCCTACTCACTAGAGCCCCCTGACTCTGGTCCCTTCGGGACCCCAAGTCAGACTGTATCCTATTTCATCTGCCTCTCCTGTCAATTCCATTGTAAATCAGCTCATCAAGCCTTTAATACAAATCCTTTGACTGCATGGGAAATCTTTTGACCTGGTTGAGCTATGCTTTTAATTCATTGTTAAATTTTATGAGAGCCCATCTGGTGAGAACCAAACTTTTAGCATAATTCATTGCTTTTTCAAAGAAATTTTTGATGCTTTTCCAAATTGGATATGCATTTTTTTTGAAAGGAAATCCCCTTTATTTCACTGTTCCGCGCACCAACGTTTCAATCTATCAATTTTCACCACAATTTCACCCACTTTCCCTTTCCAATGCAACTTTATCCCCTCCTGTTCTTTGCCTCATCTCATTCCTTTGCCTGCCTCCTTCACTGATCCCTTGCTTCCTCCTTTCCCCACTCCTCCACTCCATCCATCTCCTTCACTTCCCAATTCACTTTCAGATCCCGCTTGTTCCTTATGCCACACTCCCGCTTCAATCGCTTGCCTTGAGGCTCCTGCCTTGTCCCTTTGATCAACCTTCATCTTGACTTCACTCAAACTTTCAATTCTACAATCCAAACCCTGATCCTACCAGTTATACCTCAATTACTCAGACTCATCAATGCTCACCTCATCACTGCTTATTGATCAAACACTCAGCTACCGTATTTCTCAAGATTTTTTTTCTTTTTTTTTTTCCAAATTTGAGGCTCTCTCAATCCTAAAGAACTAACAAGAATCAATAACTTACCTACCTTTCAGCAGAGTGTTGTCCTCATCCTTTCCCACTCATTTCATTTAAAACTTTCTCAGCGCCTCCTACTATACTAGTGCCTACTCACTTAATTCATTTTTGTTCCATTATGTTAGTTCAGGAAAATTAAATTATTCAGCTCTTCAATTTTTTCCATTTTTATCAGTTATAATTTCCCTATAAAAATTCTTGCTTAGCTTCTGACTAAGACTAAATTCTTCCTCAACTTTATCCTGGATTTGGAAAGGGGAGAACAACCAGAATCAGTAAGGTAAATTGCCATTAATTCCTTAGGCCTAAGAAAAATTTTCATCTTTTGCCTTCAGGTTGGGAAATTGCCTCCTCCCTGGAGCATAGGAATACAGGGAACTTTGTCTTTGGAAATTTCCTTTGACAAAATGGTTCTTCTTTGGATCTGTGATGGGTTTTGAAAAGAAGACATTGCACCAATTTTGACTGTAAATCTGAAAATTTTCTTATTTATTGGCAGTGAATTTCTTGGTCTCAAACCAATTCAAATTGCTTCATTTCAAAATGGGTTTTTGGTTTATTTCTAGTTTTGTAATTTATGCTTTTTTGCAAAATGATATAAAGAAAAATTGATGTATTTGGCCATTAAAATTTCTGTATTGGCTCTTTAATAGTATTTATATGATTGATATTTTGATATTAAATTGAGATTATTAACTGTGAATTAGGCAAAGATTTTTTGATTTCACTGTGTGAATGGGTTGGGTCCTTTCTGTGCTGATTTTTTGATCAGTAACTATGGGGAAGCCTTGGTTCTGGTATTCTTGGCCTTTTCATTTTTTTTAATTATTCATTCCAATTTTTTTATGGTAAGTTTCCTGGTACACATCCTTAACCCATTTTTTCTTGTGTTATTTGGGTTTTTTTCCATTGTGCTCTCTACTCACCCAATAATATGGATTTTTTTTAGGTTTCATCCTCTTTGGGTGTGCCAGAAAATAATCAGTTTTGGTTTCTTTGACAATTGTGAGTCTTGCTGTAGCATTTCTCTGTGATTACTGAAATAAATCTGAATTTTAACCTATTATTTTTACTTTTACCCCGTTTTGATCAATTTTTCTTCCTTTTTATATATGTAGATTCATGAATATTGCAGTGTGGGGGTATTATCTCCAAGCTTAGGTTGGTCCTGAGGCTTTTAAAACTCCCTTGATTTGCCCTTTCAGCCTTACCATTGTGTTCAGGATTGTGCATTTTAGGGACTAGCTGTTTGGTTTCTCTTTCTTGAAGATATTTGACAAACTTTTCATTGATGAATTCCAACCCTCCATACAAACAAACAATGGTGGGATAATATCAAAATTTGTTTTTCTGTGTTTCTATGAAGTCTACCAAGAGGCATAATTTGTTTTACTTGATAAAAATTGGTATGCCAAAGTAGTAGCATGAATAGTTGTTGAAAATCCTGATTATATATTTCTCATGCCCAAATGACTCTTTATTCATTGTTTCAATAAATTTAAGGTGGATGCTTTTGGAAAATTTAGCTTCCATTTTTGAGGCCATTTTGAATGGATTTTTGGCAATCTTTTGAATTGGGAAGTCTTTGCAGTTGAATTTTGTGTATTTTTAGGGATTGAGTTGGAGGTTATTGATTTTTTTGAGTCTTCCAACCAAGGCATTTCCAAATGAGAGAGGAAGTTCTTCAAGTTGTTTTACTGTTTCTTTGTTTTATAAGTTACACAGCTTGTTTAAAAATTTTGAGGGTTCTTTCAAAACAAACATTTTATATATGATTGATCCTTTGGCTACAGATATACCATCAGCTTTTGACTCAAATATGCTCTTTTTGGCCTTCAAGGTGCACCCTTTGCTAATTATCTTACCAGGACTGATAATATTTACTAATAATTTTGGTATGTAGAGACAGTTGGAAGCGGTTATTGAGTTGCCTTTCCAGATCATCTTGAATTTCTGAATCTGTTTGATTGGGATTTCCTATCCTTCTTTTTCTTTAGTGATTTTGTTGCCCCTTTACAAGTCCCACTTAATTAAGAACATTTGATTCTTTGATAAGTGGGATTTTGCACCATTTTCTACTAGGATGTGCCGTTCTTTTCCTAAATTCAATCAATCCATTTAGTGAAAAAGTCATTGAAATTAGCTGATTAATGATTCTTTTTCTACCTTAACTTTCACTTTTCTTGATTCTTGTACCATCATTCTGGAGCCTTTTGAAGGTGAAGGTGAAAATACTTGCTTTCCGCGTGACTTTTTTCCTGTTTCAGATTGGAAAATCCTTTGATGTATTGTTTTTTGGGGTTATTCTTTTATTAAAACTTCATTGTGACCAAGGCTTATTCTTAGAGATGCTGTGACAACATCTTTTAAGTTCTTCCTTGAGTTCATTGTTGAATTGGATAAGATTATTGCAGAAAAAGTCAAGCAAAACCCTTTTCTGAATGCATTAGTTGCCATTTCATATTGTGGAGCATGGAAGAAAATTTGAACATGCTCAGATAGTGGAGGATGTTGTGCACCAGGTATATCCCAATATTTCTGAGTCTTCAGTAATCAGAACTGGCCCTAGTGCCAATGCTCCATTCCAAACAAGCCCTAAACCATCATTCACAACCTCTGCACTTCTGGATCTTTTCCTCCCCTCTTGTCCTCCCTTGTTTCATTCCACTTGGTCCTCTCTTCAGTGGTCCTCCTGTCTCATCCTTCCCTCTAGTTGTTCCACTTTTTCCTCTCCTCCAGTCTTCTTCTCTTCCAAACTCTTCCTCTTCCTCTCATCACAATTACCCCATTTGCCTTTGGTCTCCAACATCCTGCCTACAAATATAACCTTAACATCCTCTCAATCCAACCCTACCAATCAGCTCTCAACCTCAAATCAAACCCTTCAAACCTAACAACTTTCAACTTTCATTCTGTCCAGTTGTGAGATCAATCTGATCCTTCTCCAAAATCATGCAGCCACTGCAAATTTGAATTTCCCTTTAAGTCCCTGTTGTCCTGTTTTTTTTCCCTTTATCATGTTTTCCCAACTTCTTTATTTATCTTGCCTTATGACTCACTCCCTTTAGTAAGATCATATCCTCTTGTCTCAAATTCTCCTTCATTCTCCTTGTTAAACTTAATGTTTGCTTTTCTCTTTCAAGTTTTCACTGGTTATTTTTTTGGAAATACAGTTAACAACCTTTCAAATATAAATCATTTTATTTATGGATGTTTTGACTCAAGTTACCACCTGGGCAATTTTTTGTCTTTTAATATTAGACATGGAAAGACTTTGAAGATCCTAGCCCAATTTCAGGCTTGTGAAAACTCCAATGAATCTTTGATTTATTTCCATATTTATTTGGCCGAGTGTATCCTTGGTGAGCTGGTTATGTTATTTGTCAGACCAAGTAGACCTTTGGGATAAGTCTTAATCAAATCTCATCATTATATTTTTTTGAAAGAGATCTTGCTTCCAAATCAAGGATGTTAATAATTCCCCTGATTTTGATTAAAAGTCTAATTCTGTTCTTTCATGTGCCAAGGTTTTCTTGTGTGAGAATAAGGGTATTTTCAAAAGATATTTTGAAAATGGCCTGGCGGAAACCCTCCAGTGAGAACCCCAAGGGTATGGCCATTTTCCTTTTCCTTGATTTCTGTTTGAGCTGCTTTGGCTTCTAAATGTGTGTCTATTTTTAAGATTAGTTTATTTCAAACAAGCCTTTTGATTGAAGGGAGTAAAAAAATAATCAAGCCTTAAGGAAAATTGGAAGGATGAATGAAAGAGACATGAAATTGGAATAGAAGAAATGCAGAAATTCAAAATTGAGTTTTGACATAATTGCTTGTAGAAGGAATGAAGAGTGAAAGGAAGGGGGGAATCTTTTCAGAAAATGGATTGCATTTGGGTTTGATACTTTTACCACACCAGAAGTATCTCACCAGATGAAGGTTGACTTGAGGATTCAATTTTCAGTAATTTAATTTCAGTTGAAGAAACAAAAACTGATATTAGATGAGAATGAAAAATTAATTGAGGAAAGAAGAAAATAAAGCATGAGTAAAAGAATGAAGGAAAAAAGAAATTAAGGAAGTTGAAGGAAAGTAAATGAGAAATGAAAGAAACAACAAATTAAATGAATGAAAGAAGAAATTAAATTAAAGGAACATGAAATGAAATTAAATAAAGAAGAAATCAAATGAAAGAAAGAAGAAATCAAATGAAATGAAGAAAATTGAAGAAAATAGAAGAAAATTAATAGCTTTTAATGTATTTTTCATACCAATTATTGACAACTGATCACATTTTTGGATCAATTTTTGGTCTGTTTGTCTGAATCCATGATGTCCATCCAATAACTCCTAAATTTCAAGAGGGAAATTGCAACTTGAAGTAAGGATATTGAAAATCTCCAGGCAAAAAGTTTTCATCCAACTTAATGACAGAGTCATTTGAGTTGTTTAATTCCAGGTTGAAAGACTGGATAATATCTTGGGGTTGCATGGCCTGCATTTTAATTAATCCTTCTTTCCAATTTAGATGTTTTTTTCAATATAATAGAAAGTCATGGCCTAGAATTGCATCATTGGTCCCAGGGATATCCAAGACAGCTAAATCCCATTTAAATCCGGGGAAACTGGAAAATGCAACAATTCCATTTTTTCTTATGGATACCCCAATCAGATGGCTCAGAGGAACTACATACTCACTAGAAAAGAAATAGTTATATCTCAGAATACATAAGGTCATAAGATGTGGCAAAATTTGGACTTATAATAGAAAAATTAGGGCTGGAATCAAGAATTATGCTGTAAGGCGTATTATTGGAATGAAAAAGGAAAAATATTGAACTTGGAATTTTAAGGGACTAAAATTTCAAGGATTTTACTGTTGATGTTTAGATAATTTTTAGATTCCCTTGCAATTATCACAAAAAAAAAAAAGAAAGCTATTTTTTTTGGAAAACTAGCTGCTTCACAAGCTGATTGTTTAGCAAAGCAATTCACATCATTTTTCCTGCTGCAATAAATACACAACCATTAATTTTTTCTCCTCATCAACTCCTTGTTTCAAAGCAACTTAGTTTCCTTTTCAAGGAAGCCGGGAGTTTCAACAGCTTTACCTTCATGGGAGTTTTAATTTTGAGTTGGTTTTTATTTTTTTGGGTACCTCAAGTTTTGCTTCAGATTTTTTTCAGCCTTTGGAGCCAAGTTTAATGGATAATGATTTTTTTTTCAAGAGAAATTTCTATTTTTATAGCTATTATAAAATTTGATGACCCAATCTAGTAACTGCTGAAGGGTGGTCTTCTTATGCCCCCCAAATGCAATCTGTTTGAAAAGTCATTCTTGGAAACTCTATTAAAATTGAACTAAGATAGCAGCCTTGTTTCATTTGATGAAAGATTTCAAATTTTTAAATTGATTAATATAAATAGGTGCCCTACTGTTTTCCTTCATGACTAGGCTACTCAGTTTTTTTTGGTTTTTTTCCTTTTTTTATTTTTCCAAACAGGTTGAACAGTTCCTGCTATAATTTTTTGTATTTGTTGAGAATAAAATTGGGGATTTTGTTTTATAACAACTTGAGTTACATTTTGAACCACTCTGAGGCTCCACCTCCTAAGAAGGGAGATGTTTACATGAATTTTTTCAGATCCATGGGGAGCTTATTTGGTTCATTAGAAAAAATTATTTTACATAACTTCAAATAGGATCCAAGCCTAATGGAATGATATCCCCTCAATTTATCAGTCTCCTTCATGCACAGAGTTCAAAAGCTTGGACCACTTTTTTTAGGTTTCAAGGAATTTTCATTAAGTGCCTGGATCAAAGCATTGATGAGGTTTGGACCCTGCGAATTCGGAGCATTTCTTAAAGACTTTGTTCTACTGCAGTTGAAATTATTATTGGAAGAATTTGGAATGTCTTTGAATTGATCAAGGGGATCCTCCCAAGCCTTGTAAAAGTTCCGTTTGACTAGGATATTATCACAAGGCCCCACAAAAGGAGATTTTGAAGAAGGAATGGTATTTAAGGGCTTTTGGTCAAATGAGCTTCTGCATCTCCCTACCCTGTTAATTCAATCATTTTAAGATTTGAGGGCAGTGTTCCTGTTTGAGAAATTCAATGAAATCAAAAATGAAACTATCTAGAGGTGGAAAGCTTCTTGATAGTGATCAAGTTGATTTATTTGATTTACTTTCACAAGGCCACCCCATCTACTATAGGTAAATTTAGATTTTTGTGATCAAAAACAGGAGAAGGCTTATTGCAAGAGAAATCCCAAATATGGCAAGGCAAACTGAAAAGCCAACTGCAAAGGCCAAATTTTAAGTTAAAAGGTTCTGGAAAGTGCAAGGGAAGGTCTGCATTAAAGGTTAGACTGAGAAAAAGATCAATCTGAAGACTCTATCTTGGCAAGATTGAAGGTAATATGAAATGAACTAACTCAGTGAAGGATCTACAGGAGGAAATCATGGCCCTTATAAGTTAATCTAAATTTCTTATTGAATGACTAAATACAACCTGATGTAAATTTGTCTTCATCTAGGAGACAAATGAGGCAATAAATGATGGGAACAGAATAATCAAAGGACCATGGTGTTGTCATAGACCAAAGGGAAAAATATATTATGTTGAAGAATACATGTCAAATTAGATGGTAAAATGAATAATTCAATTTCCAGGGGATTGAAAGATTATGCAAATGAAAAAAGTGGGTCTTAAACATTAGTGAATGTTACAACTAAATGATTCAGGAGCTATGATACATGAAAGCCAAGGGACTCGAGTGACTGGATTGGATTGGCTAAGTTCTAGGAACTGATTTAAGCCAAAAATGGAAGTTGCCAGTAGACTGAGTCTAGAAGCAAGTTTGATTTGATTTTAAATTGGTTTTCATATGGTACTGCAAGTTTTGAAATTACAGGCTGAGTTTCCAAATTTAGAAATTCACTTCCATATGCTGGAGGTATTAAGTGCAATTATATTTTGGTTAGTGTGCTTTTTTCATTCTAATTGTAGACTGAGGTAGATGTAACTGAGGGGGTATATGTCAAATGGTGATGGTAAAAAATAATCCTTGACTTGGAGAGTGACAGACTCCCAATGAAGTTCCACCAACTGGTCACTTTGGACGCAGGAGCTGATGCTAGATTTATGAAATTGATTCAGTTTCAGTAGTGGGGGGGGGAAAGATTGCTCCCTCCATCACACAAGGGAGGGAACCAACAAAGCAAGAAAATTGGGGGGAAACTGACCACCCCCCCATCCTCACACAGGGGTCCCCCCAGCCCACTTCTGTAAACAATGCCCTTTGAGTCGCTTTGATACCTCCCCCAAGTAACTGAGAAAGAAGGTATCCTGCTTTAGTTAATGCTTTTTCTACCACAAAATTAATCCTTTGGCCATAACTTCTACAAAATTATCATAAGAGAGCATGTCACACTTTAAGAAGGCATCTTCCCCAAACCATGGGCTATTGTACCAAGTCTCAAAAATCACATTAACTTCAATTAACCCATCTTTCTTGTTTACTACCCCCTTCCCTTAAATGAAGCTGAAATTTAAATCAAGGTGAAAATCAATAAATATGAACACTGAAAAAGGTCTCACTGGCACTGGATCAGACCTTGAAAAATTCTGGCATGCTCATTACTTCTGAACATGGGCCTTCTGCCACCAATGTGATGGGTCAAAGACCCTATTTTTCCCAAGCTGATGGAAGGAGGAAACTTGAAAAAGGGCCTTCATCCCAACCTAATTGGACCAGATATGAAAAAAGAACCCATTTAAAAATTTGGAATGATTTAGAGATCTGCTTTATACATGACAACAAATATTTTCAATCCAAAGACCCAAAAGGAGGCAATCCAATCAGAAGAATACATCAATTAGATGGAGTAAGAGGAAAATGAGATCCTCAGAATGATTAATCACAGTGCATTTATTCAAAGGTCCAGTAAGGCAACAGATCTTCCCATCCCCTCCACATGTACATACTAAAGGAAGCTTGCTTCTAAAAACCAGGTACTATAATACAAGGCAAAAATCTGCACTCAAGCCTTTTTCCAGGCATGTGATCTGAATTTTCATTTCAAATATTCCCCTTTAGGACACCCTGAATCACTTCGAATAGACACAGCTGATAGGCCAGCTTAATATTTGGAGGGTTTTCCTGCAATTCAACCTATATAAGCCGGTCCCACACTTTCCATTACATCAAGTTCCTCCTGAAAATTGGATGCTCCAGGAGGACAGAAAGGCTAAACATGCATTTAGGAAATATTAAAAATTTGTTCATGAAAATTTTAGAAACTTCTTTAAATAAAGATGCTTCAAAAAATTGAGCAAGAACTTGTGCATCTTTTGTAGGAATTATTGCTCTTCCATCTGGATATTCACTCACAACCATTACCTGGCCATATTCAGAAGAAATTTCAGGAAATTCTGAGATGAAACTATGTGCAGGTTTGACATCAAGGACCCATGATGCTTATTTTTCCTTCTTGGGATTTCCATTTCAAAGTAAGCTGGACTTATTTAAATTAATCAAATCAAGAAGATGCAATGGAAAGTTGAATTTTACATCTTGGCAAGCTTGCACCCTGTGGCAATTCCAATGCTATCCAGAAGCCACCAAGTCCCTGACATTGATGAAAGCATGCAGAATAGGTTTTCAGAACTATAAACTAAGGGGCCCTCATAAATTCTCCCAATCACATATATGGGCTGACAATAAATGAGATTCTGTTTTCTGTCAGAAATCAGTCTCAGTTCCTAGACAAGACTGGAAAAAAAACTTCCTGGAAGCAAAAAATTTCTTTAAATAACTGCTTGGAACCAAGACAATTGATCTCAGTTTGGTCCTGGTTGGCATGGACCTCTGAAATTTTAGATTCCAGTTACACTTATTTTACAAAAAGCAGATGATTCCTGAATTTTTTTGCCATAATGATGAGGGTCAATCTAATTTCATGTAAATCGCAAAAACATAATATTTTTTCTCTTTTTAGAGATGAATCTTAGTTAAAATCCCTCTAGGATTCATTGAAGGAGGTAATTTGGGCACAAAGTTTACCAATAAAACCTCCACAGGAACTACTCAACTACAATAACTTTTCACATCAACAATAAAGGGTCCATTGGCCTGGATAAAAGAAAAAATTTCCAAAAAGATTCAGAACAAAGCAAATCAATATTGGGCTGCATTACATGAGAAAACTCATTGCTACTTAAGATTTAAAACCAGAGTATGTCAACACTATGGCTAAAGTGACCAAATTACACACCAAGGGATGCCCAGGGCTGAAATTGTGAAGTCTTTGGAATGACTCCACATTTCATATCTTGCCCCTGCTCTTTCCCATAGCCCCAGGAGCATGGAATTTGTTTTTGCAGGTTATCCCTTTAGGTATAATATTTCAGAAATGAGTGATAATCTGTAAGATTCACCAAATATTTTAGCCTCATGGATGCCAAGTTCCTTGCAACCTTCTAGCTATCAGCGGTGATAGATTATAGAATAATTATATTATTAACAATAATTCAGAAATGGCCCTATTTATATGGATAAAGCAAATGCAAGTTAAACTGGTTTGGTTATTGGTAATCAAAATCAATAATCATATTAATAAATAAATAAAAATAGGGGCCACAGAAGTATAATGGGGATCTTGAACACCCCTTCTTCAGGAGATTAACTTTGTAACCTTTATAACTGGTTACTTTGGAAACTCTAATGATATTTGAAAGGAATCAAATTATAGAAGATGTGTGGTGGATTGACAGAGCTTCTGGAAAAACAGCTGAAGCAAAGATTAGATAAATAAATTACTGGTTTAGTATTAAATTCCTTAGGTACCTGCAATACCTTATACTGTATGGTTTTAAGCCTGTTTTGGGATTTGAGACTTCTAGGCTCATAAATTCATTCATAAGGGTTTTGGTACTTGGAAAAATATCAGAATAAAGCCATAGATCACTTTCGTATCTCTCATGAGTACTTGTTAACTTTTTCATGGTTCTCTGATGTATATTTCACTTGTTCTGGGGTCTAAATATCATTAAAAGATGTCCTTATCTATACCTGGTTGGGTCCTAGCCTTTCCTTCTGAGGGCTTTAAGGGCTAAAGGGGATGTATTCTAACTCTAGCAGGGTATCCATTGGTGGCACAGAATGTGTGCTAGGTGCCTTTGGACTTTTAGAAGCTGGATCAGTACAGTATTGGATTTATTTACAATAATAACTTTTCAATATAGTTGGAAAAAGATCTTGACTGTTCTCATGATGTTATTTTATCCAAGGACGTCATGGGAAGTTATTATATTTCATGTCATGTTCTCATCAAGAAATTTTCTAAGGGCATTTTTAAATTATAAATTTCCCGTTTATGTCACTCTGAGTGGTATTTAAGACCCCGCAAAGTTTTGAATACCTATTTTTGAAACCTGGGGTATTCTATTTAAATAACTCATTAAAAATCCTCCCTTTGGTATATTATTCAATTTTTCCACATATTCAATTTCTTGGGAATATTGGGACATTTTGGAGAGGAATTGAAACTTCTTTATTGCAGTCAGATAGGTTTAGGCATAAAACCCCTTATAGTAATAAGTTCTCTGAGTATATAGGCATGTATATTAGTGATTTGATTCTTAATAGATTGAGAATTATATAAAAAGAAGGCTTGCGGCTAAAGAATTATTACCTGAAGGCTTGGATCAACTAGAAGGAGATCTACTATCAGACATAAAATTAGGAGGATCTTTTGGATGTAGATAGCTACTGTTTGATTCATAGAGAATCCAGGGCATCAATAACAGATCTGAGTAGGAGAAAGAGACCAGAGACATGGAGACACAAGATGAAAAAATTCATGAATGAGTGGGGATATTTTGATGGATAAGAATTGAATAGCAATAAATACCTCAGCTGTACTATTTCCAGGCTCCTCCTGAATATTTGTGTTGTAGAGGGTTGGGTTAGTTGATCAGGTACACGCAGGATATGGGCCAACGGAGGTTGGTTGAAGACATTGGTCTTGGATGAGGAGGCTGGGTAGTGGACTGAGCTGGAGGTTGCGGTTGAGGTTTGGGCAGGATAGAGATGGTGTGAGTTCATGTTAAGCTGAAGGAAAAGACTTGCATTTCTGATTGACAGAATAAGCTTGGGAAGGGGTGCAACAATGGAGAATGTGCGCAGTGAGACAACTTTGTTTATGGTTGCATGGTTCTGGATGCGGCATGGGCATGCTGACACTCCTCCCTTACCCGGACACAGCCATGTGCAGCTTTTTTCTTGTCTGTATCACCTTGACATAGCCCAGAGGTTGGTTCAATATGTCCAATATCATCTGGTTGGACATGCAGTGTTGAACAATAAGCTTGGACTTTGCTACAAGATACCCAATGTACTGGTAGCATATCTCAATGTGGCATGAGTTGGGATTCAGTTGTGATTCTTGGCTGATGAAGTTAGTGCCTTGGTTTTTGTTCACAATGGTGGGTTTGTGGTTGGAGATTCCCAAGCCAATGAGCAGTCCTGACATTCACTGGAGTTCCTTTGCACATGAGTTCATGGAGATGAAATCTGCCTCTGTTTTTGATTGCGCTAATACTTTCTGTTTCTTTGCAGCCCAGCTGATAGGATTCCCATAGAGGGTGATTTTGTAGCCAGAATTTGACTTCCTTTCCACACTTTTGGTACCATATTCTGTATCCACCCACCCCCATAGGGAAAACTTGGGATTGGGGTTTTTCTGAAACAGGATGCCCAGCAAGTTTGTCCCCTTGAGGTACCATAAGAGATGTTTGTTCATGTTCCAGTGAGCTTGTGTTGGATGATTGGCCAACCTCAACAGGGCCCTGACTTTGAATGCAATTTTGGGTTGGGTGTTGATAGAGATGTGAATGAGCATGCCAACAGCCTTCTTCAGTATGGTCTTCATGTCTAAAATGGTGTGGTAGACCAAACCTTAACTGTAGCCATAAGACTCAATTTTCTAGTATAAATATAATTAAAATCATTAAGGTAACCTCAGAAATTGATTCTAAACCAAAAATAACCTATAGTCACCCAGTCAAACTACCCTTCTATCTCTCATGGTTTAAAAGATACAGCCAAAATCAGTTTTTGACAGCTTGTATCACACCCAGGTATCACAACCCATTAAAATGCCATATGGGTATACTTGGAATACCTAAAAGACATACCAGTAAAATCTCACCACAACACCTCAACCAAACATACAACCAATCACCTCAACTGTATAGTCAGAACCATGTAGTACCAAACAACCCCCATCTATGCACAGCAATTTATGCAGGCAGCCAGGATCTTGAAGTACCAAAAAACCCCAGCTACCACACAGAAATTTATGCAGGCAGCCAGGATCTTGTAGCAACAAACAACCCCAGCTACCACACAGCAATTTATGCAGGAAGCCAAGATCTTGTAGTACCAAAAATCCCCAGCTACCACACAGAAATGCAGGCAGTCTGGACCATATGTAACCAAACAACCACCAGTACAAGGCACCACAGGACTACCCAGAAATATATGCAGGCATTCTTGAACATTTGTAAACAAAAAACCACCAGTAAAAGGCATCACAGAACTACCCAGAAATATATGCAGGCAGCTAGCACCATGCAGACCCAAACATCCCACCAGTACAAGTTCACCACAGCACAAACTCAGCCTAGCACTACACAGCAATTTATGCAGGGATGTGCATGCACAAAACCCAGTACAACCTCTTTCAAACCAGAAGAAATTCCTCATGTAACTTTACAAGCTTTTTTGAACCAGCAGAAATGCCTCATGTTACTGTATTAGATTGTCCCATCCAGAAGAAATGCCTCATTTTACCTGTATCCCACTGTTCCCCACCAGGACAGATGGAACCTCATGGGCAGCCCTGAGCACCCCAGGGGGCAGGAATTTTCTATTTAAGGAGGGCCTCTCTTCCCTATCCAGTTTGTATCCCCCCCATGAATCACACATCCATCTCCCACATCCCACTCATCAACTACTCATCATTCAATTACCACCCAAACATCTGTGGTCCTACCCAGATATAAAAAAAAAAGGAGATTATCAGTGCACCAATAAAACAAGGAAATCAAAAACCAATTTTATATCTCATCAACCATTGAAACCACCCTAGCTTTCAATAAGGGTTCTTCTTTGACCTGAAATATTCAGCACCAAATTAAGGAAAACTGCCCATCACTCAATAATTAACCCTTAAAAATAAAGAGAGCAAAAAAAAGAAGGTACTAAAAATCTTTTTTTCCTCTAACCAGCCCCCTGTGGGTAAACCATCACTGGGTCCTCTCCTGAAACACCCCTTTGATAAAACCCTTGAACCCTTTAAAAAATTGAGGTATTGGTTGAGATCAAACATATCTGATCAGCCAGTAACCAATAACCCAATACATCTGGTCCATTTTTCAGAGACCCCACAAATAACAATTAATACCTAGTCTAGGTCTGATCTAAGACCTATTTTAAGTCTCAAAGAAACCATCCATCAATTTTAAAAAATTATTGTGCAGACTGACTATAGTGCTAGAAGGGCAGGAAATTTGAAACAAACTCATTGTTACTAATACTCTAAAGGAGTAGAAGTAATACTAAATTCCCCTTCAAGGACTGCAAGCAATCTATTTGCTAAATTATTCATATAATCCCACAGGATTCTCTACAGCGGGAGAGTTGGAGAGCATCTGATGATGTAATTTGAGTGGGGCTGGAGCCTTTACAGGATTCACCAACTCCATTGCAAAATCCGTGAGGATCTTTTTGCAAAAGTTGCATTGACAAAGTAGGATTGTCCCATCTGGACCCCAGTCCAGAGTATAAACTAGGTGCTGTTGTGGACGTTCTTGACTCTTGATGGAGTAGTGTTTGCACAAGTTCTTGATGAAGGCAAGCAGAGCTTATCTTTCAGGGCCCACTTGTGGCCTGTTGTCCACATGGATGTGTAGGATGACCAAGCAGTCCTGATTAACAAAAAGCAATTTGTTGCTTGCAGAAGTTGAAAAACCCAGTTTCCCCAGGGTTTTTGTGAAGTTGGCTCTCCAGCATCTCACTGCTTGTTTGGTGCCACACTTGGCCTTTTTGAGCATCCAGACCCAGTCCTCTTTACCCAGAACTTTTAATCCTGCCACCTGTGCAATTTTCACATCTGCATCAATTTTTCCATAGAGAAATATGGTCTCAACATCAAACTGAAATGTGTGCCACCCATGTTGGAAAACAATCAACAGGAAGGCCTTGGGTGATTCCGTCTGCCCCACCAACAAGTATGTGTCAATGTTGTGCCGTGGATATTCCTGGTGATTCCCAAAGCATACCAATTTTTATTTGCGCCAAACTATGTCACCAAATCTTTCCTTCTTGTGCACCAGTCACCACATGCCTCCAATCACAATTTTTTCCTTGGGTGGCGGCACAAGTGTCCTGTGCAATGTCAAACAATGGATTTCTTTTTCAGTCATAGAGTAAATCCACAACAGCCTCTTTGAAAAATCCCCCAGGGAATCCTTAACAGATACTACCTCCAAGAGCATGGCCTCCTCCGCATAGTCATCAACATCTGCAGGTGTTGCCAGCGCCATAGTGCCGGCCAAAGCTCAATTCCTAGCAGCTAGAATGCACAAGTAGTCAACATTGCCACTAATATCCCTTGGCACCTTCTTGTAATAGGGTAGCTAGGAATACCCCTTGGGGGATACCGGCACTTGTTGGACCGTGGGGTTTGCGGGCTGGACAGGGCTGTTGGTTGTGGCCTCCGGGATTACTACGTCTGCCTGTTTGCAGGAGTTTTTTGACGGTCTGGGGGCCAGGTTCTTGATGGGGATCAGGGTGGAGCTGTTAGTGGAGTTGGCATCTGATTTAGCCGTCAGGGAGCTGGGTAGGGCCAATGGATCCTTCTTCATGGCCAGCAGGTCCCCATAATTGAAAGACGCCATGGCACGTGTAAAGTCATGGGTGATTACTACAGTTCATTGGGTGGGATCCAGGAACCTCCCAGCATTGGATTTGGGCTTTTAGCCAAGTAATTGGAGGGGTTGGATCCTAGGTTGAATGTTCAACAAAGGAGGTCAGTGTACATGTACCTTCAGTCCAAATGGTGTGAGTTTATTTATCTCACAGATGGGCTCTATGGTGCTGTTAGTGGCAATCAACCTAGTTACCAGAGAAGACCACTTGATCAATTTCAATGGGAAAAGGTTGATGACCATCAATGCATACCGGATGGCCTCATCCCAGCAGTTGATGGGCATGGAGGACTGTAATATTGAGCAGTCTTATCTTTATTGAAAAACTTGGCTTAAATTGAAGTAGCAGTAAAGTGATAAATGGGACATTGAGACAAGAATGTAAAGACAAATGAGCGTGGACAATAGGGCGCAAGATGTGGATAGGAACATAGAAACTGGTGACAAGCAGTACTGAATTTAACTGCAGATATGTTGACCTAAATGACTATTGCCAGGAGTCCTCAGACAGGAGTTGGGGCAAATACAAGCTTAGATCTTGAGTGATGAGTTAGGAAAGAAACCGTGCAAGTGAGTGGGGATTGATTCAATGAGACAAGGTAAGAGTGAACAAGAGACAAGGAGAGAATAGATTACGGAAGAAACAGGAACATTGGAACTGAATTGTGAAGACCAAGAGCAGATTAAGAGAGGTGGATTTGGGGACGCAGTTACCTCCAACTAAGTCGCTTGAAGCTTCTCCTGAACTACTGAAGAGCTTCCGAGTGATAGGGAAATTTTTAGGCTGAGGTACTGGAGGTGCTATTGAGCCCAAGGGAGTTTGTCCGTTGAGTCAATTGTGGTTGAGGATTTGGAGGGAAGGAGAGGAACCAGTGGGTACAGAGGAAGAGTCCTCAGGCAGGCGCTCCTGGTGTTGGGTAAGATGGGAAAACTAGGTTGGGGACCGCAGGCACCTGGTGGTGCAATCAATTCCGGGACCGCAGTCCCTCAGTCATGGCGACTGGATTCCAGCGCTTGCAAGGACTGCGCTAGCAGACAGGGGACTTTGGTGATAATTGTTTGATTAAACCTTTCAGATAGGCCTTTTGTTTAAGGGGAGTTAACAGGGCCTATTTCAAGGACTATACCTGTGGATTGAAGGAAGGAAGTGATTCTTGTGGAGAGGAACTCTCCACCCCAATTGCAGTTTATAATAGCCAGACACACATTGAGCTTGTTCTTTATTTCCTGGATGTAAGACATGCTGCGGTTTTCCAAGTCCAACTTGTGCTTCATGACCCATGTGCAATTGAACCAACATTTGTTGTTGATGACCACCAGTATGTAGTGGTGACCATGTTTGGAGGGGGGGGTTATCTGGAGGAAGTCCATGTGGATTCTGTGAAAGGGTTGGTGTGAGGATGATAGAGGATTTGAGTGGGGTGATTGCTTGAGCTTGCAAGTTTTGTAGACCTTGCAAGCAGCTGCTGAGAACTCTGGGTTGTGATTGGTGATTGAGTGGAGGGCAAGGACCTTTTTTAGGTATTGATCAGAGGGATGACCTAGCATGATGTGCCAGTCTTTGACTGGCTTGGAGTCAAAATGGTGTAAGAGGCAAGGGAGTCTGGTGTTTGGTGAAAGGGCATGTATATATTTCCCATCCGCATGAACAGGTAGAAAATGGAGGTTCCTCTCTTCACTAGGATGGTCCTATGCGGGTGGGCAATCTTAAGGCTGTGATCCTCAAGCTGGGTTGCTGAAATGAGTTTTCTTTCCCCATTTGGTGTGTAATACACCAGGTAGATAGTAGTTCCACCAAGCAAGATCTTACCCATGTGTGTGATGTCAATATTCCCTCCATACTTGTTCAGCAATTTCTTCAGCAGGGTGGGAACTGTGAGGGAGGAAAGGTTGGAGACAGTTGATCAAAATTCCCTGGAGTCTTAGATTTGTTTGTGCTTCCGTTGTCTTGTGTTTGAGGCCAGCATTACTGAGTCATGTTCCGCAAAGAAACCAGCTATTTCAACATTGAATGAGTCCTCATCAATGGCATTGGCCAAATTTTCACCCTTCAAGTCAGTCTCTGCTATGGGGTTCAGAAATACTTGAGTCTGAAGCTTCTTTATCTTTTTTTCTAGATCCAATAGCTTGCAATTAACATCCAGTTCAGTCCGGGGGTTTGGCCTCTTGGTTTTAACTGCATGTTTGGGTTAAGGTTGCAAGCAACAAGATTTGTGAGAACCAGAGGTGGCCAGGGGAGCCCTGAACCCTTTTGGTTGCTGCTGATTGGGAGGCACATACATAGAGGAGTGCCTTGGAATCTGACTGGTGCTGTAGAGATGATCTTCCCAAGTGGGGTCCCTTTGGCTATTTTCCAGAAATATTGGGTTGCTTACTCCTTCTAGAGTGCAGGGCTTCTGGTAATACAGTGGTTGTAAATTGCTTATGAGTTCTTCTTTTGGTATTTTTTTGAGTCCTTGTTGTCCGCTATCCAGTTGCTTTCCAGGATCTCCTCATGGCCCTTGTCAGCTTGCTACTATGTACAGAGCAACCTGTCATAGAAACATAAAACTATAAAAAATAATAATATCTAAATTAACAAAAGAATGAGTGAGAAATTCATAAATATTATTAGAGAAATGGATTCCTCAACCAAATTTAGGTAGGGTCACTCACTGACCCCTCCCTTGAAATCCAAGTCCTTACATTTTTAAAATAATTAAAATGAAAACTACTAAAAATTACAACACCAGTATGGCACCTATTGGCCATTTTAACATTTCACAAATGTTTTAATGTGTAGGGTTTACACCTAAAATTCACTCAGAATTGAGGTGTTGTGTATATTTTATGAGTTACATGCAGAAATGTGTTATGTCACAATTCCCGCGCGCAGCCCTGCATCATTACATACCCCTACATACTTGTTGTAGCAGTTTCCCGCGTACTAGAGACCCGCGCGCAGCTAATTCTGCCACGCACGCAGCGGATCCTACCCCGCGCGCATCTGTACTGACTGATCCCCGCGTCTCGATTGGTCATGACTAATCTGACAAACAGGTACCGCTTAAAAGAGCTAAAACCTAGTTAGGGTTGCCTGGCATATGTAAAAAGTTGACATATGCATTAGTAATAGTCTAAAAATATCAAGACCTAAATAAAATTAATAAAAATTAAGTTTCAAACATTTTTTAATAATAAATCAAAGATCAAGGATTACCATGTAAATCATTGAATCTGATCTTTGAAGACCACAAAACACTACAAGGGGTGTTCATAAAAATTATTAAAAATTATCTACGTGATCAGCGGATTATGAAAAATTAGTAAATGTCCACATCTGTTCACTTTAAAGCAATAATAATAGTACAAATGAACGATGAGTACAGAATGATCAAATTTACGCCATAATAGATTAACAGATCCTGTGGCTAAAATAGTACAGAAATCCAGCAGATCTAAATTCAGCTGATTATAAGCACCAAGTGGACGTGCTAATCTTTCCCTGACTGGCTTTCCAGCCTCAGCCCATGAGAAGAACCCTCTCTGCATGCCCTGAGAAGCTCAAAATCACCCCAAAAAGGTATTTATACAGACCTCTTTGGATCCATTATTCCACGATCAGTTTACCAGGAACTATTATTATTGATCAGAAACCCTTTCATTTTTAGTCAAGTGCTTATGAAGAATCTAAGCAAGTTATTTATGACCAAGTCTGTAGTATTATTATTTGTTTCTTAAAATCAATCAACCCTTGAAGTTTAGTCAAGCAATCCACCCTATCTGTTCTGAAACCCTTCCTATTATTGCAGGATTTTTGTGGTAAAGTGCTCAGAGTAAGTGTTTCCCTTCCTTTCTTGGCCATTGTGCTGTTATGCACAGTCATTAGTGGAATAAGCCCTTTCTAAGGCACCCATCTTCATTCCAAGGTTTTTAAACTGCCTAAGGAGGCCCCTTGAAGAGAGGTTGCTTTGTCTGTAAAGACCCCCAGTAGTATAATACTGTGGCCCCTCTTTTACATAAATATTGAAAACCATTTATTACCAAACCAATTAAACCTTGCAACTGCTCTTATTATATTATTTATTTGAGCCTCTAAGCGTTTATTTTTGGAATAATTATTATTATTATTATTCCAGTATTTTTATCACTCTCTGTAGCTAAAGGACTGCAAGGTTCCTGGTATCAGAGAGCTGAAAGCCCTTTCCAATCAGGAGATGTTCAAACCAAGCCTTCCAGTTGTGCCAGTTGTGACGGTTTAGTTTTACTAGCTTTACCTTGGAGGAGTAATTGTTGTTTGAGCTGTTTCTTTCCAAGTCAGGTATCTGGATGTTGATACCTTGGTTGGATTGTTGGGCAAATTTTGGAAAAGCTCCTGTGGAAGACTAGAGGGCTACTTTTACTTAAGGTTTTTTAAATCCACAGTGACCAAGAAGTGACTCTCCCTACCGTGAGAGAAATTGAAAGTTCTTTATTGCATTCAGATAGGTTTGGGCATAAAAACCCTTATAGTAATAAGTTCTCTGAGTATAGATTCATGTATATGAGTGAGTTGATTCTGAATAGATTGAGACTTATATGAAAAGAAGGGTAGCGACTAAATAATCATTGCCTCAAAGCTTGGATCAACTTGAAGGAGATCTAATATCAGACACATGATTAGGAGGATCTTTTGGACGTAGATAGCTACCCTTTGAGTCATAGAAAAACCAGAGCATCAATAACAGATTTTAGTAGGAGACAGAGACCAGAGACATGGAGATACAAGATGAAAAAAGTCATGACTGAGTGGGGACCTTGCAATGAATAAGAACGGAATAGGAAGAAATACCTCAGCTGTACTAGGTCCAGGCTCCTCCTGAATATTGGTGTTGTAGTGGATCTGGTTAGTTGACCAGGTACACAAGGGCTATGGGCCAACAGAGGTTTGTTGATGAGAATATAGTTGTATATTTTGAGAGAACTCAGAACAAGTAGGCTGGGTAGGAAAAATGAAATGACATGAGAAATTAGAAAACATAAGGAAAAAGAGCAATGTAAAAGGAAAAAAGGATAGATCATCCTACAGCTTAGACCATTAGAATGAGTCTTGAGTGGTGGTCCCAAGAAAGGTGGATTTTTATTCAAATCTTGAGATAGATATCAGGAGAAGACAGACTAAAAAGAGATCAGGGGAAGAGAGGAAAGGCTGGATTTTTAATAATTATGGCCAGCAATTAGCTTAGGCAAATGAGCATTACTTAAAGCAAAAGAAATGCTGGAAAACTTTTGTCAATAATTGCTAATTGGCTCTCACAATGGGGCAATACCTTGGATGATATTGTTGATGAATGTGATTGGATGTTGAATAAATGATGGAAAACAGCAGGGAGAAGAGCTCCTTAAGTACAAAAGATTGGCCTGTTGTAAGCCCATGATACACAATCCAAAAGGGAAATTTTACGCCCCAAAAAGCTCTACAGGCTCTACAGGCTCTACAGGCCTTGTTACTTGGTTTGGGCTACCTCAGCCCGCATGGCATCAGTCCCTGTACCCTTACAACCAGCCTATTCTGGTCATTTCTGGTTTTTCCACCATAACAGGGCTGAACCAGCCCCTTAGCTGTTCAAACCCCTGGCCGGTTGTCTGTTACAACTGGCCCTGTTACCTCACATGCTGGCTGGTTGCCTCATACAACCTGCCCCTGGCCATACAAATGGCCAGGTGGGACCCAGGACACACCTGTGTCTGGTCTCAGACTCACACGGGGGGGTGTAACAGGCGGACACGCCCCCCCCCCCCCCTCTTTGTCTCAAATCCCTGGAGGGGGCGGTCAAATCCCCCTACCAGGGGCCCTGGAGGTTGATACCCCCAGGGCTTTGTCAAGGTAAGTGGGCTGGGGGGGTGGTGAAATCCCCCTCCAGTCCGTTGCTCCTCCCCCTTGGTAAAGGGGGGGGGGGGAGCGCGGCTTTTGTTGCGCCTTGCTTTGATGGTGGAGGGGTGATCAAATGCCCCCCACCGCTGGTCACCTTGCTGCAACCAGCCCAGCCATCCTCCTGGCAAGGGGGTGATGAAATTCCCCTCACTCTGACTGGTCTCCCTCCTGCAGCCAGTCGCTGGCTGGTTCAACCCAGCCAGCCATCTCCTTCTCTCTTGCAATGGCAAGCAAGGGGAGGGAGGGGAGCCAGGGCCGCTGACCCCCGGTTGCGACCAGCCAGGCCCGCATGGGATCCCTTGGCTGCGGCAACAGCCCTGCGCGGGCTGTTGGGCCCCGCATGGGCCAAACCAAGGGAGACGAGTGGCCCCAAGCGGGCCGCAATATGGGCAGCAGCCCCGAATGGGCTGCAACACAGGCGGCGGCCCCAATGGGCCTTTCCAAGCCCGAAAAGTGAGTTTAACATACTTTGGCGGGCCAGCCCGTCTGGCCAAGTATGTCCAAAATGAACCTTGGGCCAGATTATGCCCATACAAGCCCATCTGGCTGTATTTTCCCATATACCACACCAGGCCCAATAGGGCCCGTGTACCAATAGGCCTGTTTCACGCATTTTGAGGCCAGTTTCCCCAAATCAATGACATCCACACAGGCCCGTATGGTCCGTGTGTGCGTCCAATGGGCCCCCGAGGCTCACATGTGCATCCAATTTGGATTACACTTATACATAGCACACACAACAGTGCATACGTATTTTAACAGGATTGACTCAAGAGTCAGGTTGTATTTGTTGAGGAGATTCAGTGGTCAAGGTCTTACCAGGCAGAGATATATGATTGTAGGACTTCAAGTAAGGTGTTTGATTGAGACTTGACATGTTGGGTAGAGATCTTGAGTGTTAGAAGGGACGCATAAGGATAGAGGTAGTAGAAATGGAAGAAGACAAAGACAGGGGGAAAGAAGGAACATTTGGGGTCCCCGCAATGGGTTGAAAATGGGCCTGCATGGAGAGAGGGGTATAGGATCTTAAAATCCCTCGTGACTGGTAAGAGGAGAGCTTTGAGAGAATTTGAGGTTGGAGAAGACTTTTTGCTGGAGAATTTTGAGGGCATTGATTGAAGTGGCCTTAGTTAGAGGGTCCGCTATCATCTTCTTGGTTGAGATAAGGGCAATGTTGAACTTGGAGAGAGAAAAGTTTTCTTGGAGCCCCTTGGTCTTAATTTCAATGTGCCTTGACGTAGAGTGTGACCCAAACTTCTGTATTTTTTCTTCCAGGCCTTTGTTTTCAATGAAGATTGCAGGTTTGACCTTTTTCAATTTTTTGATTTTATCAATGAGGTGAGTGATCCACTTCAATTTGAGATAGCAATCAAGGAGTGCATTGAGTTTGGATTCAGTAGAAGAATAAGTTATATTTCTTTTTCTTGAGGAATTCCATATGATTGGACTACCATAGTGATGAGCTATGTGAACTGTTTGAGACCTGCAAAGCGTGGGTTCATCTCCCCAGGTTGCATTGCTATAGCCCAACACAATTTCCTGCAAGGGGTCATACTTGAGTGTCAGTTTCAGGTTTCTTGTGGTCTTGAGATATTTCCAAACCTTGTGTACTTCCTTCCAGTGAGATAAACCAGGCTTAGCATTGAACCTAGCCAAGCTTGAGACAGAAAATGAGATTTCAGGGCCTGTGTATTGAGAAAAATGGTTTAAAGTCCAATTTCAGATTGGTAGTTGATATTGATTTGGGGGAACTCCATGTGATCTTTGTCTGAAGCCGGCTCAAGATGAAAATTTTGAGTGAGAGGCGAGTTTGTGTTCTTGCAATCAGTAAGTCCTAACTCTTCTAATCCTTGATCCATGTTCTTTGGTTAGCTTAGAATAATTCTGTTGCCATCAATCTCCATCAGCATACCAAGGATAGTATTTGGCAAGTGGCAGGATGAATTCAAAAATTTTTTAGAAAGTTGTCTGCAAAGGTGTCCAACTTTCCTACTAGAATGATATTGTCAATGTGGAAATAAACAATCTCCCCTGAATTTGAGTTGAGATACAAGCATAGGTTGCTTGTTTATTTTTGAAAGCCTTGCAAGCGGATCCAGGCAGTGAGGGTTTTGTACCAGTTCTTAGGGGACTGGTGGAGACCATACAGAGATTTTTTTAATTTTAGATAGGGGGATTTTTGATTTGAACCCTCAGGAGTTCTGATTATCACTGTTTGGCACAGTGGTGCATGGAGAAAAGCTCCCTTCACGTCAAACTGAGTGAAGGACATCTTATTTTTCAGGCCATAGAGGAGAGCAAGGCAAAGAAATCCAAGTTTCCCAGTTGGTGCCCAGGTCTTGTCAAAATCTACACCTTGAATTTGATTTAATTACTGTACACATAGACAAGCTTTGTATCTGGCTTGTTCACCATGACAGTTTTCTTTCACCTTGAATACCCATGTAGTGTTCAAGATATTGTTTGGTTTGTCATGATATTCTTCCCAGACTTCCTGTGCTTTGATAGAGCTGAGTTTTTTTTTCCAAAGCTACTTTCCATTTAGGCCATTCAGGGAATTTTTGAGCTGCTTTATAGGAGGGTGGTTTTTAATAATAGTTAAATCCGTATGTTTGAGGTTTCCGGATTTAATTTCAAGGTCAGAGATCAAAACTTTGAGCGTTTGTTTCTAAGAAAGGAGTAGGAAGAGGGTCTGAATTTTGAGAGTCAGAAGTGTGAACATCTTCTTTGTCAGAGTTGGATTTGAGGCATTCAGAACTAGGTTCTCTGATTGAATATTGCTTTTCAATTTTCAAGAAGTCAGCTTTTCTTGAGTCAAATTTGGTTTGGGAGAAGATATCTGGACCGGGAGATTCAAGTAAGGGGAATCCATTCAACTTATTTTTGAGAAAGCTGATGTGTTTGGTTTCCACAAAGGCTCCAAGAATTGAGGATCAGGTAAGAGTGGAAGTTAGGATTGAACCCAACCAGGACTATTTCAAGACCTTTTTCATTGAATTTCCGTCCTTTCTGGATGCAGTTTGTCAGATATATTACAGATGAGCCTATGGGTTTCAAGTAGTCAGTGGGAAGACTCTTACCAAACATGAGCTCCCAGGGAGATAGTTGATTACCTTCTTGTGGAATTAGGTTGAGCATAAAGCAACAATCAAGTTACAATGTGCCAGAAATTTTTAGCTAATCAAGATGATGAGAACGTGGCTTGAGAGGATTCTATGATGGTCCTATTGGCCCTTTCTGCTTGGCTGTTGTGTTGGGAATGGTAAGGTTCTGACGTTAAGAGTTTGATATGTTTCTCCTTGGATGAGTCTTTGAGAGTGGAGTTGGTGAATTTGGTACCCTTATCTGAGAAGATTTCAGATGGATAGTAGTTTAATTGCTTATATTCATTCTCAAGAATTTTGATGATAGCTTCAGGTGTCTTGTCTTTGGATGTTAGAGGAAAAGCCGCTAAGTAGCCAGTGTGGTTGTCAACCAGAGTGATTAAATATTGGTGGCTGGCCTTAGATTGGGGGCTTATTGGGCCAACCATATCAGGGTGAATTGAATCTAAAGGTTTAATGGCAGTTTTAGAGGATCTAGTGAACGGAGATCTGGTAATCTTACTTTTTACACAGCTGTTTCATTGAAAATGGTGGAGCTCCCGGCCTAGAAGAGACGTTCTTTATCAGGGGCTTGAGATTATAGATGGAGGCATGTCCGTACATCTTGTGAATGTCAAGCAGAGAGAGAGAAGAGGTAGGGGATTTATTGGAGAGGTTAATTACTTGATGTTGGCCAGCAAATTGGGGTTTTTCAATATCAAATAGATTGTCTCAGATTATGCCCTTCAATACCAGTTGGTTTCCACAATTAACAGTGTATTTGTTGCGCACTTGAGAGAGCGCACAGCCTTTCTTGGCCAGGAGACCAGGGCTAATCAGGTTGAAAACTATATCTGGGACTCATTTGCAGTCTTCAAGAGTGACTACTGATTGAATCCATTATAATTTGACCATTCCCGTCGCACATATCTTAAGATTAGCTTCTAGCTTGCCAATTTTTATTTCTTCTGGTTCATCCTGAAGCTTTATAGAACAGAAGAACTTTAGATTTTTAAAAATTTGGAATTAGCTCCCAAGTCTAGAAGAAGATTGGGGTTGTTGTCCACATTGATCCATAGAGTTAATAACGCATGGTAATTGATTGTTGAGATCTTCTTGTTTTTATTTTTCCAGTAATTCTGTTGTTTGATCCACCACTCCGGTGAAATATGGGGATGTAAGTGGAAGAACAATTATTTGGAGTGGAGGGCATTGGGATTGTGGTATCCCTCAAGGCATTTCATCTTAGACTTCTTCTCATCCTCATTTTTCCTAGAATTAGTTACCACCAGCAAGACATCCATTTAGGGTTTGCTTATGTTGGATTGTGCCTTCCTCTAGTTATTGTATTTAGTGAGATGATTGAATGAAACATCCATTTTTAAATGCTTCTCTACGTGCATTATTTTTTGTTTGAGGTTTTCAAGGATTTTGATAAATTTGAAGAGCAAAAGATAAGCAAGTATATCTTTAAGTAATTCAATTCCCATGTCAGTCATTCTGGTGATGGCCTTTTTTATTTCAGTAATGAATCCCTTGATGGTGTTTTCATTGAAGTTTGAGTTAAGAAAAAGATTGAAGAACCTTGCTCTGTTAGCTGTCTCTGATGAGGCAAATCTCTGGGTAATCTTGGCCCATAAGAGTTTTGACAAGGTTATATTGGAGGTATTGACAATGTTGGAGTGGGTTGTGCTTTTGAGATTAAATAATATTATTTCTCCAATTTCTCTGTCTTTCTTGGAGGATGTTGGGCCGGAGTTTTTATTAATGGCCTCTTTAATATCTTTGAGTTCAAATAACATCAACAGCTTGTTGCGCCATATAGAATAGTTTTCTTCATTCAAGGGGGGTATGGCGTCAACAGATGCTTTAAGGGCCACCTGGTGGAAATAGTCAGCCGCTCCTGCTGTTTTGTTCATGATCTGTTTGATTAGTTTAGTTCATGGGATTTTGGCTTTTAACCATAAGAAGATAGTGTTATATTTTGAGAGAACTCAGAACCAGTAGGGTGGGTAGGAAAAATGAAATGAGAAATTAGAAAACATAAGGAAACAGAGCAATGTAAAAGGAACAAGGACAGATCATCCTACAGCTTAGACATTTTGAATTAGTCTTGAGTGGTGTTCCCAAAAAAGGTGGATGGTTATTCAAATCTTGAGATAGATATTGGGAGAAGACAGACTAAACAGAGATCAGGGGAAGAGAGGAAAGGCTGGATTGACTTGAGATTCAGGTTGTATTTGTTGAGGATATTTGGTAGGAAAACGTCTTACCAGGCAGGAATATATTATTGTAGGACCTCAAGTAAGGTGTTTGGTTGAGACTTGACATTTTGGGTAGAGATGTTGATTTGTAGAATGAACTAATAGGAATAGAGGTAGTAGAAGCAGAAGAAGATGAAGACAGGGGGAAAGAAGGAACATTTGGGGTCCCTGCCTGTGAGCCATGAGACATGTATTGGTGTCCTATAGGCTGCCCAACTCACAAGTCTTGGTAGTATAGTGGTTAAGGAATGTCTTAGTACCCTTTGGAGTACCTAGGTAGTGTGTTCAAGCCTCCATTAATCCATTACATATCCATATTTTTGACATATAAAGTTTCATATAATCATATTTTTATAGTATGTCTTAATATTAGAAATCATCCCATAAAACCTTGAAGGTTTATATTATAATTTATGGGAGATCTTATAACTTTACTCTAGATTACAATCCTCTGGAAGCATCCAATTGGATGTACAATTAATTTCCTTAAAGATTTCCCTCTGTGGAAACTATATTCTGTAATAATCCTTATCTACCATAACCCAGATTTTTAGGTGAATTGTAAATTATTTTCTAAGAACTCTCCTTCCAGCTTGTAGATAACTTTCAAGAAGTTAATCATGCTGGAAACGCGTACACTCAGAAGCTAGGAAACTCCCCTGGTGCAGATAAACTCTGTGGGAATACTTACCCAGAGTATACATATCTATGTGGATTAAGAATATCTAATAATATGGTTGTAATTCTTTGAACACCTGCTCTGATAGATCTACAGAGAGTTAGAGGGTAAGTAAATCAATTCTGAAACCTTGAGAGCGTCCTCTTGAAGGAGAATAAGTGACTGGGGTGATTCCCCCCCATCACTTTAAACTTCTGAGTAAATAAATTACAACCTTACCTCGAAAATAGACCCCAATGAGTATGTAAATGTTATTATACATTGGGGATGATTTCTTGGGCTCTGAGCCACTGGAGACGAAATCTAGGACAGTTGTGTACTCCACTGATGATGCCCTGAGTCCCCCTGAGGACTCTTTCAAAATAAAAGAGGAGGGTCTTGTCCCTACAAGACCTATTCCTCATTGTATTTCATAAACCAGATAGTGCATATTAACAAGCCCATCCAACTTAGTCCACCAAGAAGATTGACTGGGGCCTTTTAATTCAACATCTTATTATATTATCAATCAAACAATCAACTTCAATTTTGAGCCCAAGGTCCTATTGGAGTTATAGTCCTTTTTAGGCTATCA
This sequence comes from Puccinia polysora, assembly GCA_025617555.3. Taxonomy (NCBI): domain Eukaryota; kingdom Fungi; phylum Basidiomycota; class Pucciniomycetes; order Pucciniales; family Pucciniaceae; genus Puccinia; species Puccinia polysora. Next base: position 23,189,274 of record CM062623.1, read on the forward strand.
TAAAGGGTGTGAGCTTCCTTGTGAAAGCAAGTCTCCTTTGAGCTTTATTTATTAAAGCTAGGCCCCTTATCTCTTTGGAGGTTCAAGGTATGGCTTTTTTACTCCTGATAACTTACTATCAGTTGAGTTTTTTATTGATATTATCAGTGTAATCATTAAAACTGATATTTGGCAATTATTATTATTTTTTTTGCAGGTATCTGCCACAGCTACTATAGCAATAGAGGCAATACTCTGAAAATTGGGGGCCTCATCTCCTTTTGAACCAAATTTTCGACTTTTTTGGCCTGTTAAAGTAAGAATCCCTGTTAATCAACTTGAAATTATATTTCAATTACAGGAAATTTTATGAAAACAAAAATATATATACTTAGAATAACCAAACATTTTCGGAATTTGGTGTTAATTTTTTAGATTTTGCTGGAGTGCTTTAAACACTTAAGTACTAGTTTGAGGTTTTCTCAGATAACCAGTAAGATTGAATTTTTTTTGATATAAAAATTCATTTTTTTTTAAAAAAAAATAAATATATAAGAAATATATAAATAACATAAGTAAATTGACCAAAATTTTCAAAAATTGTTTTCTTGTTTTTAGAAAAACAAAATTTTTTTAAGCACAGTAAAAACTTGGTGCTGGTTAAATTGTCTCAAATCAAGCATTATAGTGAGTGTGGTTTATTGCAGAATTTTTTTTGAAGAATAAGAAAGAAAATAAAAAATAAACTTATAAAAAAAAGTTTTTTTTCGAAAATTGATTTTTTGTTTTTTATAATCTTTTGATCACAGAAAAACACTTGATACTTGTTAAAGTTTCCTCAGGTCAACTTTGGGGTGAGTACTATCGATTCCAGAAATTATTTTTTTTTAAGAAAAAAAATAGTAAGGAGAAAAAACGAAAAGAAAAAACATTACAATCAAAATTATAAAAAAAGCGAATTTTCTAACAATTTCTTTTTCAAAAAAAAAACTTTTAATTTGATTGGTTTTTTAGATTGCTGAAGTACAGGCAACGCTTAGCTCAATCGTTTTTTGCTCAGATCACCATTAAAGGTGATCATTGAAGACAGTAAGTTTTTTTTAATAAAAAAAAATACTATATAGTGCATTGTGTTAATCAAAATTGTTCCTTTTTTTTAGTCCTCCTAATACTGAAATTACTCGTAGCCAAAGGTAAGCCTTTGCCCTCGCATTCCTTAGTTACAATTGCATTTGGTGTCTCAAGTTGCTGATCAAGTTTTTTTTTTCTTTCTTCGAAAAAAGAAGGAAAAGCAAAAGACAAGAGTAAGGAAATCAATTGCTAAAGTGTATAACAATCCAATTGCCAAACTTGCGTGTATTAAGATTCCAAGGAATCTTTCCTACGTCAGAGAGTACATTGCCGAAAGTCTTTGCGACTTTTATAGCTATAGTTACAGTTAATAGTGTCAGTCCGTCTTATCGCTTACATTTTTTTTTAAAAAAAAAAAGAAAAAACCATAAAGGAGATAAAGGTCAAGGCCGCGACACATACCTTGCTCAATCTGGAAATTGACGCGGAAATCTGCAAATTTCTGAGTTTTTGTTCTTGCAACCTTCGCGCAGACTTACAAAAATACTTGATGAGTATTGCGGAACAGTAAGTCCGTGGATTTTAGTTATAACTCATTAAAAAAAAGAGAAAGAAAGAAGATTGACAACTGGAAGTCTGGTCTTCCAGTGTTGTCGAAGCAATTGTCGATTGACTCATTCCTCCCCTCAAACAAAGGAAGGCCCGCAGCTTTGTGCAGGAGACTTCCAGCAGAGGAGACTCTGCGTCAGCCCCGGATCAGATTGTATCTGATCAGGTGTCAGTGAGATCTCAATCTACATTACAAATAGAAGTAACGCGCAGTGAGTTAAATTTTGTTATTCAAGGAATAAAAAAGAAATTCGGAAAAAAAAATAAAAAATAAATAAAAAATAAAAAATAAAAAATAAAAAATAAAAAATAAATAAAAAATAAATAAAAAATAAAAAATAAATAAATTAAATAAGAAAAATCCGTACTGTGTTTTGATAATTTCAAACACTGATTTTGTATTTAATTATGTTTACTAGGAGCAAGGGAGCTGACCTTGTGCCAGCTGGAGAGTTCAGACGCCAGAAAAGACAGCCCTCCACCAGGAGTGGCAAATCTGCTGACCTGTCACACCCAGAACAAGATGAAATATCTGGAAGCAGTGGCAGCAGACAATGTGCAGAATCAGGTAACTTACCTGACTCAGGCTCTGGCAACTTACAGAGCTTTGCTGAAGATAATAGGAAGGGAACAACTGATGAGGGAGACAGAAAACTGGGATCCAACAAAGATCAAGAAACCAATGAACCCCAAATCAAAGGTAAAAAGATTGAGTCCAGTGAACCAGTCAGCTCAAGCATCAACCTCCCAGGTTCCCTTGGAGAGTCCATCCCACCCTCATCAAGAGAGAAATATGAGGATGAGAAAGAGAAGGGAACACAGGAACTCCATTTATGGAGAAATGATGAGGATGGCCAGGTCTCTCCAAGGAGGTTATCAATTCTTGGAGGGGGAAAGGGCCAAAAGAATGAAGAAGTAATTTTGTCCTTAGATTCAGAAATAATTTTAGAGAAATTTTGTGATATTTCTTTTAATGAAACTCTTCATATTAAAAAAGCAGTAGTACATGCCAACCAATTTTGTATAGATGGTTTTGCTTCCATGGGTCATAAATATGATAATATTATGACAACTAGTATGAATTTTAAATCTGTTTTGGCTGCCTCAATTAAAGAATTAGAAGATGTGACCAACAAAACTATGGAGCTTGATTTAACTAAGGTGCATCATAAGGATTTGAACAAGTTGGAAACAATGATAGCAGATTTGAATGAAAATGTAAAAACAAATAAATTATCCACTGAGGAAATGACAGAAAGCACTTATTCTTTGACATCAGCTGTTATACAGTTAAGCAATTCAATGGAGCTATTGGAAAGTAAAGTAAATGATAAATTCACTTTACTTGAAAAAGAAATTTCCCTGCAGAGCTCTAACTCTAAAGAGTTATTTAATAAGTTTAGTAATAGTATAGCACAATTGAATGAAAGAATGGATAAAAATATGCTAATGATCTCCAATAAATTGGAAGATACCAAACAGATAAGACATAGTGTACCACTTTTTCAGGATGGTAAGCAAGTTATGAGTAAAGATAGAGGTGAAGAAAAAATTTTATCACCTCATGAACAACCAGGAAACAATAGTGAGATATTTAAGCATATTCTGCAAGGTCTTCCCAAGATTAGTGAGTGGCCTAATTTCACAGGTGAAGGAGCATATGATCACACAGAATTCATATCTTGGATTGATACCTTGCAAGAAGATACAGGTTTACCTGATAATTTAATCACTAGCAGATTGAGTATCCTGTTTAAAGGTATAGCTTCAGATTGGTACAGAGATAGAAGAAATGCTGTTGGAGTACAAAGTTGGAGCTTCTGGAAAAAGGAATGGCACAATAAATTTTGTACACCAAATTGGAAAAGGAAATTTATGACTTCATTTAATAATGATAAGTTTGTACCTGGTTTCACTAGTCCTGCTAGTTGGGTCACAAGTCAAAAGAAAAGGCTAAGAGATTTTGACCCAATGCTAGCTCAAGATAGTATTAACTTTAAGCTGCTTTCACTAATGGACGGTGTGGTGTCAATTTATAGAGACGGATCGGGAACTGCGTCGCGGCTGCGCACTCAGCATTGGGGGCAAGCGGGCTCAGAACTAGGGTATGGGGAGTGCTCAGCAGCGGCAGCTGCTGGATCAGCAGCAGCCCCTGTTTGGCTCCGCACCTGGTGGACGGGTCGGGCTCAGCATTGAATGCGGCGTGGGCAGTGATCCGCCCCGGAGATTGGATTTGGAAGGTAGTGCGCTTGACTAGGTTTGCGGGCGCGCCGGTTTGGATACGTAGGGGCGGAGCAATCCGCGGGCTATGAAGGAAAGGATGAGCGCGCGCGCAAGCGCGCAGCTCATGCCGGATATTACTGGACACCCACAACGGGCGTGGACAAACGGATACGGACAGGGGCGGGGGGCTCCAAGTAGGGCGCGGTGCGAGGACCGCCTCATGAGAAGGACAAACCAGATGAACAGAACGGCGTACGGACGACGGGGGGAGTTTGGTACGGGGGAGTTGGGGAGAGGAGGCTAGGGTTTCTGTTTTGGGATTGTTTTCTGTTTTGTTGTCATACTGTTATTTGCGCGTGCACTTAGGTTAGGGTTGAGAGGGAGGATTTATCCTCACTCTCAACTCCGGGTTAGAGGAGGGAGGCATCAATGGATAGATGCGGAAGAGGAAGAATCTCATCACATCATCAGGCTGAATCACTCATCTCACCAGGAGATTAAGGGAACTCATACCGGATACACATCCAGGTGGAAAGTTCTTAGGATTGAAGGATTGGCGATTTCTCTCTCTACTTTTCTTTATCTCTTTATCTCTTTATTTCTATTTCTCATTTGAGTGCGACTTCAGACATCCTGATCTCCTTTCAAACGCAGGGAACCGTTAACTTCCGAATCTTGGGACAATTATAGGGGGATAACCTTTATTCTTTCCACAACGATGAAATTTCTTTTGCTGTAAAGACAAGTATGAAAGTTGATGGTGACTGTTCTAACTTGATTAATATATTAGAGGACATAGTTGAAGATACATCTTTGGGGAGAAAGAAAAATTATCAAACCAAAGATAAAAATTTAGTCAGAACAGCAAGGGAGAAAACTAGTAATAAAAATCCTACTTCCAATACAGAGATATCTTGTTATACTTGTGGTAAAGTAGGACATACCTCAAGGGTTTGCCCACAGAAAACAAAGAAAGTGAATAACATTGGTAGTGAAAGTTCTAGTTGACAGGATAATTGTATTGAGGAGACTGAGTTGGATTGTTCCTTGGAAGATGATGATGAACCTATCATAGGTTGCATAAATTCCATCAGAACATATAATGAATTAGTCACTGTGAAATTTTGTGATAAGCCTTGTAAGGTCCTACTGGACAGTGGAGCATACAAATCCGTGGTAAGCAGAAACTATTTGGATAGCTTCTGCCCATATTGGAAAAAATCAGTTATAAATGCTCCTGCTATTAAATTACATAGTTGCTCTGGACCATTGATTTCTTTAGGGACAGTAAAAGCCAAATTATTATTTGCTTCATTTGTGTTCATAATTAAATTTGTAGTAGTTGATAATGCTCCCATGAATTATTTCATAATAGGAAATGACTATATGAAAGAATATTCTTTCAATTTGTTTCACAGTAAAAAGTCTTCATATTTTACTTTTGGTAACAGTGTTAAATTCTATTTTGATCAAAAAAAACTTGATTCTGTCAATCACCTTGGTAAAGATAATTTTTGTAATGAAATTATCAATGAATCTAAAATCAATTCCTCACTAAGTGACCAAGAAAAAAGTATTCTGCTGAAAACTTTATTTGACCATAAGGAAGCACTTGCTACTGTTGATGAACCTTTTGGATCCATTGTAGGTCATGATGTTAAAATAAATTTGACTATTTATAGGCCTTATCCGCCTGCCTTAAGGAAACATCCATTTCCTGCTAGCCCTAGGAGCAGAGAGGCGCTTAAAGAACATATGAATACTTTGCTGAAATTAGGGGTCATCAGAAAAGTAGGGGCTAATGAAGATGTTGACATTACCACCCCAGTTATAATTGCTTGGAACAACAGTAAATCTAGAATGGTTGGTGATTTCAGAGCATTAAACTCTTACAAAACACAAGATAGGTATCCAATGCCCAAGATTGTCAAATCATTGAGTAAATTACACCAAGCAAAATATATCACTTGTATGGATGTCTTGAAAGGGTTTCACCAAAATGTTGTACATGAAGAAAGCAGAAAATTTTTGAGAATAGTTTGTCACTTGGGAATTTTTGAATATCTAAGAATGCCATTTAGTATCAAAAATGCACCATCTCATTTCCAAAGAATGATTGACACTGAATTTCATGAAGAATTGATGCAGAATTGGTTAATCATATATATAGATGACATTATAATATTTTCTGAGACAAGGGAAGAGCATATGTCAAGGTTGTCAATTGTTTTGAAGAAAGTGATTAAAATGAACCTGAAAATTTCTTTAAATAAGTGTTCATTTGGTTTCAATGAGTTAAAAGCCTTGGGACACATTTTAAATGGATTTTCCTTAGGAATAGATCAGAAGATAGTGGCAGCAGTTTTGTTAAAACCTACTCCCAATAGTGTTAAAGAAATGCAAAGCTTTTTAGGCTTTGCAGGGTATTACAGGTTACATATTAAGGATTTTGGTATCATAGCCTCTATTCTTTATGAAATCTGCAGTCCCAATGTTTCTTTTGAAATGACCACAGAAAGAATGGACGCCTATGAGTTGCTAAAAAAGTGTTTAACAAGTGCACCTTTACTTTTCCACCCAGACCCTAAGAAACTATTTAAATTGTATGTAGATGCATGTATGGAAGTTTTAGGAGCAGCATTGCACCAAGTGCAAATTGTTAATCATAAACCAGTCAAAGGACCTATATGCTTTATATCTAGGCAACTTAAAGATAGTGAAAAGAGATATGGTGCATCACAACTAGAATGCTTGTGCTTGGTTTAGGCCTTAGAGAAATTTTATTATTATTTGGATGGGTGCCAGTTTGAGGTCATTACTGATTGTACAGCTCTGAAATCACTTTTGAATCTAAAGACACCTAATAGGCACATGTTGAGGTGGCAGATAGCTATCCAGCAGTGGAGAGGGTGCATGACTATAGTGCATAGAGAAGGAGTAATACATAAAAATGCAGATGGGCTGTCTAGGTGGGCTTTACCCAATAACATTGATAATCCAGCCTATGACCCAGAGGATAATGTAGATACATTACCAATTATGGGAATTTCAATGACAAATCTTGCTGAAAGCTTCTGGAACTCTGTAATTGATTCATATACCAATAATAAGAATACTTCTTTTCTCCTTGAGATATTGAAATCTAAGTCAAGTGCAAAAGATCTGATTGAGGGATTAGATGCAGATTGGAAAAAAGGTTATATGGAAGGAAGGTTTGTCCTTTTATATGGTTTGATATATCATGAATCTGATCATTGTTGCTCAATAGTTTTAGTACATGATGATCATATACAAATGATTTTGAGTGAATGTCATGATAATGTTTGTTCTGGACATCTTTCAAAAGATAGAACTGTTGAAAGAGTTAAGATCCTAGCATGGTGGCCAAACTGGAGACAAATTGTTGGATCATATTGTGAATCCTGTGAAAGATGTCAAAAAGCAAATAGGTCTACAGGTAAAAGATATGGTCTGCTACAGACCATAGAAGAACCAAAAGAAAGGTGGCACACTATTAACATGGATTTTGTATCTGGATTACCTCCAGGAGGTAAGGATAATTTCAACTGTGTGTTAGTAGTGGGGGACATATTCTCAAAGAGAGTTAGATTCTTACCATGCTACAAAGATAGCTCTGCAATGGACATTGCTATGTTATTTTGGAATAGTATTGTCAGTGATGTAGGATGTCCAAGAAATATTATCAGTGATAGAGATCCAAAATTCACATCTGAATTTTGGCAAAGTCTTTGTAATTTGTTTGGAACAAAGCTGTCTTTCTCAACAGCTTATCATCCTCAAACTGATGGTCTAGCAGAAAGGATGATACAAAAATTGGAAGACATGATCAGGAGATACTGTGCTTATGGCATTAAATTTAAGGACAGTGATTGATATACTCAGGATTGGGTATCTCTGTTTCCAGCTTTAGAATTTGCCTACAATTCCAGTAAGCATTCTACTACTAATATTTCACCTTTTGAATTGGAAAGAGGGTGGATACCTTATATGCCTAGAGACATGCTGCTAAGCAAGACTATAATGTTACACCCTTCTGCTGAATTTTTTATAGATATGATGAATAAAGCTGAAACATATGCTAGTAAGTGTGTTAATGATGCAGTAGAGTATAATAAAAGTAGACGGGACAAGAGCCATAAAGATCATGATTTCAAAGTAGGTGATATGGTCCTAATCTCCACTGTTAATTTTAGTAATATTTCAGGACATAGAAAATTGAGAGATTCTTTTGTTGTTCCATTTGCTGTAAAAGCACTTCATGGTAAGAATGCAGTGGAAGTTATTTTAACCAAAGAATTTGAAAGAAAGAATCCTACTTTCCCAATTAGTTTGGTTAAAAGGTTTATTGATCCACTTAAGTCCTTTCCTAATAGAAAACTTCCTAAGGTTGTCATACCACCAATGGAACATACTGATGAAGATATTCCTCATAAAATACTACAACATAAGACAATTAGAAAAGATGGAAAAGATGAAAGGTTATATTTAGTTAGGTTCACAAATAAGTTAGCGGATAGTGATCTTTGGCTAGAAGCTAAAGATATTAAAAATTCTGACATTATTTTAAGAAAGTATAGGGCTTTAAATAGATCTAAAAATTCCTCATAGAGTAATTTTCTTTTTAGAGGGGGGGAGTGTCAGCCATGAGACATGTATTGGTGTCCTATAGGCTGCCCAACTCACAAGTCTTGGTATTATAGTGGTTAAGGAATGTCTTAGTACCCTTCGGTGTACCTAGGTAGTGTGTTCAAGCCTCCATTAGTCCATTACATATCCATATTTTTGACATATAAAGTGTCATATAATCATATCTTTATAGTATGTCTTAATATTAGAAATCATCCCATAAAAACTTGAAGGTTTATATTATAATTTATGGGAGATCTTATAACTTTACTCTAGATTACAATCCTCTGGAAGCGTCCAATTGGATGTACAATTAATGTCCTTAAAGATTTCCCTCTGTGGAAACTATATTCTGTAATAATCCTTATCTACCATAACCCAGATTTTTAGGTGAATTGTAAATTATTTTCTAAGAACTCTCCTTCCAGCTTGTAGATAACTTTCAAGAAGTTAATCATGCTGGAAACGCGTACACTCAGAAGCTAGGAAACTCCCCTGGTGCAGATAAACTCTTTGGGAATACTTACCCAGAGTATACATATCTATGTGGATTAAGAATATCTAATAATATGGTTGTAATTCTTTGAACACCTGCTCTGATAGATCTACAGAGAGTTAGAGGGTAAGTAAATCAATTCTGAAACCTTGAGAGCGTCCTCTTGAAGGAGAATAAGTGACTGGGGTGATTCCCCCCCCCCATCACTTTAAACTTCTGAGTAAATAAATTACAACCTTACCTCGAAAATAGACACCAATGAGTATGTAAATGTTATTATACATTGGGGATGATTTCTTGGGCTCTGAGCCACTGGAGACGAAATCTAGGACAGTTGTGTACTCCCCTGATGATGCCCTGAGTCCTCCTGAGGACTCTTTCAATATAAAAGAGGAGGGTCTTGTCCCTACAAGACCTATTCCTCATTGTATTTCATAAACCAGATAGTGCATATTAACAAGCCCATCCAACTTAGTCCACCAAGAGGATTGACTGGGGCCTTTTAATTCAACATCTTATTATATTATCAATCAAACAATCAACTTCAATTTTGAGCCCAAGGTCCTATTGGAGTTATAGTCCTTTTTAGGCTATCATAAAGGGTGTGAGCTTCCTTGTGAAAGCAAGTCTCCTTTGAGCTTTATTTATTAAAGCTAGGCCCCTTATCTCTTTAGAGTTTCAAGGTGTGGCTTTTTTACTCCTGATAACTTACTATCAGTTGAGTTTTTTATTGATATTATCAGTGTAATCATTAAAACTGATATTTGGCAATTATTATTATTTTTTTGCAGGTATCTGCCACAGCTACTATAGCAATAGAGGCAATACTCTGACACTGCCACTGGTTGAAAATGGGGCCGCGCGGAGAGAGGGGTATAGCATTATAAAGTTTGAAGACTTTGGTCATGGCTGAGGAGGCTGGGTAGAGGACTAAGCTGGAGGTTTTGGTTGAGGTTTGGGCAGGATAGGGATGGTGTGAAGTCAAGTTAAGCTGAAGGAAAAGACTTGCAGTTCTGAGTAAAGGCAGAAGCTTGGGCAGGGGTGCAAAAATGGAGCAGGTGCGCAGTGAGACAACTGCCTTTGCGGTTGCACGGTTCTGGATGTGTCAAGGGCATGCTGAAAACTTCTTTGTCCTGATGCCCTTACATATGTCATGTGAATTGAGGTACTCAGGCCTCTAAATATTTTATTAGTATATTTCACATTTGTATGTATTTATTTAAATATTTTATTTAAATATGATGTTATGTATTTTTATGTATTTTTATTTGACTTTTATATTTTGTCAGTCATTTTCTACCTGCAGAGATATTTAATACATACACTATATGTCTCTGTCTGGGTAGTAGTATGTTTGAGAGTTACTTTGATGCTGCTGTAATTTCTTTTGACACCAGCTGTTGCAGCTTTCTGTGACATAGTCCATTTTCTGCATAGGAAGCACCTGCCTGGTGTCAGAATTCATATGAAAACAAATGAACACTGTGGGATTCAAACCCATAACCTCAGGTTCTTTATATGAGTGATGCTCTTGCCAATTGAGCTAAGTGCGCTGTTGAGTAAGGAGCAGTTAATTCATAGCTATTTGGCTGATCACCCAGGAAGAGGTTTACTTATCCCAGCATTCTATGATGTGGGTGGCACATACCAGTCAATGAACTGCTCATTGCAATTATGTAATCTAACACCCCTCTGTTCTTTGAGCAGGGAATCAACCATTTGATTTCATTGATTAAGAAGGATCATTATTTTTGACGGCTTTTATGCTGCAGTCTTTGTGACTGTATAAATCTTGCTACCATGTCAGAAGTAATATGAAAACAAATGAACACGGTGGGATTTGAACCCACAACCTCAGAATTTTTATATGAGTGATGATCTTACCAATTGAGCTAAGTGCACCGTTGAGTAAGGAGCAGTCAATTCATAGCTATTTGGCTGATCACCCCGGAAGAGGTGTACTTATCCCATCATTCTATTATGTGGGTGGAACATACCATTCAATGAACTGCTCATGGAAATTATGTAATCTAACACCTGGGGCTGTGGGCCTACTTAATAATGTATCCAGATTGGGACAACTTGGCTGCGTGCATTTGAGGATTGACAGCAGCCACATGCATATCCATAACTATCACAGCTGCATCCAGGAGTTTGGCAAAAACATACTCCTGCTCATAACTCCTAGAATATACATAATTTGAATATTCTAATAAATGTTTAGGTGTGAAACCTATACATGACTACTCATGTGAAATATAAAAAAACGGACAAAAAAGGTGCAATAGGGTGCCCTGATTTGTGGGTATTTTTATATAAATATGTTGAATTATAAGGCGTGGGGAATCAAGGCAGGGGCCAGTGAGCAACCCTACCTAATTTTGGGTGGGAAATCCAAATATGCAATGAAAATCTGGATTTTCCTAGTCCTTGGTAGTTTTTTATTAATTTATGTTGATTTTTTTATTATTTATTACTTTTGGTACTTTGTCAGCTAGATCTGACATAGTAGCTGGCTGACAATATACCCCCCCTTTATTTCTATTTTTAGTTTCTTTTGTTTTTTCTGATTTTTTTTTTATTTCTATTTTTATTGGTCATTATTTTTTGTCACAGATGCAACTATTTAAATCACAGTTTTCCTACATCTGCACCCTTCTGCTCCCGCATCAACAAATACTTTCTTTCACAATTGTTTCAAGAATTCCTTTTTCTTTCAAATTCTAATGCAGCAGTCCAGCATCTGATTCTATTGAGCCCTTCAATAAAATCTCTAATAATTTCGGGAGAAATAGAAACCCTTCAAAAATTTGATCAAAAAACACAAATTTTTGATTGGGCTTGGAATCCCTTTATTTGCCTTTTTAATTCCTTGTTTTTTCTCAAGCTCTCAAAAATTGAGAACCAAAATCAAAGATATTTTTGAAATTTCTTTCAGATTTTTTGGATGTATTCTTTGACTTTGAAAAATTCATTCAAAAAATTCAAACTTCTCATTGAACATTTGGATCCTTTTCTTTGTGATTTTAATTAAGTTATTTTGTTTATAAAAGCTCTTATAAATTTTGTAAAAATATCAAACAGATTTCAATTATTTTTTTGGGATTTCTGGGATGTATCCTGGGCTTCCAAAAATTGAATCCAACATAAAAACACATCAAATTAACACATCTATGACAATGTTTTTTTTTACATCTGGATTCAAAATTTCTACTGATTCTTGTTAAAATAACTTTGAAATGGAATCCAAAAATTCAACTAAAAATGATTCTTACTTTCTGTGAAATGATTTACCATCAAATTATATATCATCATGAAAACAATTCAAACAAAAAGGGGAGGTCTCTCTTTAATTATCCCTTTTTTATTTTCTTCCCTAAATAAATGGATGATGATTTGAAATATTTGAAGCTGTAGATTAACAAGTTTTTTTTGAGCCATTATAAAAATAATGTTGTGTTATTTTTTGATGCACTATTTTTGTCTCAAGAATCAAACCAAAAAATTATCACAACAAACCCCTTTTGGGTTCTGGCCCCCTTCTTTGAGCCCTTTGGCATGCAAAAATGCAATACAAATCAAAAGAATTTCCTTGGACCTCCACCCATCTTGGAGCACTCCTAACATATTGTAAACCACCACCTTGACCGCTTCCACCCACCCATTACCCCCCAGCCCCCCCCATCAGAGCTATTGAAGCCTCTCAGCAACAATTCAAGTATCCCATTGGCTCACCTAGCTGTTTGGATCATCTCTTTGGAAAAATAAGCCACTTTTCCCCCAAAAACATTCATTCATTTCATCAAGTTCCTGAATCTTCCACCACTTGCACCAAATGTGAGTGCTTTTCTTACATGGGTATACCATCTATTCACAAAGTCAAATTTTCTATCAGAAAGGTTGACCTCTTCCAACTTGAATATTTTGCTCCTCAATGGCATGTAAAATCCCCTTTCTCAGTTTCAGGTATTTAACGTCTAATGCTTCACTTAGCCTTTGTTAAACCTGCAAAAATAAGACAAAACCAATATTAAAATTATTCAATGAGTTATTACAACATTAATACTATTAAAAAACAACACAAATCAAATAATACTAGATTATTATGAGTAAAAGCCCACACATTAATCTCTATAAAGATATAAGGGACCTGGCTTCAATTTAAAAAAGCCCAAAGGAGCCTTGCTTACAAAAGTAAACTCACACCCTTTGAAGTAAAAATAAATGTTACAACTTCAAAGGACTCCCCACACAAACTTGGAGTTGAGGAGTTGATTATCTGATGATTCTGATACTAAAGTATAAGGACCCAGTAAATAATCCTCTTGAGACTGAGTTTAATGGTCTTTTTAAATCTTGCCCTATTCTTGTATCAATAACAAATAATGAATAACTGAGGAAGGAGCTATAAGTTAAAGACCCTCCTCTTTTAAGGTAACAGGAGCCCTCAGGGGACTGGAGGGATCATCCGGGCAGTTTCAGTCTCTCCCTGGTTTCTTCCTCAGGGGCTCAGTACCCCATTACATTATACCCAATGAGAAATACGGTACTTGTACTCATTGGGGGGGGATTTTCAATGTAAATCTTCCATTTACATACCCAAAGGGTTAATTAATTGGTCCTAGGACCCCTGAATCAATCAGGATGACAGTGTAGAAGTCCCAGAACACCTCAGAATGGTTACATTCCTCCCTTTCAATGTAACTTCATCGCCTTTCCATGCACTTATCTTTTAATTGCTAGTACCTTGGCATACATTATAGATATAGAGTATGTACACTCTTGGCAATGATATAATAATTTTTATACCTTACAACTAAGCTCAGAGCCCTCTGAGTGAACGCTTCCAAGGCTCATTGGATTATATCAAAGTATCAATACACCCCAAAGAGGAAGGTTGAATCCAAAAACAAAAAGAAAAAAGAAAAAAACTTAACGATAAGATTCAAATTATGTAATTTATCTATACAGAGTTGGGAGTATGAATTAATATAATTACTATAGCTCATTCACAAAATAATGGAAAATATTGGGAACTTATATATCAATAGTTGGGACGCATCTGAGTCCTCATAACTTAATTGAAAGTTTTATTGAATTGTCATCTTGATAATGTATATTATCAAGGCTTAAATTCAATAATCAATACTCATGAAAACATTTTCCAAATGATTATAAAATATTATCAAAATTAATTATATAACCATTAAACTCTTTATTATTATTCATTCCTGGCTCTATTGTGGTATTTACCAGTAAGCTAAGTTTCAGGTAATGGAAGATGAGCCCAGCACTTAACCACTTTACTAACAAGACATATGGGTTGTTTAAACATTTGGAAAATTATATTTGTCTTTTGGCAGACACTCATTAAGTTTTTTCCTTTGTTTTTTTGATTCAAGCTGAAATGAATTATTCTGTGATTGATCGTGATTTTGCTTTTTACAGTTAACTCTTAACCCTTATTCAACTGAAGAATCAGAAACCCTTGATGTTGTTGATAGCATAAATGCATTCATCTCCACACCAACTGGTTTGCTTCCCATCCAAATTTAAGTAAGTCCATGCAATCAGCCTTGCACCCCCCAGTAAGTATGCCCATGCGCTGTGCCTCTCACACTTAAGCACCAGCACGAGGCCTCCACCTACAATGCCCTTTCCTTGTGCTTCTACCATTCCGCATCACTGCATCCTAGGTGTCTGAGGCCAGTAAGTAACATCTTGCAATCAACTTCTTTTCTGTCACTTCCTCCTCTCTTTCCTATCTCTGCTGGCCAATATCTTCCTTACTCTAGTCAACCAGTGTTGTCTGATTTTCTGCTAGCTTGACTTGAAGTTTTCCTTTCCTACCATGTTGCAGATCCTTTTCTTTCAGGTGTGTTCTTCTTCTTTTTCCTCACTTCTCACTCCACTGTATTTTACACTACTCTTCCTGAATGTCTACCTGAAATGCTATCCTTTTTGTTCAGCCTAATATGAACAGATGTTACATCCAAAACCTGTAATGAAAACTATATCTCACTGAACTAGTTGAAGAATTAAGCAACCTCCCACCTGGAGAACAGAAATATTATTTGGGTGAATCCAAGAAGCTATACAGTGGAAAATCACAACTGGTTCTGATTCAAGAGCCCAAATCCACTCAAAGACCCAAAGAAAGAGGAACACCAAAAGGAGCAGCCAATGATTTTAAGAAGATCTCTCAGGCCTTAAGTAAAAGAGGTTGAACTTATTTTGAATATTTAGAACCAAAAGGTAGGGGAAGGAAAAAGAAGAAATTTGCAGAAAATTCAAAGGTCAGTAACCATTTTTTGAAAAAAAAAATGGAAAACTTAAATTTCATGCATGTATTCAGTTTTGAAGAAAGTGGAAGGCCAAAAATGAAAAAGGGAAGGGAAAAAAGAAGGAGGAAGCTAGGGAAGAGTTAATTTTTTATAAATACTCATTTTTTCTGAAAATGGAATTTTCTTTTTAATAATTCATTGTCATTTTTTGTCAGCCATGAGACAGTAAGACTTGTCCAAATGTCTGGAAACCCATATGTCCTGCTGGTATAGTGGGTAAGTACTTGGCTCACTTCCCAGTATCTGATACCAAGGTCACTGGTTCAACCCACCATGGAGACAATAATGAAAATGTTGAGTAATTTTCTAATTATATATTAAATCTTAATAATATTTTATAATGTTTTATAAGTATGTTTTTATGAGTATGGATTATGGAATTAAAACCTTGATAATTTATATTATCAAGAAGGGGACCCAATATAACTTTAAATTAAGTTATGAGGACTCAGATGCGTCCCAATTATTGATATAGAAGTTACCAAAGTGTTTCCTCTCTTTGGGAAGGAGTTACAGTAATTATATTAACCCATACTCTCTATACTGTATAAATTAATTACATATTTAATATTATCCCTTTTGGGATACATAAATACCTTAATATACTAATCTGAGCCTTGAGTGCGTCCACTCAGAAGGCTCAGGGTTCAGTTGGGAGCCATGGTAATCATATTAACCCATACTCTCCACTCTGTACAATTAAATCGCATAATTTTTACCTTATCCCTCTTTGGGATGTAATTATAAGTAATACTCCCTCTGTACACTTAATACACCTTACTGAGCCTTGAGAGAGTTCACTCAGAGGCTTTAGAACTTAATTGTAAGCTATGAACCTTCTAGTAGCACTTCCAAGAGTATATACACCTTATAGGTATAGTATAATTATAAATTAATTACTTATTTAATACTATCCCCTTTTGGATTTAATAATGCTTTAATATACTTCACTGAGCCTTGATTGCGTCCACTCAGAGGGCTCAGAGTTCATCTGTAGGCTTTAAACCTTTTAATAAACATTGCAAAGAGTATACATACTCTATGTGTATAGTATGAGCCAAGATACTTATAATTAAAATTAAATTATTTGCCAAGGTATTAAGCTACATTAAATAAATATAAATAATCATTATGATGGATTCTAAGGCTTCTATACCGTCCATCTGAGTGGTGTATAAGTCCTAAGACCCAGTAAGTAACCTTTTAGTAGGTAAAATGAAAACTTTACCTTGAAAATCCTTCCCAATTAGTACTAGTTCTTCATTACCCATTGGGAATGATGTAATGATGTCTTGGGCCTTTGAGGACGAAACCAAGGAGATCCTGAAACTCCCCTGGTGATTACTAGAGTCCCCTGAGGGCTCCTGTTACCTTAAAAGAGCAGGGTTTTTACCCTATAGCCCTTTCATCATCCATTATTATATTATTATTTGAACAAGAATACAAGCAAGAGTTAACAAGCCCATTAACCTTAATCTCAAGAAGAAGATTGACTGGGGCTATAAACTTTGGTATTAAATTCAATCAATAACCTATTTGGCAACACCAATTTCGAAGTGGAAGGTCTCACTTGGATAAGTAACCCCTGTGTGTTACTCTTTAAAGGGTGTGAGCTTATTTATAAGCAAAGCTCCTTTTGGTCTTACTCCTTTAAGACTAAGGCCCCTTACCTTTTATAAAGGTTTAAGGTGTGGCTATTTACTCATAATACCTTGGTATTATTCGAGTCTGTAAGCTTTTAAAGTTGCTGTTTGGAATATATAAGTCAAAAACTAATTTAAATATTGGTTTGTCTTTATTCTTTTGCAGGTTTAACCACAGCTAGGTATAGCAATAGAGGTTAAATCCCTGACATTTTTTGAAAATAGGATGATTTTCTGAATGAAGTTGAATATTCAGGAAATGAAGAGTAAGATTCAGAAGATGAATTGCTCCCAAATTTGAATGTTATTAAGGTTGTGGGATTTGCTTTTTTTTATTTTTTTGATATTATTCCTTGTTAATAGGGCTTATAACAGTAAGCAAACCCGCAATTAGAAACTTGCAATTTTTTCTGTGACTAAACCTGAATTTCAAATGGTGTGTTTCTGAAATACACATACCCCATAACTGGTGTATTTCACAATGGTGTTTTTAATGGAAATAGAGTATTTCAAACATCAAATCTGCCATTTATGCATCATCAGCCATCCACCATCCATTGCATGAAAAACACCCATCCACACCTCCACATCAGCAAATCCATACCAATCCCATTTCATCCATACCAACAAGGTTAAGGGTCATTATCCTCATGAATTTGAAATATCCCTTTTGTCAGTACCATCTACCTCAGTCCATAAGGCTGACACAAATAAAGCACAACATCAATGGTTCCTTTGGCTCACTACCTCTGGCTTGCATAACAACCTTCCAATCTTTGCAACTCATTCTATACTTGAAAATATTTTCAGTTAACTCTAATCCAGTTGACCATTCATTTGAGATTGGCATTTCTACCCCTGGGTGTCTCTAACCCTTGGACTTCCATTCTTTTTCACACAACTAAACTAGCTTGCACCCATTCCTAGATAGCCACATCAACTTTATAGTTCTTACAATGGACTAGCTCCCTTCCCTGCATAACTATATCTATTCATATGAAATTTCCTTGCATTTCATTCCTTCCACATCTTGCCTATTATTTTTATTGTACCCCCAAATTCTATTGTCTCCTACATATGGCATAACCTTGGAATTAACTGTACTATTTATTTCATTTTCCCATTCCATTCCTTTCATAAATTGAATCATTTCTCTCTAGCTGTAGATGAAAATCCATCATGTTGTATCTAGTGACCAGTGGATTTCCTTATAAAGGCTATTCCCCCTGCCTGAAGATTTGCTCCTCAGTTAATCCATTTAATATGTTTTTGAATTTTGCTAATACAAGTCATCACATCAGTATTTTCCTTGGTTTCCATCCATTGGAGACATTTATCCCCCTTTCCATTTGTTGAACCATCAAAACCTCAGTTTGCACCTTTGCAGTTAGCCTTTCTATCTCACACTCATCCTCTGCACTCAGCTTCTTCCCTTTGAGCTCACAATCATCTAAAGATTGCCCTATAGTATGTGAGGTGGTTGTGTGACATTAAATTAACTAACTAAACTAATCTATTGTAGTTTTCCATCTATAATCTGAATATTTTCTCCTTAGTTAGTTAATTTCATACTTTTTCACATTTTTCTAAGACAAGTCATCACATTTTTCCTCACCTTGGTTTCCATCCATTGGAAAAATTCCATCCCTCTTTCTGTTTTTTGAATCATCAAACCATCAGTTTGGATCTTTGAAGTTAGCCTCACTATCTTGCACTCACCCCTTGAACTCAGCCTCTTCCCTTTGTGCTTGCAATGATCCAGAAATTTTCCTATAGTTCATGGGTTGATTGTGTGACAGTAAATTAACTAACTCAACTCATCTATTTTAGTTTTCCATATACAATGGACTTTCCTTTAGAATTTCAAGTACTTTATTGACAGGGAATGCTTCCCTCACCCCTCATAATTATTATATCAATATGTTAGGGAGAACCAGCGCTCCACAGGCCCAACAACCCTTAGATAATTTTCCTTCTTCTAAATCTCCTTTGGTAGAACCCCTTCATGAGCCCTTGCTTCTTGGATTTGTTCCAAAGCCTTGGTGGATCCTCTCAAGGAAATCCAAGACTCCAAAAATTCTTCAAATGAAACTTTGACTTGTGGTAGAACAACTTTTTTCACACGTTCTCCCAAAGCAGAAACTTTGACAATCCTGTCTACTTTGATCCAGGTGCTAAAGCAAAGTTCCTTGCAACCTAGCAAAATTGGTCCCAGTTTTTGCACTGTGGGAATTAAGCAGCCCAATCAATTTACAGATGAAGATGCCTGGGGCTGGACCCCAACCCATACCCAAACCCCAAAACCAATTCCAACACCCAACCTGCAGGTATACCTGCTGGTTGGGTATCTGATTTTGATGGCCCAACCCAATACCCATAGGTATTGGGTATATACCCAAGTCCCAATTCCCAACTGGCCTTTGGCCTTTGTTTCAATGATATGCCCGTATAATCCAAGTTCCCTTTTCATATTTCTCCCTTCCTTCTATCCTGTGCCCCTCATGAGTCATCAATCTCCCCAATCCTATTCAAATCTCATCCATTGACTGCCCCTCTACTCCCTGCCCCCCCACCCAAAAAAAAAAGAGAGAGAGAAAAGGCTTCAAAACATCTTTTGGATCAGATTGGGGGACTTTAAATTGAAATTTTCTAATAAGAAACTTAGTGATTGATGAATGAAGGATGGATTGATTTTTGAGGGAGATTGATTCTAATTGGGAGGAAAAAATGCAAGGGGGATTTGATTACAATTGGAGGTGAAATTGGGGGGCTGCAAAAATCTGATCCAATTGGAGGGATTTTTTTTTTGGATGTGGCCCAATAAAATTGCAAGAACCAAGGGGACAACCCCTTGAGAAAATTGGGCAGAAACTGAAATAATTTTTGGGAAAAGAAAACTTGGCCCAAAACCCTCTGGTGCTATCATGCAAAATGCCCAAAATAACCAACTTCACAAATATGTTGGCCCAACTCCCAACCCAAGCCCTACCTAACCCATACCCAACAGCCTTTTCCAGGCCCAATACCCACCCCAATTGGGTTGGAACTTGGGTATTACCCAAATTCAAGTAATTGGGGTCCAGCCCTGAACATGCTCATAAGCTTAGATTCTATCTGCAGTCCTGTTAAATGATTTTCTCCAAAAATCCCAACAAATTTCCCTCGAACAGACACAAATTTGTGTATGCGTCTTCTTTCCTGGGGGGTAGAGCCTTGCAGACGTTTGAACCTTACCTCAAACTTCTATCTAATGTGAGTCCCAATTGTATTCTCAACCATTGGGATAAGCTCAAACAATAAATTTTTGCCCTGTTGGCAACCCCAAAAAAGTTCAAAACACCAAATACAAACTGAAAAAGCTGAAAAGATTTAAGATTGATATTACTGAAAAACTGGGAACTGAAGACAAAAGGAATGATCAACAAGAGATTTGAGAAGACAAGAGATGAGGTACAATACTAAAATCAGGCCTTGAAAATCATGATGAAAGTGGACAAAAATGTGAGTAGGAGAGTCAGATGGATGAGACGTAGAGCACAAGCTGGAACAAAATGTCAGAGATACTGAAGAATGAGAGGAAAAAGTTAGAGTAGATATCTCACCGGGCATACAAACAGGGCTTGTTGGTGAATGTTAATCTTGAAGAGTTCTGAGTATGTGGAAGGAATGAAATAGAGCTGAAGGTAAAGGGAAAACAAGGAGAAGGGAGATGATTAAGTTGGTGGAGATGAGAGTTGATCAAGTTGGGTTTTTATTCAACTGGATCAGTGTCCTCCTAGTCCATTTATCTGACAAGGTGATGCAGATACTCCAAAATTGGAGTATCTGCATCCATGATTATCCCTCACAAGCACAGGCCTATGGATGGAAAGCTAAACACCCCTCCATGCCCAATCAGATATCACAAGAGAAGAATGGAGACAGAAGAGAGATGCTTTGAGTAGAGGAGGCCTTGGTTAAACAATCAGCTAGCATGTGAGATTATTTTACAAGAGTTAGTCAAATTCTATCCGTGTTGAGCTTGTCCCTCATCCCCTTATTTTTTAAGTCTAAATGCCTTGTCTTGGAATTGGAACCAAAACGCCAAATTTTGTCTTCTAGCCCACTTTTATTGATGTTCAGCGGAGTGGCTTCAATTTTCCCTGGGAATATCTCATTCATTAGTGACTTGATCCAGGTGGCCTCATGGAACAAATCCACCAGTGCATTTAATTCAGCATCCGTAGAGGACCATGTGATGTTGGGCTGTTTGCAGCTGTTCCAGGAAGCCAGGCTTCCATAAACAATGCACACGTAGCCAGTTTGGGACTTGTAAGTATCCCAATTATTGGCCCAAGATGCATTGGAGAATACTTGCGTGAGGTCCAATCCTGACTTGCAAGCTATCTTGAGGCAGTAGTGTTGAGTGAGCTTCAGATACTTCCAGGTCTTCTTTAATTTGTTCCAGTGAGTGATTCCAGGCTTTGCAGAGAAACAAGCCAAACTGGAAAACGCAAAGCTAACGTCTGGCCTGGTGTAGCAGGCTATTTGATTTAGCATACCTATTGCCAACGGGTAATTGATATTGAGAGTTTTGAAGGCCTCATGCTTGTTGTCAGAGGCAGGTTTGAGCTGAAGGTTGCGAGTGAGAGGAGTGATTTAACCCTTAAATTTGGTTAGGCCTAGCTCCTCTAGACCATTCTGAATATGAATTGTATAGCTTAGGATTTTTTTTCTGGGGATTAATTCAATTTTCATCCCAAGGATAGTGTTTGGGTCTTGGCATGTAGAACCTTTGAGTTTGTCTAGGAATTTTTTTTTGAAGTCCTTTCCGTCCCCAACCAAGATCAAGTTGCTGAAATGGAAGAAAATACAAGACTTGCCATTTCCAGACAAGTACAAACATGTTTCACAAGCAGATTCTTGGAATCCTATCTCCTTGAACCACGCCGTGAGGGTTTTGTACCAGTTTTTGGGAGACTTCTCTAATCCGTACCTCAATTTGTTCAACTTGAGGAACTTTGAACCCCGCTTGGAGCCCTTACTTTTTCAAATAATAACTTCTTATTCTGTTGGTGAGTGAAGGAAGGCACCTTTGAGGTCAAATTGTTGCACCTTCCGAAATGTCTTGAGAGCATACAGGAGCAGCAGTTGAAGCATAGATGGTTTTCCGGTGGGAGCAAATGTTTCAAAGTAGTTGAGTCCCTCTATTTGACTGAACCCTTGAACACAGAGGCGTGCCTTATACTTGACTGGATCACCATGGAAGTTCATCTTAAGCTTATAGATCCAGACTTTCCTAAGAGGTTTCAGTGGTTCAGGTCTGTTTTAGTCTTCCCACATTTCTAGAGCCTCAATCAAAGATAGTTCTGCATCCATGTCTGTAATCCATTTGACAAATTCCTCACACGCCAGTGAGTCCTTGTAGCTTCTTGGTTTCTAATAATGATTAAAGCCGTATCTTTTAGTTATTTGATTGTTGATTGGTCTTGGAGACCCCTTGTGGGTGTAGTTGCTGGCCATGATGGTTGAGTTGACAGTGCCTGAATTTGAGAACGTTTCTGAGTGTCTGGACTCTCCTCTTTGAAAAAACCAGGGTCTAAGGCCAAGCTCTCATCCAAATATGAGGACATTGGGTCCTCAGCTGCTTCCCTATACTCCGTGAAAGCTGCAATTTTAGGTTGAGAAGATTTGTTTGGGAGATTGACTTTCTGATTTGAGTCTGAATTACCGCTATCCTTCCACAAATCTCACAAGTCATTGTTTGGGAAGGTCAAATTTGAATTTTGAGGAGGAGGCATCTTGAGAAATTTCACATGCTTTTTATGAATAATACAATTATGTTTGGTTAGAATGCAATAAGAAAAAAAGCAAAAGATTTAAGCCTACTAATATCCCTTCATCACCCATTTCCTTGAACTTCTGTCCTTTCTCTCTTCAAGAAATGAGATACACACATGGGTCCCCCACAGGTCTCAGATAAGTTGCTGGCAAGGGATATCTATGCACCTTGACCCATGGAGATTCTGAATCATCACCACTGAATATTTGGTTGAGAATGAGTGAACTTGCTTTGATAACTTTGTGCCAGAGATTTTCTGGGAGTTGAGCATCTTTTAGCATTGTCCTGGTTTATTTGAAAATTTTTCTATTTGCTTGCTCTGCCTTTCTGTTGTGTTCCAGATGATATGGCTCTGAAACCACTTGGAGGATATGATGTTCATCATAGAAGGACTGAAATTTCTGATTGATGAATTCAGCCCCGCAGTTGGAGCACACTTCCAAGGGAAAATACCCTCAACATCTTTGCTCCTTCTCAATCAGGTTGATGATGATCCCCGGAGTTTTGTCTTTTGAGCTCATTGGGAAGGCCCCAATCTAACCAGATGCGCTGTCTACCAGGGTTAAAATGAAATTGTGACCTCCCTGTGATTGAGGTGTAAGGGGTCCCATGAGGTCTAGGTGGATTTGCTTGAAGACTTTCTTAGCCCGCGTGGAGGTTTCCTTGAATGGAGATTTGGTTATTTTTCTTCTGATGCAGTGAATGCACTCAAAGTATCTCTTAACAAATGGGGAAATGTGCTTTTTGAGTTGTTCTAGGCGGGTGATTGAGGTGTGTTTTTGATTGCGGTGAATTTCCATGAGATCTTCCTCTGGAGAGTAAGCTAGATTTGCTGAATGGCCACTTGAACCAGGGCAATTGAACCTGGGAGTTTCCATAGTGTAGAGATTGTTGACAATTGTCCAACTAAAGATTGTACAACTGTCTTTTCATATTTTGAAACTTTCCTTTGCTGCCCGTAGGTTGCATTTGAATAAAGATTGTACAACTGTCTTTTCATATTTTGAAACTTTCCTTTGCTGCCCATAGGTTGCATCCGGCCTGGTTTAATGCCCCTGCAATCAACAGGTTGATGGTCAAACTAGGTACATAAAATGCATTCAACAATTCCAAGGTGAAGCCATTCCAGATCAACACGGCTTTCCCCTTTCCTCTTATTGGCAGCTTGGCTCCCTCCTTCCCGGTCTTTATGTTTTTGTCTTCACAAGGTGAAATCTCTTTGAAGTATCTACTGTCATTAATCATGTGGATCAATGCTCAACTGTCAAGGATAAATTTGGATTTGGTATCACCATAATTAATCCACATTGAGATTAGTTCCAGTTAATGGGCCGCAGGACTAGTTTTGTTGTTTTTGAAAGCTTTCCACTTTGCTTGATCTTCTCTCCAGCAATCAGGTGCCAACTCAGGATGCAGATGCCAGCAATTTTCTTCTAAGTTTAGTCTGTCTTTTTTAGGATTTTTCCAACCTTCAGAGCATTTTTTCTTCTCACCAGCATTACCACAAGAGTTTGAAGCACCCGTCGTCTTTTTGTTTGTCAAGGCCATTTCAGTGCAGCTATTCTGATTTTCTAGAGATCCTTGTGCCTTGGCTTCATTGTTGAGTTGAGTCAGATTATTGAGAAAATATTTGACAGTGAGTTCCTTATCAGTGTGCATGATTTGACATTTGAAATCCTTCATGGTCTCAGGAAACTGGAACAACAAGAGGTAGACCAAGATATCATTAGGAAGAATGATTCCAACTTTGAGCATTTTCTTCAAGGACATCTTGGATCTTGTGATAAATTCTTCAATCTTGTCCAATTTGAAACGCAAATACAGGAAGTTGTAGAATATTTGAGCCCTGTTGGAGGCTTGATATGAAGCATACTTTTTGATGATGGCCTTCCAGAGTAGTTTGGGGGAGTTTTTGTTGTGTGGGGTCACAATTTTGTTGTGTGTAAAGGTCTCTAGTCTAGATATGATGAGAAATTTAATCTTCTCATTCATGTTGTTTTCCAGCGTAGATGAATCATCATTGATGGCCACCGCAAATCCTTGTATGTCCAGTATAGCATCCATCTTATCTTTCCAGACGCCATAGTTATACTCACTAAGCCTTAGAATAGTGTCCAGAGAATTCTTTAGCATTGCTTGCCTGGATCCTTTGGCAATTGGGTTTGCCGTCATTTCCCAGTTTGGTCATGGTTCAAGCTGATTGGTTAGGTGAGTCATTTTGGCTTTGAACCATGAAAAGATTTAAGATTGATTCTACTGAAAAACTGGAAACTGAAGACAAGAGGCATTATCAAAAATTTATTTGAGAAGACAAGAGATGAGGTACAATACTAACATCGGGCCTTGAGGATCATGATGAAAGTGGGCAACAATGTGATTAGGAGAGTCAAGACTGAGGAGGATGTATGAGACGTAGAGCACAAGCTGGAACAAAAGGTCAGATATACTGAAGATTGAGAGGACAGCGTTAGAGTAGATATCTCTTTGGGCATACAAACAAGTCTTGTTGGGGAAGGTTGATCTTGAGGAGTTCTGAGTATGTGGAAGGAATAAAATAGAGCTGAAGGTGAAGTCAAAACAAGGAGAAGGGAGATGATTAAGTTGTTCAAGATGAGAGTTGATTGAGTTGAGTTGTTATTCAACTGGATCAGTGTCCTCCTATTCCATTTATCTGACAAGGTGATCCAGATACTCCAAGATTGGAGTATCTTCATCCATGAGTATCCCGCACAAGCGTGGGCATATGGATGGAAAGCTTAACAAAAGCTATTAATGGAGGAGAATAGAAGGTTTTCTGTTTATATCTCTCAATTTAAAACACTGCAGTCTTGCATCCAATGGAAGAAGTTGGTGCTTTTATTTGATTTGCAAAAGTTTTTACTGGCATGCCTAATTAAACAGCTTGCGTTTGGGGAAAAAAAGACAATTTCCCTTTAGCATTCAATAGATTGGATGATTGAGCTTGATAATGGCTATCATCACAAGAACTGCTCTTTGAAAAACAAGCATGAATCCTCAGTCTTGGCTCCAAAGGTGGAAAACTCTTTGAAGAAGAATTTGAATGATCCTTAACACTAAAAACTGAATCTAAATTCAAACTCCAACCAAAAGGGGAATTCCCTTGCCAAAAATCCAAAGTTTCTGGACAAGGAAAAATGTATCCTCTGGAATAACAAATTGAAAAAGAGGGAGAAGGAAGGGTTATGTATGTATTTTGGAGGGAAGCATGATTTAAATATTTGTGCAAAGCTTCTCAGCTGTCAAAAACTTAGCAATTAGTTTTTCTGATACTCTCAAGGAAGAATACACATTATCTAAATATCTGCAAGTCAATATTTCCACTTGTGGGTCACTTAGTTCTCTGAGTTTGAGATTTGTTCTTTTCCATTCCAAAAATACTCATTATTTTGTTCTACTTGATTCAGGGGCTGATTTTTCTTTTACAATTTTATCTTTTTCCACTTCCAAAAATCTATGCATTCCCAGATAGATCAATTTTCAATATTTTGAGTAAGTAGTGCAACCAAGCTGTCTCATTGGGTTACCCATAAGACAAAATGCACCTTTGCATTTTCCAATTTCCCCAGATATTAATTGGACTTATTTTTCCTGGAAATCCCTGTAATTGACAATACCACTCTAGGCCACAAAATCCTGGTTCACTGGAATTGGGATGTGAATTGGCATTAAGGAGTAATTAACCTTCAAACCCTGCAGCCACAGGAAACTAAACCTTCTGTCAAACAGGAACTAAGCAACCTACCTGACACTGCCATTGAGTTGGATAACAACTTTCTTCCAGGAGATTTCCAATATCCTGACCTTCATTCCCAAGCTCCCTCTTCAGATTTAGGATTTATTGCTTATTTTTCTGACTTAACTCTTCCTTTTTTCTTCAAAGAGAAACATGCACCTATCAAAATTTTTATTTTGAGCTCCCTAATCCTCTTGCATTGTGAAATTACTTCCAATTCAGTGCTCAAATATGGCAAGATTGAAGATTTAGAAATCATTTGGAGTCTTTACCTTTGTTTTACCATGACTTTGCCAATTTACTTTAAGCTTTAAAGGCAAATAAAGTATATCCCTCCTGTTCTCATGATCACAGGATGAAAATTACTGTCCCACCTCTGGCACCAGTTAAGTCTACTCTCCTTCAAAGTGGAAATTGACCGTGTTTCAAAAATACATTGCCAAAAATTTATTAAAGGATTTCTTTGACAAAAAACCAAATTTCCCATCTTATTTTCCCCGAAGAAAGAGGGTGATATTTTCCTTTTTTTTTACTACATGAAACTGAACCGGGTAACCCAGAATAATACCTATCCAGTACCCCCTATGTTGCACCTCCTCACTCTCTTCCATGAAGCTGCTTATTTCTCAAATTTAGACCTTTGAGGGGCCTATAACCTCATTTGCATTTCAAAATTCCATCAATGTTTTACTGCAATGATAACACAGTTTTGCAGTTATGAGTATGCCTTCATGCCTTTTGGCCTCTGAAACACTCCTTCCACTTTTCAAAATTTTTTGAATGTCATTTTTTCTGACCTTGTTGATAAATACCTTGTGGTTTTGATGATATACTTTTCTACTCAAAAACTCTGTAGAATCAAATTGCAGATGTGCAAGAGTTACTGTAGCAACTTTGAAAAAAGAACCTGTTTGCAAAAGCCTCCAAGTGCAAATTTCATACTCATTCTGTTCAGATTTCAGGTGTTATATTTTTGCAACAAGTACTATCAATGGACCCAGCCAAGATCCAATGCATATTGGACTGGCATGCACCTTCTTAAGTCAAATCCCTCCAATTTTTCCTTAGATTTAGTAATTTTCACACGCGTTTTATTGAGAAATATGCCAAGAAAAGAATTAATCTTACTAACCTTCTTCAAAAAGACACTCATTTTGGTTTTACTGAAAAATTCACTTTAGAGTTTGACACTCTGAAAAAAGCCTTTAACACTTCCCCAATACTTGCTCACTTCAACAAGCTAGCTTGCACTATTGTGGAAACAGATGCAAGCAACTATGCAATTGCATGAGTAATCTTGTGGTTTTCTTCTTCTTATCTTTATTGTCCTGTAGCCTTTGAGTCTTGCAAACTTCTTTCTTCAGAACTTAATTATGAGAGTCAAGAAAAGGAACTTTATTCAATTTTTTATTGCTTGAAGAAATTTTGTTCATACCTTTTGAGTCTTGTGGAACCCTTTGAGGTCTCAGCTGATCACAATTCTCTTGAATATTTCATGAGCTCAAAATTACTTGCATTCAGACAGGCACACTGTGAAAAAAACATCTCTGAGTTCAACTTTACAATCACGTACAGCCCTGGGAAACAAGCAGTAGTCTCTGATGCCTTATCACTTTGGGGAAATTTTTACCCAGGTGAAAGATCACCTTTGCCAATAACAACCCCAAAAACATTGGGACACATTTCTCCAATAAGTCTGTGCAACTCAGTTTGATCATCACCCACCTTCATGAAAAACCTCCAAAATTCAACAAACCCAACTTGAAAAACCCAAGTGCAACAAAATTTGCAAGAGTGAAAAAATATTAACAAGCAATTATGGCATTGACAAAAATTTTTATTGATTTTATAAAGATTGTATAGTAGTACCCAATAATCCTTGAACTAATTTAGATATCTTTGAGTCTTGGCAGGACTCTCTGCTTGCTGATCATCATGTGCAGGATCAAAACTACCAGTTTATTGCATGAGACTTTTACTGGCCTGGTATGACCAATGAATCCAAAAACTATGTTAGTGCCTGCTATGATTGCAATTTTAACAATTCCTCAAAACACAGGAAGTATGGAGTTCTCCAGCCACTTCCAATCCCACCTATTCCTTGGGACTTTTTTTTGATGGATTTTATTTCTCAATTACCTTTATCTAGAGGTTATGATTCTATATTAGTAGTAGTAGATTGCTTCTTGAATATGGCTTTATTTCTTTCCAGTAATTTAACTTTCTCCTCAAAAGACCTAGCTAATTTATTCATAGAATATGTCTTTTCAAAACATGGCCTTCCTGATAACATAGTTAGTGATCTTGGATCTTTTTTTTTCAGCTTGCTAGTTGAAAAGAGCAACCTGTCAAAGCAGATCAAAAACAGAAAATAAATAATAAAATTAGAAGGAGTAAGAACCCATAAATATTGTTGCAGAAATGGATTTCCCACCCAAAAGTAGGTAGGGTCACTCACTGACCCCACCCTTGAATTCCAACTCCTTATATTTTTAAATAATTTCAGAAGAAAAAGACCAATAAACCATGGAAACACTATGGAACTTTTTGGCCATTCTAATATTTAACACATATTGCCATGTATAGGTTTCACGCCTAAAATTTAGTCAGAATTGAGGTGTTGTGTATATTTTAGGAGTTACAGGCAGATTTATGTTATGTCACAATTCCCATGCGCAGCCCCCCATTCATATAGCAAGGGTACACACGCCTGACACTCAGTATAGGCGCATGTCAAGAATCC
The DNA here is from genome assembly GCA_025617555.3 of Puccinia polysora. Lineage (NCBI taxonomy): Eukaryota > Fungi > Basidiomycota > Pucciniomycetes > Pucciniales > Pucciniaceae > Puccinia > Puccinia polysora. The sequence continues at coordinate 23,218,604 of CM062623.1, forward strand.
TTCATGCAGAATGACTGATGATGGATTCCCGCACGCAGCTGTCAAACCTGCGCGCGTCAACATCAGTTTTACTAATTCCAACAGCCAGGTACCGCAGGAACATGCTTCAACTTGCATGCATACATCATGCATATGTAACAAGTTGACTGACAGATAGGGAGATGCTTGAAGCCTAAGAAAATTAAATAAAAATATGAAAATTAAAAAATTAAAACAAATAAATTTTGAGAAACAACAATGAAGGTTGTCACGTAAATGGGACTGCCAAATCTTTATGAACCATGAAACAAATCAAGAAGTCTACCAAAAAATTATCAAAAATTACCAACATTTTCAGAATATGGCTTAGAATCTACAAATACCCACTTCTACCCATTCCACTCAAAATAAAGCAATAGAAAATATAGAAATATTTCTGAACCATGAAAATAAAAAATTAATATTTAAATACCTTCTGACAATTATTTCACATAGAAATATGACACAGGCAAGGCTAGCCAGTTTGCAGCACCAAGACTACGTGCCGAACTGGCCCTGGTTAGCCTTCCAGCTTCAGCACACAAGCACAACCCTCTCTACTTGCCCTGAGATAATCTTATTACCCATGAAAAGTATATAAACAGCCCCTTTTAGATGGTTTAAACCCCAGTAATTTTTAAGTAATTCTTAAGCAATCAATCCAGACCCCTTGCCATCTGTGATCAAGTGTTTATTCAAGATAAACAAGTGATTTATGGCCTCAGTGGGATAGTATAGTTATTAATTCTAAACCCATTGTCAATTCCATTGAAGAATATCAGGAATATCCCCAACAATTGTCCTGAGACCCTTTCAACCATGAATTTCTGCAATTTTCTTGGAGTGTCTGCTTAAATTAGTAAATTATCTCCTCCTTGCCTCCAGGAATAAGTGCTGTGAGTCAGCCAGCACACCCAATCCCCTTGACTAAACCCCTTTTGAGTAATCACTTAGGACCTCATTGTCCCAAGGTCTTTAAATGGTTCAAAAGAGCCCCTTGAAGAGAGGTTGTTATCCAATAAAGATCCCCTGTTTGCATAAACTGTGGCCCCTCTTGAAAAATATATTTAATTGAATTTAATCCAAAACAAACCACTCAAACTTTTCACTTTCTTCTAATCAATCATTTGAGCATTTTACATAATTTTCTTGGAATTATTATTATTCCAACACCAATATAACTTTCTGTAGCTAAAAGACAGCAAATTTCCTGGTATCAGTAAGCTGAAATTTTGTCTCTATCTTTTGGACCTTCCTTTGCTAGCAGGTGAAGAAAAATCACACTTTATCATTGGCCTTCCACCTGGAGAAATATTGGAATCAGAGCAAGTTAATCAGGTTATAAAACAGTCTCTTTGAATATATTTCTCCTATCAGAAGGTCAAATGGTCAAGATGGATCCCTATAGCAGAATTTGCATACAACAACTCCACTCATTCCTCCACCCAACAGTTTCCCTTCCAGACTCTTTATGGAAGAAACCCAACTTTAAAATCTATTCACATAGCACCTTCCCAACCGGCTACTGACTATCTCACCCTCATTGAATCCCTCCAATTGCAAATCCAATCCAACCTCAAAGCAGCAAACAAGAGCTACCAGGAGCAAGCAGACCAACTTGGAACTATGGAATCAACCTATGCAGTAGGAGATCAGGTATGGGTCAATGCCCACAATATTTGCAGCGCTCTCCCAACCCAAAAAATCTCTGAGAAGAAATTTTGCACCTTCAAAGTCAAATCAGTGATCTGTACCGACCCTTTCAAACTTTCCCTACCTGAGAAACAGAAATTTATCCATGCGGTCTTTTATGTGTCTCTGCTAGAGCCAGCTTGAGTCCTATACCTGGGAAAGACTCATCCCCCTCGTGAATGGGTCAATGTCCAAGATAATCTAGAGTTGGAATTAAGGCATATTTGGGAAGTCAGGTTACACAAAGTAAAATTTGAATACCTTGTTGAACGGACTGGCTTTCAGTCTGACAAATATGGCACCTCTTGGGAACCAGCCCATCACCTTTGCAATTCCCCTAACTTGATCCAAGACTTCAATGCAATTGACCCTTGCAAAACTTTCCAATTTGAATCCCATTCCATCCAATTTTATTCCATCTCACATTCCCATCCCATTCCATCTAATCCTTTCATATTCTCAAATTTCATTCCATCCTATTTGTATTTGTTTTTCAGCTTCATCTTCCTACATTTTTTCATGTAATTTCCCTTTTTACATCCAATTCCTTCTTATCTTCAAAAATTTCAAATTCCTTATTTTTTCCTTTCTTCACCCAAATTACCTTCTTTTATTTTTTCACAAAATTTATATAATAATAATCAAATAAAAAAGTAAAAAAAAATTGATAAAAAAAAGTTAAACAGCATCATAATTCTTGCTTCATTTCTTCTCCTGCCTTCTCCCAGTTTGCATTTAACTCCCTTCACCACAGAAATCTGCTTGTCACTTGCTAGCAAGTGCCATCAAAGAGCTCTTGCCCAATGTATGGCCAAGTTCAGGTCAAGCTCCTACCAAGCTCAGGTCAAAATTTATCAATCCTCCAATGGAAAGTCACTGACTGTCCACAATCCATAGTGACTGTGCACAATGAACAGTGACTATGAACAATGCAGAGTGACTGCGCAAAATGCACAGTCACTGTGCCCAATGCAATCCCTAGTGACTGAGAGAAATGCAGTCACTATGCCCAATGCACAGCAACTGTGCACAATACACAGCAACTGTTCACAATACACAGCAACTGTGCACAATGCATGGCAACTGTGCACAACGCACAGAATCTGTGCAAAATGCACAGCAACTGTGCAAAATGCACAGAAACTGTGCACAGTGCACAGAAACTGTGCACAGTGCACAGTTCTGTTCATTGTGCACAGTTGCTGTGCCTAATGCATAGAAAGTGTGCACAATGCATAGCAACTGTGCACAATGCACAGCAAATTTTCACAATTCATAGCAACTTTGCAAAATTTAGAGCAACTGTGCACAATATTTATCCAAGCTCCAATGCACAGTTGCTGTGCATTGTGCAAAGTTGCTGTGCATTTTGCGAAGTTGCTGTGCATTTTACACAGTTGCTGTGCATTTTACACAGTTGCTGTGCATTGTGCACAGTTGCTGTGCATTTTGCACAGTTGCTGTGCATTTTGCACAGTTGCTGTGCATTTTGCACAGTTGCTGTGCATTGTGCACAGTTGCTGTGCATTTTGCACAGTTGCTGTTCATTGTGCACAGTTGCTGTGCATTGTGCACAGTTGCTGTGCATTGTGCACAGTTGCTGTGCATTGTGCACAGTTGCTGTGCATTGTGCACAGTTGCTGTGCATTGTGCACAGTTGCTGTGCATTGTGCACAGTTGCTGTGCATTGTGCACAGTTGCTGTGCATTGTGCACAGTTGCTGTCTATTTTGCACAGTTTGTCAGCTTGCTACTATTGCAGAGCAAGCTGCAAAAGTAACAAAAATAACATAAAATATAAATATTACATTTAAGTTAAGAAGGAGTATGAAATCCATAAATATTATTGCAGAAATGGAGTCTCCGCCCAACATTAGGTAGGGTCACTCACTGACCCCACCCTTGAAATCCAACTCCTTATATTTTCAATAATTAAAAATAGAAAAGACCAAAATACCACAGCACCACTATGGGACTTTTTGGCCAATTGAATATTTCACCTACATTTTCACCTATAGTTTTCACACCTAGAATTCAGTCACAATTGAGGTGTTGTGTATATTTAGGAGTTATACATGGAAATGTGTTCTGTCACAATTCCCACACGTAGCCGGGGCAACCAATACACCCGTGCGCAGCTGAGCAGCAGCACTTCCACCCTTTCAGCATACCCCAAAAAGCCTTGTACGCAGCCCTGGGCATCTGACAAGTACACAGCAGCAGGACTAAGGGCTGAAAGAGTGACAGGCGGCTAAGAAGCTCAGGTATCATGTAAATGTGCTACAACCTGGACAGGGGCATTCTACATATGTAATGAATAACCCTGTGGATAGTAGATAATCTAAAAATCAATAAAATTATATGAAAATACTTAAACAACGTTGATACCTATTTTTTATAAAATATAATTAAAAATACCAAAAATGTCAAAAATAAGATAACAACTATTTGTAAAAATATATTAAAATATTTAATATTCAATTGTGAGAACTTCAAGACATCAGTATTTTGATGACATACTAAGGGAACTGATGATGTAAAAATATCAAATGAATTCTCATAGCTTATATTTTTAATTAATTATTTTAAGTAAATCAACTGGATTTTGACAATAAGGAGTAAAATCAATATCATGATTTTACTCCAATCAGTTAATACATAATGAAAACCCACTTGACATCAGATTACCCGTAGAAATTTCTGTTAAAAGAATAATTTACATCCTGGGAATATTTACTAAAGATAATTAATTAAATAATAGATAATATAGATAAATGAGTGTTATTCACACTTCAAAATATCAATTTACAAAAGTAGAATAATTCCCATAACCTGTGGAAGTAGATGCTACCCGTGCTACAGGACCAAGAAAACGTGACAGGCTACAGCTGGCTACCCTGCTAGCCTTAGCATCTGTCCCTGTCAGCCTCTGTATCCCTCAGAAGGACAATATTGGGACCCAAAACCTATAAGTAAGGAGCTCTTTTGAAGATATTGATACCCAGAGACCCAGTTATATTTATATCCAGACATTGTTCCAAGGTAATCAAATACTTACAAGAGATAAGTAAGTGATTTATGGCTTTAGTCTGATTAATAATATCTGTCCCCAACCCTTTTTTCAATCTAAACTTCTGAACAACCTTTTTAACCCCAGTGATAGGTTTAACCCATCAGTACACTTCCCAAACAGGTACCCAAAGAATTTAATAATATAAAAGTGAGTCTTATTATCCTTTTCCTGTCATGGAAGCTTGACTACAAGGCCCTGTCACACCACTATATATCTTATATATATATTATCTTTGGGAAAGATATCCTTTAAGAATATATATTAAAGGTTCCAAAGTAGTCAGGTATACGTTTTTTCAAAGTGAATTCCCTGAAGAGAGGTGTTAAACATCCCCAATATTATTGTGGCCCCTCTATTAATTTATTTAATAATTGCTTTGTTAATATTGATTTACGATATTAAACCATAACCAAAACAATCAACCTTGCAATAGCTTTATCCAAATATTTTACAGGTTTCTGCTGCATTTATTGAATGATATATATTATTTATTCTATCACCTCTGGTAGCTAAAGGACAAAAAGGGTCTTGGCATCCAGGAAGCTGACAAAAATTCCTCCAAAATAGATGTAGAGGTTATAA